>JAHGAU010000025.1:0-600000 GCA_019925105.1 Niebla homalea
GTAAGGTAAGAGTAAGGTAAGAGTAAGGTAAGAGTAAGGTAAGGTAAGGTAAAGGTAAGAGTAAGGTAAGGTAAGGTAAAGGTAAGAGTAAGGTAAGGTATAGGTAAGAGTAAGGTAAGGTAAAGGTAAAGGTAAGAGTAAGGTAAGGTAAGGTAAAGGTAAGAGTAAGGTAAGGTAAAGGTAAGGGTAAGGGTAAGCCGAAGGTAAGGGTAAAGGTAAGCCGAAGGTAAGGGTAAAGGTAAGCCGAAGGTAAGGGTAAAGGGTAAAGGGTCGAGGGTAAATGGTAAAGGGTAAAGTTGGGACTAGGTAAGGTATTGCTGGGTACAGTGTAGATAGGTAGTTTGAGTATAATGAAGAAAAGAGAAAATCTGAGGGGAAGAAAGGTTTTTATATATTTAAGATTATACGCTAAAATCATAACGTACCTACGTAGTTAATAATTAATCGGAGGAAATAAAAAGCTGAAAAAGTTTAAACCGGATAAATAACCATCCGGAAAAGTCCGAGCCGGATAGAAAATTATCCCGAGATCTCCGAGTTAAAGAAATAATTAACCCTTTAAGAGTTTAAATAGGGGAAATATTAATCCGGTTTACTTAATATTATAAATAAAACGGAAATAACGGATATATATACCCGGTTTTAATATAGAAAGGCGACGTTAATACTTCCTTATATTAAGATATTAATTATAAATATTAATTATAAAAACCGTATTTCGATTTTATTTTAAGGATATTATTATTAATAATAAACGGATTATAGTAATTCCGGTATTATTATAAAATTTATATTTAATAATTTCTTATTAATAGAAAAAATATATAATAAATCTTAATAACTTTTAGGATATACCTTTTAAAGTTAAAAAATTTACGCCGTATAAAGTTAATATTAATATTATAATAAGTATTAATAAACGGATTTTTATTTTTCTGATACCGTTAAAAAGTTAAAATTTATATAAAAAAAGTTAAATTACTATATTTCTCCGGGGAATAGCAGAATAAAAGTTAAAAATTAGCGCCGGGAAACAAACTTAATTATTAATTATTAAGAATTCGAAATAGTTTAAAAATCTATAATTAAATAAGGAGTTATCGGATTTAAGTAAGTAGGAGCTCATTTTATAGGGCTCACCGGGCTCTATAACTTTGTTATTAAAAGTTTTTAAATCGGTTTAAGAATTACTTTCTAAGCAATCATTTTAAAAAATAATTGCCTAAAGGCTAACACTTTTAGCCGCCGAGGTTTCCCCGGGTGGGGGAATAATTGCGTGGAGCCTACAAGCGATGAGTACTAGGTGATAGGCAAGCTTAAACGTTATAGTACTTTATATAAGTTTTTATTTATAAATTAACTTATAAAGGGTTATTACTTTTTATATTATATATATTTTATATAATAATAAGGATTTAATTAAAGATATTGATTTTATTATTTAATACGTTATTATAAACTTAAAGGATTAACCGTTTTATACTATATTTTTACCCTTAAAAGAAATAATTATATTCCGCGGGAGGTTTAATTAAAGGTAAAATTTTTTATAGCTTTATATTTTTAAAGTATTTAAGTTATTTAATTTATTTTAATTACGGTTAAGCGGTTATATAATATAATATTTTTATAATCGCTACTTTTATTTCTTTTTTATACGGTTCTATTTATCGCTAAAAAGAAGTAAAAAGGAAATTATTAATATTACGAGGGTTCCTTAAGGTATTATTAAATCCCTTTAATATAATAATCTTTAATCCTGGGGAATAACTAGTTATTATTATAGTAAAAAAGTTAATTTTAAATAACGTTTAATTATTACCGTTAATGAAGAAACGTTAATAAATAACCGGGGTCCGTTATAAGCTTATTATTAACGGCTTAAGACCTTCTTTAACGTATCTTTAATACTTATTACGGCCTTTAAGATTTATTTATTAATAAGTTTAATATAAATAAGTTTTTATATTTTTTAAGCTTTTATAAAGATATTATAAAAGTTAATAAAGGGTATATTAATATACGTTTTAATAAATCTTTAATTAAAAAATAAAAAGTTATAAAGTAAACGGTAATTTAATCTTATATTAAGGGAATAAGTAAAAAGGTTATAATTAATTTATTAAGGTTTATTAATCTTTTAATATAATTTTAAGGTATTATTTTTGGATATAAATAATTAAAATAACTTTAACGTATATATACCCGTACTTTAAGCAAAAAATTACCTTATAAAATAATATATAGTAAAGGAAGGTTATTATAAAAACGGGATTAAATTAAATTAAGTTAATATAAAATAATAATTACTTTAAATATTATTTTAAATCGTAATTAAGTTATTCAAACGGAAGTATAATTAAAAAAATCGGTAATATATATATTATAAATAAATTTAAAAGTAAATATATAATTTAAAAATAATAAACACGTTAACCCGATCGGAACGATTTAATGGGTTTAACGTTAAACCCGGAACGTATTATTAATAAACTTAATAACTTAAATAATTTAATATAAAATATAAAAATAATAACTTAATTATTAAATTAACCTTATTAACCGATAAAAAGCAGAAAATATAACTTTTATTAAGGCTTCTTTAATTAATTTTTATTAATTATTAAATCGATATAACCCCTTAACGTGGACGACCGGTGTTACCTTAGGAAAAAACCTTATTAATAAGTAAATCGTTAAAGCCTTTAAGCGTGGACGACCGGTACTACCCCGGAAAAAAGCCTTATTAATAAGTAAATCGTTAAAGCCCCTAAGCGTAAACGACCGGTGCCACCCCGGGAAAAAGCCTTACCAATAAGTAAATCGTTAAAGCCTTTAAGCGTAAACGATTAACGCTACCCCGGGAAAAGGCCTTATTAATAAGTGAATCGTTGGAGCCTTTAAGCGTAGATGACCGGCGTTACCCCGGGAAAAGGCCTTATTAATGAATAAATTGTTGGAGCCCCTAAGCGTGGACGACCGGCGCCACCCCGGGGGAAGGCCTTACCCATTAATGAGTAATTCGTGATTCGTTGGAGCCCGTGATCCACTGGCGCCCGTGATCGCGCGGAGGCTCCATCCGATCGGCCCCGGGGTGAGAGAATTATTTACTTTTTATTATTTAATTTTATTACTTATTATTTAATTAATTATTTATTATTTATTATTTAATTATTTATTAACCTTTTAATATTTAATTAATTATTTATTCTTTATAATTTTTTTAATTTTTTACCTTTTATTATTTATTTATTATTTTTTATTTTTATTTAATTAATTAATCCTTTTTTAATTTAATTTATTATTTACTTTTTATTTATTAATTAATTACCTTTTAATATTTAATTAATTCTTTACTTTTTATTATTTACTTTTTTTATTAAACTTTTATTTTTTATTTACGTTTTTATTATTTATTTAATTATTTATATTTCTTATTTAATTAATTATTAACTTTTATTATTTATTTATTTACGTTTTATTAATTAATTAATTAATTATTTTTTATTATTTAACCTTTATTATTAATTTAATTATTTATTTTTTTCTTTAAGAACTTTTAATCTTTTATTATATAATTAATTATTTACCTTTTATAATTCTTTTATTATCCTTTATTATTTAATTAATTATTTTTTTTTTATTTTTAAATTAAGTATTTTAATTTTATTATTTAATTAAATTTTATCTTTTATTATTTAATTAAGTTTTATTTTTTTTATAATATACCCTTTTTTATTTATTATAAAACCTTAAATTATTTATAAGAAGAATATAAATAATATATAAATAAATATATATATATCTTTTTATATTTCTTAATTATATACTTAATTTTAAATATATTTTAAATAATATATAATTTTTAAAGAATAAATTTATTTTAATAATATAAGTTTTTAAGAAACCCCGTAATTTAATCGTTAGATTTAACGGTAAAAAATAAGGTTTATTTATAGTAAGTAATCCCTTTTTTTTCCGGTTAATTTTAAATCCTGGGTTCCTCGGAGTGAATTTATTAAGATTATATATAGTCTTTATAAATTTACTTAGATTATATTTCCGGCGTTATTTAAAAAAATAATTAAATTTTTAAAAGTGCGTTTATTTTAATTTAATTTAAAAAAATAATATTATTTAATAAGTACTATAAAGTATATTATAATAATAATATTATAACTAATAATCCTTCCGTTTAACTATTAACGGTCTTAATAATATTAAGATTAATTATAAGGAAAGTAAAGATAATAAAAAAGTATATTATTATATATAATTGTTAAAATACCCGTATTTAAATAAATAATAAAAAGTAAATAAAATAATTATAATTATTAAATCCTTTTTTAATTAATTATTAAGTATTATATATAATAACTTATATCACCTTTAACCCTTTTCCCCCTTATACCTTTTTTCTTCCCCTGGTCCCTGACCCGGCTACTTTATATAGTCTTACTTATATTATATAGGGCCTTAAGCTGGGCGCTTATTTATATACCGTAATCTCCGAAGTAAAAAAGGATATATTATTATGAACCTTAAATACGGGGGGAGGATAATTATTAATAGCTTAATACTTCCGGTATTTACGCTTATTAACGCGGTATAAGTTAATAAAGGGGCGTACCGGATTTTTATGCTTATTTATTTAATACCCCCCCCCGGGTATTAATAATAGCCGGATATAAAACTTAACCTGCTCATTACTTATGCTTTTCTAAGGGTCGATATAGTTTACGTTATAATAATTATACGTAATCTTCTTATTATTAAAACCGCCTTTTATAATAATAATATTATTTATAGACTTTTTAAAAATATAACGATTAATCTTATTATAAAAGTCTTTAAACTTAAATATAATATTAACGTAATTTATAAATAATCCGCTCCCTTTTTAAATACTTAATAAAATGCCTTTTAATTTAAAACGTTATTTATTAAAAATAATTAAGTTATTAAACGTACGTAATAACGGCGTAATAAAGTAACTCTACGTAATTTCCGGTTTATCGGTATCGGTATCCTTAATAATAATAATGTTTTTATCGGTAAACTTAAACGGATTATACTACGTACCGGCGCCCCTTTAATTATCCTTAATAATTATATTTTCTTTAAAATTACTTATTTATTTATTACGTATTTCCTCGATATTAATATAAAAATAATTCAATATTATATATAACCTTATATTAATTAAGGTATATATAAAAAAGGGGGGGGCGAAAAAAACTTACGTTTATAATTATTAAAAAGCTTATATACTTTTTTATTCCTTAATTCAGTGAAAAAATTCTAAGTAAGTTAAGTTCTTCCTTTTTATATAGTTTATAGTTAATAAATATATGCGTCCTTTTTAATAAAGAAAATATATTTAATAATATTAATAATTATATTATTGGTAAACTCGGGGTTTAATTATAAAGGGATCTTTAATAATCGCTTACTTATAATTAATAATATAAGGTATTATTTACTTACGGAAATAAGATCGGAAAGTATAAAAGTTAAAATTAAATCCGTTTAAGGATAAGCTTAATACAATAAAGATATTTAAATTATCTTTATTAATAATTAATTAATCGTAAAAATATTAATTATTCAATATAATAATTATATATAATATAAATAATTAATAATTAATAATATTAAATAAAAAGATAAAATAAAAAGGATTACGTATAAAGTATATAATTAAAAATAAGAATTATTAATTATATAAAATATAAAAAAGTAAAAGAAAAAGAAATAAAAAGAAATAAATAATCGTTTAATTTATACGTTAATATTATTTATTAATCTTAATAACTTACGTATACTTATTTTTTATTATTATTTACTTATATTTACTTATATTTATTAAGATATATTTATAAAGATTATATATAATCTTAAATTAAAGTAAATATAAATAATATTGTTTATAAGGATATAAGTCCGTAGTTACCGGTATTTATTTTCTTAAACCTTAAGGTTATTTAAAATAACTCGGAATCCTTATTATTAATTATATTTATACTTATTAAAGGCTTTAAATAATAAAGTTCTTTTACCCAATTAATTTAATAATATATTATCCGGACCGTATTTAACCTTAAAGGGCGGTTAAAAAGTTAATAATTATATATAAGTTACTTAAAGTAAATAGGGTATTATTCTATTAAATCCGTATTTAACATTAAGTTTCTTAACTATTAAATTAATTTAAATAATTCCGGGTAATCTTAAATAATAATTACTTAATAATAATAGAATATAAATTATAAATACCGGTACTTAAACTTACCTTTTTATTAATAAATAAAAAAGGGTTAATTATAACGATAATATTTAATTTTAAGTTTAAATTAAATAAACCGCCGGAAATAATTTATAGAGTCCTTATAACGTTATTATATATAATCCTTATAAAAAAAAGGGATTATTTAATAACGTTAAAAAGAATATAAAATATAGCTTTAACCTTATATAGTTAATTATTACTTATATAAGGTTAACGTTTCGGTATTTTTTATAATATTTAACCGAATAAAATATATTACGTTATTAAATATAATTAATTAAGGAGAAAGAACCGGCTTTTCCTATAACCCTTACTTATTATATATAGACTTATAATTTTTTAAATTATTAAAAGTTATTAAATACTTAACCGGAGACTTTTTATTTATTTTATTTATAAATCGTAATAATATTAACATAACGCGAAACTTTTAATTTATAACCGGATCCGACTCCTTTATATAATTTATATAAGGAATACGCTTAATATTATTAAACCTTTTATATATAATCCTATAATATTTTTAAATAAACTTATCGAAGAAAAAGGTTAATAATTACCGTAAATAACCCTTTAAAATAAGAAAATTAATTATTTAACGGATATTTTTAATAAGAAAATCATTACGATAACGGCGATTTTAATTAACGGTTTAACGGGGTAATAGGATTATTATATAGGTTATATATAGTTTATCCCTCTTTATATAACCGGTTTCTTAATTATATAAAGTGAAGTTTTACGGAGTATTTATATAAATTATATGCCGGATAAAAGGGTAATTAAGACTTATACTTAAAGTTAACGTAACGATTAAAATAAAATACTTAATAAAAATACTTTATATAATTATAATATTTTATCTTTTTATATTTAAAAGCCTTATATAATAAAAACTACTTTAAATCTTTTCCGTAAGCTAAATATTAAAAGCTTTTTAACGAATATAATAAAATATCCGTATTGTTCTTTTTTTTACGGGTAATTATTAACGATATTCTTTCTCATAAAGATCGATAATCGTTTAAATTAATTATTAATTAATATTAATATTAGATATAAACCAAAATAATATACTTAAAGATTAAACGTAATATTATAAATTAAGGCAATTACTATTATTCCGATAAAAAGTTAAACGTATTAAGAATAAAGATTATTAAAGATTTAACTTTACGATTAATAATAACGTAATTATTAAATAAATAAAAAAACATTTAATTTAATAAAGTGTTATTAATAATCTTAAGTTTTCCTAATAATTTAATATTATAAGGATTAAATAAACCTTATTTAAAATTAATTAATTTAATTAATTAATTTAATAAAACCGGCGGAAAAAACTTAAGAAACCAGGAAAAACCGCGACGTTTATATTAATAAAAATTAACTTAAAGATTATATATAATCGTTTTTTTATATAATTTATTTAATTAAAATATTAATAAGGAACCTTTTACTTTTAATAGCGTTAAAAAAAATCTTATTATAATAAAATTAAAGGAAATATAATTATAATTACTTATAAGGTTAATAATAAAGAAAATATAATATATAGAATAATTTTTTTATTTCCCGTAAATATTATAATAATTATTTTAAATAATAAATAAGTAATTAACCGTAAAGCATCCCTCTATATAAAGTTTTGAAACGTTATAATAAAATTAAACAATTATTAAAGTCCGGCTTTAATTATAAGTTAAATTTAAAGTTATAAATAGACTTTTAATCGCGAATTAAAAATAAATTATTTCTATATTAAAGGCTACTTTATAAAAGCGCTTACCGACCGTTTTTAATTAAATATAATCTGCATAAAATCTTATATATAATATAATTAATATTAGCTTTTACTTAAGTTATAAAATTCCCCAAGTAAATTATCGTTTAAATTAAACGTAAACGATAGGGTATTACCGTAATAGTTACGATTTATACGGATTATATATATAACTTAAATATAATAAACGTTATTAATAATTTTTATAGTAAGATCCTTACTTAACCTTATTCTTTTAAGATTAAAATTTAAAGAATTATCCGGGAGCCTTTATTAAAATACGATCCCGTAAAATTAATAACTTAATCCTTAAAGAAACCGTCGGTTAAGAGCAATAATTATATATTGTTAAGATTACGGGTTTAATTAAATTCTTAATAATTATACGGTATACTTCTTAATATATAAAGAAAAGCTATTTAATAACCATATTCGTAAATCGGAGAAAAACAGGAAGCCCCATAGGGTATTTATTAATATATAGTTATAAAAGAAATAAAGAAGGGAAAATATATAGATTAAATAATAAATAATAAAATCCCTTAATTAAGGAAATAAAAATTATATAATTAATCGGAACCTTATACGTTAAAACGATTTATAATAACCTAAAGTAACTATTAATAGCCCTTATAAGATATAAATATTATAAGGAATTTCTTAATTATATTATAAAAAACTTAATAACTCCTTATATTAAGGTAATAATTTTATAATTATATAAATTAAGATCGCAATTAACTATAAAAATTATTAATACCAATTAAGGTAACCTTTAATCTTTATATAATTTGGATTAAAGTTAATATTAAAATTTAATAAATCCTTAAAGGACTCCGGCGTAAAAAATCAATTATATAGATTAATATTTATATATAATTATTTAAAAAGCTTATCTTATACGTTATTTAATTTATTACGTTAATTTTTAAGGAAACTTTATTTAAGCTTTTTTTCCGTAAGATTATTTTATAATAAAGAAACGGGAAATTCTCGTAACTTAATTAAGTTAAAGAATAAATCTTTAAATAGGATCTTTAAAGCTTATCGGAATATTAATTATAATCCTTTTTATTAATAATTAATTTATAACTTAAGGTAAGTATAATTAATTTATATAAAGTTATTATTTAAAATTATTATAACGGGGAATCGGGTAAAGTTATTATTAATAATTTAATATATAAGTCGTTAATAATTTAATTCCGTTATTAAACTTAAAGTATTATTAATTAAATACTATTAATATTACTTTAATATAAAATCCTATAATTATAATTAAATATATTAACGTTAATAAAAATATAAATAATAACCGAGAAGGAATAACTATATATAATAAATTATATTATTTAAAAAAACGGAATTCCGTAATTATAATTTAAGCTTTATTCTTATATAAAGCTTAATAAACGCTATATACGATAATTAATAATAAGAAAGTATCTTACGTATATAATTAATAGATTAAACCAGCTAAAAGCTAATTAATTACTTTATATAATACCCGTATATATAATTAAATATTTTTATCTTTTTTATTTAAGTTATTATTATTATTAACCTTATAGAAATATTTATTAAAGCTTATATAAAATAAATTAATTATATATAACCCCTTTATAATTTTTAAAACTTATTAAATACGTATTTAAAGTTTATAATTATAATAAAAAAACCGAAAATATAAATAATAATTTAATTAACGGAAAATCCATATAAAGAAAACCAATAATAAACTTTAAAGGTCCGTATATTTACTTAATATTATTATCTTTTAGATTTTAATAAAAGGGATTATTTATAAATAGTTAAGGTAAAAGCTATTTAAATAACGTAATATTACCCAATTTATAATATATTAATTTAACTTAAAACGATAACGGCGACGTAAATACTTTATGCAATTTAATATACCTTTATTAATTAAGATTTTTATTAATAATTCTTCGGATTCCTTATTTATATTAATTAATATTATATATAATTATAATTACGAAAACTTATTATATATAATTACCTTTAATAAAATATTAAGCGTCTCTTTATTTACGGGTAGCTTTTCCAGGAATAATATAATATTAATATTAAATAATTAAAGAGGGGTTTAAGCTTTATAAAATTAAAGATTTAAATTAAGTTTTTTAAATTGTTCTTCTTAATTATCTTAACTTTATTAATAAAAGTTATTTAAACTTTAATATATATAGTTTATTACTAAAAAGTAAAGGGGAATAATTACTATAATAGGATTAACTTTAAATTATTAATATAATAAATATTAAAAAAATAACTATATATTAATTATTTTAATTATTTTTTTAATCAACTTTACCTTTTTCTTAAGTCCAATTTTATACGTTTTAAAGATATATTTCATAACTTTCTTTTTTACTTAATTATATATAGTCGCCTTATTATTATAATACGGTAAAATATATTTAAAGAACTCTTTAACTTAAAAACCTTTAATCGACGGACTATATAATAAAGGAAATATTATATTTAAAAAAAAAGAAAACTTAAGAAAGGTAATCTTATTTATTATATCTTAAACTTAATACTTTTTAATTATATATTAATCTTAGAAATATCGCTTAATATTTTTAACTATAATATAATATTAATATTTTATATAAAAAATTACTTTATATTAAGGGAAATACCGTAATTTAACGTCCTTTATATCGTAAGAAAATAAAAGAAATAAATAAATATAATTTATAAAAATTAAAATAAACCAAATATAATTTAAATATATAAAGTATAATCGTAAAAAGTATATATTATAAAAATAATTTATAGTATTTTATATAAATTTAACTTTAAAGACTTAAGTTAAACTATATAAAGTTGCTTTCCGTATTTTAAGTAAGAAATATTATAAATAATATTTCCTTAATAACGGCTTTATAAAATTTTATTAATAAAAACTCGTTTAAATACGTTTACTTTACTTTATAACTTTTATATAGAAAGTTAATAAATTAAGTATTTAGTTTTTAAGATATATTAAGATAAAATATCCGTATTTTATATAAAGTTTAGATCTAAGACTTAATAGATAACTTACTGCATACAGCCTCTCCTATTGGTCAGTTATCCGTACTTCATATGAAGTCCGGACATTAATAATGTTAGGCTCCTTCGGATCACCACTAGGTGATAGGTTTGTTTTCGCCGTAATTTTTTTTTACGTTCGCGAAACGGATTATAATTATTCGCGTTTTCCGTAATACCGCCGTTTTCCCCTTTTTTCCCCTTTTTCCGTTTATTATTTATTTTCTTACCTTTCTCGCTATTCGTATTATTTAAACCGCTTTTTTCGGTATCGGCTTTAATATAAACGTCATAACTGCGGTTTTTTTTCCCGATTTACGCGTTTTATTTTTAAATTCAAGTTTTTTATTTGTTTTTTTTTCGATTAGAAAGGATAGCGACGAATAACGGGATCCTAAAGGTTTATAACGATACGTACACGTATAACTCTAGCGATAATGAAATAAAAATTTTAAATACGATAAACGGAGATATAATAATAATAAAAAACGGGGTAACGGATAAAAAACATACCCGTATTAATAATACCGCTAAAAAATAATACGAATAATACGATAATAAAAATATAAATAAATATTAAAAAAATTAAAATTAAAATTAATTAAAAATATATAACGAATTATATAAATCGCGTAACGGTAAAATAATTTAAAAAAACGCATAAAAAGGTATAGCAATTATAATATATAGTTTATTTAAGTTAAAATAAAAAAAAATTACGGCTAAAATATAGCCGATAATATAAATAAAACTTATAAAGATAAATAAATTTTATTAAAAAATAGGGGAAAATTAAACGAAACTAAAATATAAACAAAAAACCTAAATTTAAAAATAAAACGCGTAAATCGGGAAAAGAAGTTTAATTATAATATTTATATTAAAACCGATACCGAAAAAAACGCATTAAGTAATACGAATAACAACAAGGGTAACGAAATAAATAATAAAAAAAAGGGAGAAAAAAAGAAAACGGCGGTATCGCGGAAAACGCGAACGGTTATCGTCCGTTTCGTAAATATAAAAAAAAAAAAAAAGCGAAAACGAACTTATTATAATTCATAAAAACGTTTAAAATAATAAAAAAAATTATTAATAAAATAAATTATTATAGCTTGAAAACTATTAAATGAAAATATTCTTTTAAATACGGTATCGTTAAAAATTAAAAAAGTTTTAAAAAGATTGAAATATAAATAAATAAAAACGTTTATTAAATAGCGAACATATTATAGTAATCGTTTACGGTCGTAACAAATAATATTTATATCGAAAAGTTTACCGATATAAAGAGAAATATTATAATAAAGCGTATAAAACGGAAAAATACGGTATTTTACCCGGGATTAAAAATTATAAAATATAAACTCCCCCCGATTATTAAAAAACCCGACGCGATAAAAAAAATAAAAAAAAATATTCGATTATAATCCTAAACGTAACCTCGACGGGAATATATAACGATATTTTAAATAAAAAAATTACCGAATAAGGATGTTTTAAATTAATTAAACTATAGAATAAAACGGTAAATATTTATTAATATTTTAATTATTAAAAATATAATTATATTACGATTAAATATATTAATAAAACGAAATATGTTAGCGACTATTACCACCTATGTACCAGCGCCACACTTGCGCACGCCTGCGCCATAGGGGGTAATACGCCACTGCATTCAGGGGCCTTAGCAACGGCACTCAGGAACCTCGGTTCAGATCCGGGTGATCCGCATAAGCCTTATATAGGGCCTCGGCCGGTGATCCGTATCGACCGATCCAATAGCGGGGTCGTACCGCTTGTGTTTCCTTAAGTAAAAGGCATGCCCTAGTTCTTCTGAAATTCTTAAGAATTAGTTTACTTACCAAATTTACTTGTTACTTGGTACTCAAGAATTCTGTCCAAAACTTCACGTCTTCTACAAACCCCTTTGACTATTCCCGCTAGCAGAACGCTTGCGGTCCCAGTCTAACAGAGAGGGGTTCAGAAAAAAAGCATGGATCTATATAGATTATCATGCAATCATCCAATGGACACTCAACATGCGCACCTTAGGCATTCTGTTTGCTTCTTCCTCGTCCCCCCAAGCCAGAAGGGTTCACCCCCTACGTCTGAGGGACTAAGGCAAATAGACTGCGTCCGCTAGCACCATTTTGCGGTTAAACTCCTTCGAATTCTTTTCCCTCCCTCCGCCATAGCCATCGCCTCCTGCTTCAGGGCCTGCACCTCCTGCCTTATGGCCGTCGACTCTTGTTTGCGAGGCCTTGATCTCATTGATGCGCTCCTGCGACTCGTCGCGGGCCCATCTCGATCAAGTCCTGCAGCTCGTGTGACTCGTCGTCGGTGAAATCGAGGCGGCGGGGGACCGCTTCGTCGTCTTGGCGTTCCCGTTGGTGTTTTCTTGCTTGATGGGCTAAGCGAAACGGTACGAGAATGGCCGGGTCCGGGGAAGTGGGATCGATGGGTCAGAGAACGAGGGGAGAGTGGGAGATGCGGTGCTATAGGCGTGGACCGGTCAGGGAGCGAAAAGAAGCGGGCATGGCCAGGCGGAATGTTGGGATCATAAACGTGGCCGGAAGCTGGGCTCGAAGCGATAGTCAAATGACTGTGATAGCCCCTGCCTGTTGGTTATGCGTCTGGTATAACGGTGGTGTGGTCTTGCACTCTGACACTCTTCGAGAATGCCAAGACCGATCCAACAATAGGGCTGATAAGGCTCCAGCTCCAGCAACCGCGGGATGGGCTGCGGAATAACTCCGCCGGGTGCGTCTTTCAAGTTTCATCCAATCTCAATTCTCAGGCTTTCTTTTGTTTGTTCTTTTGTTTGTTCAACTCATCAACTCAACTTGAGTCTCTTAAATTCTCAACTTTTCACTTCTCACTTCTCACTTCTCACCACGAGGTTGCGACCGTGCGAATGGCTGATCTGCCATGCTATGACTCGATCAGCCTCTCCATCTGCCTTGAATGAGCTGGAGCGACCAGCCAAACGTGCCCGAAATTCACCGCAATCCTCGAGCTCATCAAACACCGTTCACCAGCAGGAAGACACGGCCCTCGAACATGTCAGTCACCTTTCCATCAGATCGTACTATTGTCTCAGCTGACTGACTCAACAATCCCGTCACTTCAGCCGCCTTCGTTTCCCTCTCCCGATCTTCATCCTCAAGAAGCACCTTCCTTGCAGCCAAGTTCAGCTCATACGGATGTATTGACTGTCAGTACTGCCTTGCCTTCGCCGCTTGGATCCTCGTCTTCATACCTCACTGACCAATTCATAGGCTCCCGTACCTCAAACCCTCTCTCTAACTTCACTGCTTCCTGAAACCGCCCGCTCCTCCAGCTCGGAATTGCCTCAGGATACACCCTCCCACACATCCTCGAACCCCTTCTTCCTCGCGGAAACAGACGAAACAGACCAAGAAGAGGAAGACGAAGATAGTGACCAAGAGTTAGACCAGGAGCAACAGTTGGACAGCAGTACACCAACGACCTCGGAATCTGCGCCCGAGCAGACCGACCCATATATGGCCAACACCGTACTCCAAATGCGCGAGGTTCTGAATAAGAATTGGCTCTTTATCGATGATGACGATGCGGAAAAGTTGGCGCCAGGTTTGATGAACAAGGCAAAGGAAATCATCAATGCAAAGAGGAAGTCCGATTGGAGTCTGACCAAACGTCAAGATGCCAAGCAATACCTCAAGAAATATGCTGGCGAGCCTGAGGCAACCTTCATCGTCAAGCTCCTGAAATACTTTCACCGAGACACTCGCATGGTCCCTGACGATCAACACTTGGACGACGCGGCATTACAGGAAGCGCACGAATGGATCGAGAAAGCATGGGAGAAGGATCATCTGCACGAACGGTATAACGTCGACTTTCTGACCGAGGGTTTACCCGTCATGGACTCGGGCGACGGCTACCGCGACAAGCTTATCTCCTCCACCTTTCCTCGCGTTAAAAACCCGAGACCGGATGTGGCTTGGGGCATCTGGAAGGAAGCCTTTGATGAGACGCAGCGCTACATTCTCGACAATCAGAAAAACAACCTGGCGGGCCCCAACATGTACGACGTCTGCTTCATCATCGAGGCTAAATGCATGAACGCCTCCATCAACGAGGCCGAGAACCAATGTATGAGGAGCGGATGCGCCATGGTCAATACGCGCCGCCGTTTGACCCAGGCCGCCGGCGCTTCCATGCCCTCCGGTGGCGAATATCCAAAGGTCGATGCCGACACCTTCGCCTTTTCCCTCGCCATCAGCAACGATCAGGCGAGATTGTTTGTCAACTGGGCACTGGAAGTCGGCCCGAAAGCCGTCAAGTGGCAGATGCACCGGCTGTCACGCTACGATTTCCAGACCCTCGACGAGCTCGATGACCTTCACCGCAACATGAACAACATCCTCGATTGGGCCGTGAAGAAGCGCAAATTGCAGGTCGTCGGGCTCTGTGGGAAGATCGAGATGGCAAAGGGGGTGTATGCGCCGCCCAAGAAGATGCAGAAAAAGAATGATGGGACCGCCAATAAGCAACCAGAGGACCAATAATGGCAAGGCAAAGGGGGACCAAGCCGGACCTTTGACAGAGGCGAAGAAAAAGAAGGGGACTTGCTACAGAAGTCTGCATCCGCCGGCGATTGCCAGCGGATGACTACCTGCGTGACCACTGCTTAACTACTACCAGCATGCTTTTTGAGTGAGAGACTTGATCATTGGTAAGCCATCCCTCCATAGTCTTCGGCGTCCACCAACTGACTGGTTGTAGAGAATAGCGACGGGGAAACTCGGAGACTTTTCATGGGTTCGCTGATTGCGGATTCAGATGGTCTGACATTGCTATCCCATGCGCTTGCTTAATACAATGAAATAGATGCAATAAAATCAAATACAATAAATCAGATCCAATGACCCGGATGTAATAGCTACTGAGTCTTGAACGAGCCAGCCGAACCTGCCCTCTTAGCCCAACTTCTGCGGCCAGCCGAGCCTCCAGCCCGAGCCTCTAGAGGGCGCCGCGGCAGCCTCTTCTTGCTTACTGATCTTCAACTTGAACAGCACGCTCTCTCTACAGAGTCCGGGCTTGTTCTTGAGAGTATGCATTAACATAGGCCGTGGTAGGACCGAGGACCGGGGATCTCGGAAACATTATGACGGCTCCGGCAAAACCTTGGTCCGATCTTTGGCCGATGTTTATCCGCCACGTAAACAATAGTGTGACCCATAAGCCATGCACCCCTCGTCCCCACCTCCTCGAATCCCAGAAGACGCAAGCGTGACATTTGCGACGAGGTGCAAGGGCAAGCTTCTGAGTCCCGCGCTAGACTGGCCCAGAGAAGGAAAGTCACAATGGTAGACAAGAGTGCGAAGGAACCTGCAGATCCCAATGCCAGTGATCGAAAATATCCGAGCCGTGACCGTAAACCTACTGCGAAAGCTCGTCAAGGGCATCATGTCGAACAGGAATCCTGTCTAGAGATACCAACAAAACCTGGCCAAGTCGCCCGGCCCAAGCCTCGATCGAGCAGTCCACGTCCTCCGTTCGAACTTGCTAAGACGTTGGCCAATGCCGATCCATATTCCAACCTCCTTGAGCTCAATGAGGCTCAGCGACTTCGCCCGCCTAAGGTCGCCTCCCTTTCCAATGCGGAAGAGAGAGAACGGACTGCCTTTTCTCCCAAGAAAAAGCCTGGCAGTCCTTCAAAAGCATCCCGTTCGTCCCGCGCAATACCACGTCGCCCACCAAGAACACGAGAGAACGGACACGGGAAATGCCCAAGTCGGACAGGAGCCTCACCATGGAAGACCTGAAATTCTGCACTCCAAGCATCAGAATTCGAAGCATGAAGGACACTTTCGCTTTCCTCCAATCTCGTGGAGGGGTCCCGCCCCGTGTCGACTCGCTGCGTCAGCGGCTCCAGGCATCGACGGCCTATATCCCACGAATCTTACAGGTAAAACAGCCCCGGGAGGCATGAACGATCGGGCGTGGCCTGACAGAAGTTCTTCTAGTCTCGATACCACCAGGAGCACAACACTCCAAACGAGACCCGGCCCTCCCTCCCCGAGCATGTTTTCCAAAAGAGTATTAATGTAATCTCACCCATCATCAACGATCTTTTGGAGGACTATATAGACAGCGCCATCCTACTGAATCTGTATGTCACCGGCTCCCCCACCCCCCCTCCAACTGCTTGCTTGAAGCGAGTCATATTCGGAAGCGCCAACGTCATCCAGCGAGAATTATTCCATCTCCCCGCTCGAACTCCGTCCCGTCCGTCACGACGGCGGCCCGATCAACGACGAAGACGTGTAGAACGATTATGCCACCGTCGTTACGGACGATTCCTCTGCCGCCGGCTCCACCACATCCCGAATGATCGATCTCGGCATCGGGCTCCTCCTCTCCTGCGAAGAAGACCAAACCATCACCAGAGGGTTGCGGCATTGCCTGGAAGGCGATCGATCCATCAACCAAACCCTGTCGTACCCGGCCTCCGTCCCCCTCTTCCTCGACCTGGAGCTCAAGAAGACCAATTCCGAGCGCGAACCCAAGGATTAATTGGGCGTATAGCAGGCCGCCGGCTTCGCCAAGCGGAAGTATCACCGTTGGAATAAGGAGGCGATGCCGATGCCGGGCATTTGTGTTAGTGGACACGATTGGACGTACTATATCACCTTCCAAGTGAAGGAAAATGATAATGTGATGAGTTATGACACACCTCTATGCTCGCAATCCTTCGATACCTTAAGTTATTAATCCGACTACGCATAGGTTACGGTTGGACCCTTCGAGATGGGCAATACGAAATCGATCGCGGGCACCTGGGAGATCATATATAAGCTGGATATACTTCTCCGGTAGGGTATGACCGAGTATAGGGAATGGTTCAGTCGGGTAGTTCTGGGCTAAGCAAGGATAGCCATAGAGTAATTCGATATTATCAGCTAATTTGGCACGAGGGATAAGAGAAGTTTAATTGCAAAGTCTGCGAAGCTATAACTCTCCGGCTTCTAGTCGAATAGATATATTCTGGTTTCTAACCTGCGGGTATTATATGATTGAGCTTTATCTTATGTGGCGTGATTAGACAAATATTATTATCGCTTCGGTTCCTTATATTGCTTTGAAAGACTAGAGTAGGTTATAATCGAAGCCAAATATATATATAATAGGATAAATACCAGAGTTTCTCAGAAAGCAGGAAAACCGTATAAAATAAAGACGTATAATCACCTTAATGGTTCGCCGGGGGTATGGCTTTTATAATTGCTCGCTAGTTTCAGGGGAAGTAAATTAGTTACTTTTCCTAAATTAGCAAATAATAAGCTTATTTATTAAAACTTTTATTATAAGTAATATTACTTTTAATATTAAGGTATTAATATAAGTTAATCCTTACCTTAGTATCCGGGTATATATTATCGTGAATACCTTAATACCACATTATATATACCTTTTTTTTTATTATCTTAAAGATTTAAATAATTTATTATCAATATATATTTTATTTATTTTATATATTTATTATATTCATTACTTTTTATATATTAAATACCCTAGTTTTTATTTTAAAAAATATAAGTTTCGTAATAAATAATATTAATTCCGTTATAAAGAATTGAATATTTAATAAAATTGGATTTCTTAATATTACGATTTTTTGTTAGCACCGTGCTTGGAGGTGAGTTAATAAGGGTATAATTAACTAAGAGAATAAGTCTAAGGAGTAAATATAGGTGGTGGTATGCAGACTGTATTTAAAGGCCGTAAATGCCAAGACGTTAATAGCCATTTTACCTTATGCGGTTAATAAGCCGCCCTACGTATAATACTTGCCCTTTTATAGTACTTTTCATTTAGCCTTCCATCCAGCCCCTTATAGTAACCCGTTAATAAACCGTTTATAAATAAATATACTTATAATATTACCCCCCCCCCCTCTCGAGATATCGACTGCGATATTATAGTTACCGGTAACGTTAATAGGGAAAACGGTAGTAGTAATAGCCCGGTAATTACTGAATAATCTAAAAAAATAAAAAAAAGGATAATTAAGAGCCGGATTAATAAAAAATTAAACTAAGTCGATTACCGTATTCTCCGAGGTATAATTATAGTTATATATTATTATTTATTTAAGTTTAATGCCGTCGTTTTTTTAAATTAAAAACGGTTATAAAAGCCGGGCTTATTAAGATATTAACGATAATACTTAATTATTATATTGGCCGCGTATTTAAATTTATTATAATCGGTATTATATTATTCGAAATTAAAGTCGTATTTAAATTAATTTACTTTATATTAAAGTTAACCGCGAGAAAATCGAAAGTTAAATATATTATTAATAATTTATTTTTTTAAATTAATAATAATAATAAAGTCGGCGGGGATTAATTTTTAATTAAATAAACGGTTTTTTACGGTTATCCTTAAAAAACTATATAAAAAACGTTATTAATATAAGAAATTTCCGGTAACTTAAACTTATACGAATAGCTTATTTAATTAATAATTTTATAAAACCCAATTATTTTATAATTTAATTTTTTATATAAATACGTTATTTTAATATTTTTAATAAAGAAATAAATTTTATTATTAATTTTATAATTTATTCCTTTATAATATTTATTAATTTAAGTTATTATACTTAATTTAAATTATAGTAAAATTCTTTTATTTATATTTTAACGCTTTTTATATTAAATTAATAATATTACCGGCCGTACGATTTATAAGTCGTTTTTTTATTATTATATAAAGAATATTATCTGAAATAAAGCTTATACGGGGGTAAAATCTTTTATTAAAGAAAAACAGTATTATATTAATTAATACGGACTTTTAATTATTATCCGTAAATTCTATTATATTTAAATAATCTATTTAATTGTCTTATTATTTATTATAATAAGCCCGGAGCTTTATCTTAATATCTTAATTTACCCACTTTATTTACCCGTTTATTTTAAAATAATAAAATAATAAGTAAATTACTTTAATAATAAGTTTTTTATATAAATACTTTTATAAGGCGGATATAAATTATAGATTATGATTTTATTAACGCCTAGCGCTTAGCAAGCGCCTAGCGTATATTAAGCATACCAAGCACCGGCTTACTTAAGGGCTATAACCAAATGGCATAGCCGTTTAAGCGGTAACTTTTAGAACCGAAGGCTTTAAGAGTTTAAGTTTTCTATACACGGATATACGTAATTATAACCGGGGTTAAAGCTATTATTATAATAGTTTAAACTACCCTTAAAACCGGTTATTTAAGATAAGTTTACGTTTAATTAATTTATAATTCCTTAAGAATTAATTTACCTTTTAAATTTAAGTATTAAATTTATAGTTATACTTTACGTCTTTTATAAACCCCTTTTAACTAGCCTTATTAATTATAAGCCGGCGGATTTATTTAATATTTTAATTCTTTTTCCTTTTAAGGTAGAAAACTTAAAGTAAAATATATTTTTTTACTTTCCGGAATAATTTATGGAAATAATTAATAATAAAAGTTTTTAAGGATTAACTTAGGGATTAAGTTAAGAACCTCCCCTTAAAGGAAGTATTATATCGTATAAAACGCCGGTTAAACGTTAAATTAATTTAAACCGCTTAAAATAAATGCGATTCCGGCGTGATAAAACTTTAATTAAAGCTTAAACGCTAAAATTAAAACGGGAAGTTAATTAATTAAAAAAGTAAAATTAAAGCTTTTAAGCGTTATTTTCTTTTTGCGGTTTCGGTAATATTAACCGGGGTATTAAAAGCTTTTTATTAAGGACGTATTACGCCGCCGTTTAATAAGTTATAAGTATCCTTTTATTCCTTAAATATAATAAATCCTTTAAGCCAGTTATTTTATTTAAGTATACGGATAAGTCCGAAAATAAATATTAATAATAATTTATTATTATAGAAAAATCTTTTTATTAAGCCCGGACTACTTCCTAAATAATTATATTAAAATCGTATATTGCCTATAGTTTATTAATTATATTATTTAAAACCCGGATTTTTTTTTTTAATTCGGACTTTTATTTTTAAAGAATTTAAAGTTAAACTTATAAATTAAATAATTAATCTAAAAAACCGCTAACTATCTTATTATAAACGTTTTAAGGATATAAAATAATAATTAAATTAAAAGGTCGTTATTTTTTATAATTATCTTAAAATAATTAAAAAGGATTTATTTATTTTATCGGATAAATTTAAGGTTTATACGCTTTTTATAAAGTTATTATTAAACTTAAAGTTTAAAATTATTTTTACCGGAAACGTCTTAAATACTTATAACGTTATTATTATAATAGCGATTATATAAGAAAAAAACTTAAAACGTTTTATTATAACCGTTATTATTAACGTTAACCGTTTAATTAATAAAAGTAAATCTTTTAATAATAGGGTATTAAGGTTTAAAAATAATAGCGTAAAGCCGGCTCGTCCCGTTAAGGTTAATAATTAACGTAATAAGAAACGTAAAGTTAAATTAAAACTTAATTTAATATATAAAGATTTTAAATATTATATTTATTATAAAAAGGACTATATCTTACTTAATTATTTAAAAAAAAATAGCGTTAAAATTATAGTTATAAGTATTATAAATAAGAAACACGTTAAATTAAAAAACGTTAACGCTTTAACGGCGTTTTAAGGCCGGAGTTAGAATAAAGATTAATAAAGGCCAGCCCTGCCTTTTATATTAAAAACTGGATTAAATTCTAAAGTAATTAATAATTATTTATAATATTACTTAATATAAGAGCTTAAGTAAATTTAATTTTATAATAATTTATAATTTAATAAGACTTATAGTTTACCCCCGCCGTTTTACTATAGGTTAAATTACTTAATAATAATAAAATTTATTATTATAAGGCTTATCGATTATAATATAATTTAATTAATAATTAAGGATAAATAAAGTTATATAAAATACTTTTTTATATTATAGACTAAAACGGATTAAACGTAATTCTAAGTCTTCCCGTATTAAAGTTTTTTGAGATTATATTTAATCCGGCGGTTAATTAATAACGTTTTAAAATTAAATTTAATAACTTATAAATTAATAATATTTAAGAGTTTAATTAAACTTTAATAAAGATTAATAATTTCTTTATAATTATATATATTAACGTAATAATAATACTTTTAAAAGAAATATTATAAAACTTTATTTAAGGTTTTATAAGTATAATTATAATATAAGAATTTATTAATTTAATTATTCCGTAAGAATTAAATAATTACGTAAATATCTTTTCCAATAAAATAATTAATACTTTATTTAAGTTAAAAAAGGGTAATTATTTAATTAACTCAAATGGAAAAAAAGTTACCTTATAAACCCTTATATAACCTATTTAAAATTAAGTTAACTGAGTTCCGGCGGTATTTTAATAATATTTTAAGCCGGGGTTAAATTTATTATTTAACGTCCTCTATAAATGCCTTTATCCTTTTCGTTTTAAAAAAGGATAATAGCCTTTATTTTTATATAAATCACCGGGGTTTAAATATAATTACGGTTAAAAATCAATATTTATTAACTTTAATTATTAAGATTCTTAATTAATTAAATAATTCTTTACGGTTTATTAAGTTAAACTTTAAGGATACTTATTACCGGCTTTAAATTAAGTAAGGCAATAAATAAAAGATAACGTTCTATATACGTTATAATTATTTTAAGTATTTAATTATATTATTCGGGTTAATTAATATTTTAATAATTTTTTAAGTTTATATTAATTAAGCTTTTACCGGCCTTATTAACGTAACCTATATAATTTATTTTAACGATATCCTTATTTTTAATAAAAAACCAGTAGATTATTAACGTTATATTAAATAAGTTTTTAATTAATTATGTTCATTCCAGCTTTATATTAACTTAAAAAAATATTAATTTAATATTATTTAAGTCGAATTCTTAGGATTTATAATCTTTATAAAAGGAATATAAATAGATTAAAAACGTATTAAGGTAATTAAGGATTAATTTACCTTAAAAACTTACCGGGATATCTAGGTTTTTTTCAGGTTTTCCAACTTCTATAAACGTTTTATTTATAAGTATTTAAAAATAACCGAACCTTTAATAAATTTATTTAAGGGTAATAAAGAGGGAAAGAAGGTTAAGTTATTAAAATAGAATAATACCGTAATAATAACGTTTAACCGGTTACGTAATATATTTAATAATACGTTATTACTCTGCTATTTCGACCCAGAAAAAAAGGTACGGGTAAAAACCGATATATTTAATTTTATTATTATTAATATCCTGTTTTAATAGTTTAAGGAGGTTTATTAATGTTTAATAATTTATTAATCCCGGAAAATATAATCCGTTAAATAAAATTATAAAACGTATAATTAAAAGCTTTTTATTATTATTACGGTATTTAAGTAATAACGTTATTACTTAAAAGGAAACGCTAAAATTATTTAAGTATAAACGGATTATCATAACCTCCGAGGGTTTATAAAGTAACTGGTTTTAAGCTTACGTTAAGTTAAATAAGCCTTAAAACTTATTAATTATAACTTTAAAGTATTTTATTATTAAAAGAAAATAAATCTTATTAATTTATTATTAAAACGTATAAATTACAAAGGAATCTTACCTTTTAATATTATTTTTTTATTTATATTATAGAATAAGCTTATTCTTTAATTAAAAAAGTTACCGGAACGCCAATAAGCCGCGGTTATAAATTATATGTTTTTACTTATATTAAAGGGTATTTAAATTATTATTTTATAAAAGGAAATATATTAATTATTTAAAAACGTTTATAAAAAATTAATCTTAATATAACGGCTTATTAAAGATTTATAAGTTAATAATAAGTTTATTTATAAAATTAAGGAAATTACCATTAAGCCGGTTAAGGATCGTTTATAACTTAATAAAGGTTAAAGTATTAACTTAATTAGCCTTATTAAGTATAATAACCGGTTATATATCTTTAAAAACGGAATAATTTAAAAGGAATTAATTAATAAATATTATAATAATAAGTTAACGGATTACTTTAACATTAATAAAACTTATAAGCTATTAACCCGGAAATATTATTAAAACGGTTTAAAAGTTTAAATAACGGATTACGTTAAGATATATAATATATATTAAAAAGCTAAGGTATACCGTTATTATCCTTATAGCGAATTAATTTAACTTTTTCCTTTAGTATAACTTTAAAAAGAATTAACTATAAACTTTATTACCGGTTTAACCTTTAATAAATATAAAAAATAAGTTTACGATTTAATCTTAATAATCGTAAACCGCTATATAAAAATATATTGTTACTTATTTATAATAAAGAGTATAAACGTTATTACGTTAATTAAATTATTATTTAAGGAGGTTTTCTTTAGGTATAGCATATTAAATAGGATCGTTATTAATAAAGGCTCTGTTTTTATAAATAATTATTAAAGTTTAATATATTATTATTCAAAGATAATATATAAATTTAATATTATATTTTACCCTTAAATTAATAAATGAACCGAACGTTAAAATTAAAAAATAAAGTAATACTTAAGAACATTCGTTAATTTAAAGTAGGTAAATTAAGTAAATTTATTATTTATAATTAAATATTCCTATATAAATATATATTATTTAAATTTAAGATATAGCCCTTTTTACGTTAATTATAGATATAATCCTAAAATCTATTTTAAGTTTAAAAACAGATTTATTAAAGAGGAAATACCTATAATAAAAGAAAGAGTTAAAATTTTAAATAATATTTATAAAAAGTTAACGGAATAATAACGCCGTATATTAAGATTAATTAAATAGATTTATAATAAAAAATATTAATTAAAGTTATATAATATTAATGATTTAATAATATTAAATATTAAAAATTTTAAACTTAAGTAATTAAGTAAAAAACTTATATTTTAATTTATTAAACCCTTTTAAAATTAATAATAAAATTGGATAATAAACGTACCGTTTTTTCCTTTTTATAAGTTATTATATTTATTTTATGATTTATATTTCCCTTCTTAAATTATATTATATCCGAATTAACGATAAAACATTAAAAGCGATAATATATCCCTTAAAATTTATTAATAATAAAGAAAAATAGGAAATTAAAGAAATTACGGATTATATTAAGAACTCCCGGGGTATTTAATATAAAGTTAAGTAACTTAATTAAAACTTTAAATATAACTAATAGGTTTTAATAAGTAATTTAAATAACGTATAAAAGCTATAAAAGTAATATAATAAAATAATATAGAAAAAAAGGAAATAAATATAAAGTTAACGCTATAATAATTAAGAGTTTTATATTTTAATTAATAACTATATATAATAATTAATATTACGGTTTATTTTATTAATACGTTTTCCCTTTACGTAAGTTATTAAAGATTTATTATAATTCTATTTAATAAAACGTAATACGCTTAATATAGTTAATATTACGGTAACGTTTATTTATTTATTATAATTGTAGTAATTAATTTACGGGTATAATAATATTATAAATATAAAAACGTAAAAATAGACTATAAGCGTTTAAAAACGTTTATTAATAAATTAATATTAAGTTAAAAAAAATAAAGTTAAAGTATTAATAATTAAGGATTAATTAAGATATATTATAGTTTAATTAACGTTTTAAGGGCTTTAATATCGTATTTATATTATTATTTAATAATATATAATTTATAAGTATTTAAACGTTAAATATTAAACGCTTATAATATACGTAAAGAAAATAAAAATAATTTATAACGTTATCGTATTAACGTAATGGGTTTTTTCCTCCTTTTTTTTTCTTTTTTTTTTTTACGTTTTTAAAGCCGGATAAGTATTAACGGATTAAACGGAATATAATAATTTTATTCTTTTATTCCTTTTTTATTTTAAAATTAACTTAACCTTAATATTAACGGGTTAAAAGGCTCTTTAATATATTCCGGAATTATTATTCTCCGGAATTAAAGCTGACTTTTTAATTATTATTATTAAAATAAATTATATCTCTTTTATCTTTATATCCTTTTTTTCGTTTTTATTTATTTTAAAGCCCTTAAATTTAAAATAATTAATAAGATACTTAATAAAGGAAGCCTAGTCTTTTTCCGTATTATTCTTTATCTGGAATATATTAACGTTAACGTTAAATTATTATTATATCGGTATATATTTTTACTTTAAATTTAATAATTTCCGTTTCCGCAGTGAAAGCTTAAGATAATTATTTTTTTACTTCCCCCTTAAGGGTTATTATTAACTTATAAGCCTTTAATTAAATACGGCGATACGCCGGTTTAATTATATAATACGTTATTTCTATATATCCGTAAAATTTACGTAAAATTTTAAATTTATAAAAAAGTTTATTATATTAACGTAATAAATAAGATCTTTCCCGGGGCTATAACGCTTAACTAAGCTTACGTATTATTTTATATATTATTTTAATAAGCTTATCCGGGAATTATATTTAATTAAAATGTTAATGCTTTAATAATAATATAATTTTACGGTATAATAATAATTATTATAGCCTTTAAATTTATATTAATTATAAAAACCGATATTATAAATATAAAGCTTATTTTATAAAAAATATATAGAATATAAAAAATTTATATATTATTAACTTTTATTTAATTACAAGTATATTTTTATTATAAAACGTTAATAAAACGTTATCGTATTATATAAATATTATACGTTAAGAGGTTAAAATAATACTTATTTTATTTTTTTATTTACGTTATATTAATATATATTTATTTACTATTATTACGGATTATTATTATATTAAGTATATAAATATTTACGTATAATTAATATAATTTACTATAATAATAATAAGGATATAAATAAAAGTTATTTTTATATATTAACTAAGTATCGTAATTAAAGTTTACGTATAATATATTTATAAAAATTATTAAAATTATTAAGGAAAGAAAAAGAAGAAGTTTAAATAATAATAAACCTTTTATTACTTAATTATTATTACGCCGTAATAAATTAATAAGTAAATTCCCAGGTAAAAATTCAATTATTAATTAATATTATTAAAACTTTTTTCTTATTTACCTTTTTTTATTAAGTTTTATAAAAAGGTTTTTAATAAGCTTTATTATAATACGTTAGCTATATATTAATATATAGTATTCTATTACGTTTAATATATTAAATAACGTTCTTAATACGTACTTTAAAGTATATATATAAACTCTTTTTTTTTTACCTTTTTCTTATTAAGTTTTAATAATAGGTTTTTAATAAGCCTTACGTATACTTCGGTTATACGTTAACGTTTTCTTTATAATATTGCTATTTATTTATATAATTTTTATCTTTAAGGATTAAAATATAAAAAGGGAAACATTATTAACGTTTAACGCTTAATAAGCGTTTAAAATATATTAAGTATATTAAGCACCGGCTTACTTAAGGGCTATAGTTAAGTAACATAGCCGTTTAAGCGGTAGCTTTTAAAACCAAAGGCTTTAAGAGTTTAGGCCTTCTATATACGGGTATACGTAATTATAACCGGGGTTAAAGCTATTATTATAGTAATTTAAGCTACCCTTAAAACCGGTTATTTAAGATAGGTTTATGTCCAGTCAGTTTATAATTCCTTAAGAATTAATTTACCTTTTGAATTTAAGTATTAGATTTATAGTTACATTTTACGTTTTCTATAAACCCCTTTTAACTAGCCCCGCCAGCTGTAAGCCGGCGGACCTATTTAATAGATTTAATATGATCGATAAAAAAAAAACCGTAATATTAATAAACCTCTTTAAAAAAAATATTAATAAATTTTTTTATTAAAATATTTTCGTTTTTATCGGTAATTAAAATATATAGCCGTTTTTTAAATAATTTATAATAAATAATAAATATCGTATTATAATTTTTTAAATTAAGTAACGTAATAATTAAATTTATTAAGAGATTTTTTTAACACTAATTAAATAGAAGTAACGGATATAATAGTCCGTTTTTTTATTTTTAAAAGCTTTAATCCTTTTATAAATTAAATAGTTATAATTTTTTTTTTAATTATTAAATGATATCCGGGGATATAATAATTATATTTTATAAATTTTACAATATAAGATACCGTTTTTATTAGAATATTTACCGGGCTTATCGTTAATAATTTTAAACCGAAATTTATTATATTTTTTATTTTTTAAATTTATCCGTTTTACTTCTATAGTAAGGTTTTCAACGTTTTCCGGTTTTTATTTAATCGGCTTAAATTAAATACGGTTAAAAAATAATATTATTTAATATATATATTTTTCGCGATCTTTATTAAAGGAAATAGGTATAAAGTTTATAATTTTCATAAGAATATTTACTTTTTAATTTTTTTTCGTTAAAATATAAATAATCTTAAAATTATAATTAATAAAAATATTTACTTATTATATTTGTTTTTTAATAAATTTTTTTATTTTTATAAAATATTTTAAATACTTATAATTAATAAAGATCTTAATTAAAATATTTATATATTTAAGGTTAACCTTTTATATTTTAAGGGCGTTAATAATTATTAAAAGTTCCTTATTATAAATCTTATAATTATATTTTATTAATATATAATTTTTATTATAAAAAGTTATTAAATAAAGGACTCCGTTATCGTTATATTATAATAAAATATTAATATTAATATATTTAAAAAAATCCGTCTTTAATATCGTTTCCCGTAATTTATTAAAATATTATAGAATTAAAGCTAAAATAATAATCTTTTTTATTTTATTAAAAGCTATTTAATAAACTTTATTCTATTTAAATTTAAAGTTTTTTTAGATTAATTTATATAATAACCTTATTATTTTAAAGAAGCCCCGTATAAATCGTTTATAAAAATTATAAAAATTGATAAACGCTTAAATTTACTTTAAAGTCGTAAATTAAGTTTATTTAAATATTAATTAAACTTTTTTAAGTTTATCTGAATATTTTTAACAAAAATAATAATTCCGAAGAAAATAATTTTTTAAACGTAAAATTCGTATTTATTAATATTTATATATAAACCGGCTTTATATAATTTTATAAGTATTTTACGGATATATTATTAATATTTTTTAAACGATTTATTATAAATAAGGATATTATTAATATATATTTATATAAAATTGTTTTTATATTTAAAAAGAAGGTTATTAATATAATATTATTATATTATTAACCCGTTAAATAATCCAAAAGGTATTATATTTTATTTATATATATTTATATTTATAATAAAAATAATAAATTCTTCGTTTTTAAAACTTATATATAATAAATTAAATATAATAATAATATTAATTTTTATTAAATACTTATAATCCGTTATTCAGGCAAGAGTCTCTTTAATTAATAATAAAGGGTATTTATCCTTTTTTATAAATATATTTAACTTCCGGTAATCAACGTAAAAACGGAGATTTTTATCCTTTTTAAAGGTAAAAAGGATTAATAATATAAATATTACTCCGTTTAAGACGATATATCCCTTTTTAGATTCTTAATAAGATACTTTTTATATACCCGGAGTTTCAGAATTAATAAAAAATATATTCGACTACGAAATAACTCACGGGGATTACTAATAAATTCAAATTTATAATCGGCGTCCCGGTAAAATAATAGCTCCGTTATTTTTATTTTATTAAAGATATTAAAGAAATTATAATCTTTTTAAAGTAATTTCTTTTTTATTTATTTAAATCCTTCCGTTAATATTATATTTAATTTAATATTAAGTTTATTAACGTATTAATTATAATCCTTAAATATATTATTTAATTTTATTATTAAGATAAAGAATATATTATTTTCATTATTCTTTATTAATATCTTAAAAAAGCAGTTTTAATTTAAATAATATTAATAGGTCCTTTAATTTTCTTAAATAGCTTTTAAGGTAGCTTTTAAGACCGGCTTATCCTTTAACTTTATAGGGACTTAAATTTATTTAATCTTTAACCGACGGAGGATCTACGTCGGTATTAAAATTATCAGCTTTAATAATAATAAAGGTATTAATATTTTAATAATTAATTCCGGTTTAAGTAAGCGCTTAATAATCTTTTAAATTTTATAAAAAGCCGGTAATAAAAGGAATATAAAAAAAATAAACGATTTTAATAGTTCGTTTTTTATAATTAACTGTTTACCGTTAATATTAATCTAAAATTATTATAAATACGGGTTTTTAAGGATTATTTATTAAAACCTTAACTTTATTATTATTATTAATATATAATGCTAGATATCTGAAATTACTTTAAGAATTAAATAACTTATAAAAAAGATAATATAAAATATATAATTATTAAAAATACTTATAATTTTCTTTTTAAATAAAAGTATAATATTAATATTAAATACTAAAAGTACTAAGGTAAAATATAGGTATAATATCTATGATTTATGTTTATTTAGCTATAAAGGTATATAATATAAGTATACGCGTTAAGTTACTATATCCCTTTAAGTGCTAATGCCCGATAAGCTCTTGGCGTGCGTACGTTACATATAATAAATACACCATAAAAGAAAGACCGCTACGCCCTCGTAGCGATAGTAAGGTAAAAGTCCTTATTGATGAAAGCGGCTCCGGGGCCAGGCATTAAATATATCTAGCGCCGAGCATACTAAGGAAGTAAAAGGAAATAATAATGGTTAAGCATTAAGGCTAGTTACTAAAGGGAAGTTGAAAAATTGAAAAACCGTAAGCCGGGCAGTTATCGCGATTTTACCCGGGAAATAATCGTGGATTTAAGTATTTATAAGAGCTGAATCGCTTAAATTCGTGATCTCCATAATTTTACCGGGTCGTATCTTATTAATCGTTTTTATAGCCCTTAAAGAACGAGCATAAGCGGTTATATAAATATTATTGGTCTTCGGTTATTTTACGTTTAACGAAGTTATAAAACTTACCTAATTTATACTTATTATAAGTAATAAGTTTAAGGTTACCAGGCTTAGGTATATACTTAAAACCGGCCTTGGCTAAACTGAATAATATTATAAATGGATAGCTACGTTATAACCAAAATTTAAAGGTATATTACCGTTTATAAATATATAATAGCTTATCCTTAATACTTATTATACCAGCCTTTATAACGTCTCTTCCTTGTTAATTTACTATGATTATACGTCGTTTAGCTGAAGGCTCTTTCTTTAAGGTTGCGGGGGAAACCTGAGGTAAAGGTGACGGAGTAAGTGGTTTGATTAATAAGGATGGATTCAAGGGTAATGCACTTAATTTAGGTGTAAATCTATTGAAGAGGTCTTTAAGTATCATGGGTGGTAGCACCTTTGGTAGTAATACTTTGGAGGAGGGTATTGATTTTGGTAAAGTAAGAGATTTAAGAGGTAGAAATCTCATGTAGAGGTCGTGGATGGTAAGGTATGACTTAGGTGAGAAGCAGCTGACTTATAATAAGCTTACTGATGAAGTAATTAATGATAAAGTCCTGGATCTTGCAGGTAAGGTTTAAGATGAGAGTGATCCAGTCGATTTAAGAGTTAATGAATATAATAGTGACGAGGATGAAGCTAAGGCCGAACTCGATGAAGCTCGTAATAAAGGTATTATCGGTTTAATAGGTGTCTTACTAAAAGGATCCGCTTTAGTGATAAAGGATTAAATGGATAAGTTATGGCTTAATAAGACATACTCAATCTGTATCAATAATGCTAGTATGATTGCCAGTGCTATTGCTACCATTTATTAGGTACTGGAAGTACTAAGGTAAAATATGGGTGTAATATCTATGATTTATATCTACCTAGCTATAAAGGTACGCAATATAAGTATACGCGCCAAGCCACTATACCCCTTTAAATACTAATGCCCGATAAGCTCTTAACGTGCGTACGTTGTACATAACAATTAATTTAAAATAAATTATAAAAAGAATACGTGAAATTTATATTTATAAAAAAAATACCCGGTAATTTTAATATTTATAAAAATAGGGTAAATATGAATTTTTTTATTGATTATTAAAATATAAAGAACCGTAAAAACTTTATTTAAAAAAACGTTATTTATTATATTTATTAATATAGAAATTTATAACCTTTTTATTTTAACCGCGTTAATAATAAAATTTATTAGTTTTTTAATTTAATATTAACCTTTTAAATCTTATTAAGATTTTTCAGTTTATTTTTATTTAAATATATAATAATAATATACCCCGGTTATTTATAATAATAATAAAGACCGAAATATTATTTAATTTCAAAACGTTTAATTTTTATGTTATCCTTATTAAATATACCGGTAAAATAAATAATTATCTTCTTTTTTATAATAGTTCCGGTAATAAGTTTCTTTTTTTTTTATATAATTAAGGTTTTCTTTTTTTTAATTTCGGTAATTTATTTATTATTTAATAATTGGAATTAATTAAATATTTTTTTTAATAAAATTATATAACGTATTTAAAAGTTTATCCTTAAAACGTCCTTAAGTTTATTTATTATTTAATTATAAATATTATTATAGATATAATTATTATTATATTTTGAAAATCCTTATTAAATAGAATTTATTACTTTTAAAAGCCCCGAATTTCCTATTATTATTTTAATATAATACTTAGTATTTATAACGGGCTTTACTTTTTCTATTTATGTCTTTATAGATTTCGGTTAAATATTTAAAAATATTATTAATAAAAAAATATAAATTAATAATTTTTTTTATACGTTTTAAATATAAATAAGCTATTATATCCTTATTAATATTATTATAAGCAAAAATTATTTTTGTAAAATTATTAAAGAAATAATTAAGGTTATAATTAAATTTATTATAAATTTAAATTTCCCAGTTTTCATAATTAATAGGTTTTTTATTGTTAAAGTTACCCGTAAATATTAATAAGTTTTTTATTTTAAAACTTAATCTTTTATATTTTTTATCCGCGATATTAATAGAGCCCGATTAAATAAAATCGTATAACCGGTCGTTTTTAATATGAATTTCTTTTCTTACTATAATAATATTATCGATTTAAACGGTAAAATTAATAATAAAATTATTAAAATTTAAATTATTTAAATAAAATCATTATAATTCGTTTAAAAAAATATATTAAAATTTTAATTACGGATTACGTTAAAAGTTTTATTATATACGGATTATTTAACGAAATTAATACCGGCGTTTTATTTAATATAAAAAATATTAAATATTTATAAAATTTCTTTAAAGTAAGTTTATATTTAATAAATTAAATAATATTTATTATTAATTTCTTAAAATATTTTGGTTTTCTTAATATTTAATTATTTTTCAAGTAATATTATAATTAAATAACTTATAATTTAAATAAAATAAATATCCGTAAACGTATTATCCCTTAAAATGTTATTTATATTTATATCGTTTTCTAATATTCTAAATAATACGAAAAATAAAAATATAAAAAGCTTATAAAATAACTTTAAATTGAAATTTAAAAAAAATAATTAAAAAAATCCTTAAGGTTTAAAATTAAAAAATTAAAAATTTAAATATTAAATAATAGGATTAATAAATAAAATATAGAATTCTCGGTTTTCGGGTTTAAATTTTAAAGTTAATAATATTTTTTAATATTTTTCAATTAATAATTTATTTTTATTTTTCCGTTATATAATATTTTTAGTTTTATTAATAATTAAGTTATTTATAAGCTTAATATCTTAATTCTAATTGATTTTAAATATATATTTTTAAAGTTAATTCCGTAAAAATTTAGGCTCTTAATGTTATTCCGGTAATAATTATAGCCTATATATTTATCGAAAGAATATAAATAAAGTAAAACTTATTCTAATATTAATACCGTATTTAAAGGTAAGTTAATAAGGGTATAATTAAGTAAGAGAATAAGTTTAAAAAATAAATATAAATAGTAGTACGTAGACTATACTTAAAAGCCGTAAATGTTAAGACGTTAGTAGCCATTTTACCCTATACAGTTAATAAGCCGCCCTGCGTATAACACTTACCCTGCTACAGCACCCTTTATCCAGCTTTCCATCTAGCCCCTTTTAGCAACCCGCTAATAAGCCGTTTATAAGCAAGTATACTTATAATATTTTTTAGCAATTATATAATTTAATAAATCTTAGATTAAAATTCCACGAGAATCCGAGAAATTAATAACGTATTAATATTATTTTAAAGCTATATATTAAAAAAAGACTGAAAAAATATTTATAAAATAAGTCATTCAAAAGATTATAATAAATTTACTAATTAAAATTAAAGTAAATCGCTTAAAAAGGGTATTCTAAAAATTTTATTAAATTAATTTATATATCCGGATTAATTCTTCCCTTTATTATTTTTACTCTTTATTTTTATAGATAAATTGGGCTTAATTACGCTACGTAAAGGTATAATAAAACCCACGATTAATATAATGTAATATGGTGAATTAAGTGGTAAATTACGACCGTTTATACCACCTAATTTTTTTTATATAATATAGGTTTTTATACGTTCTTTAAAGGTTTATCTTTTATTAATAATATACCAAAAATAGCCCTTAATAATAAGAATATCCTAATACTATTAATTAACGGAGTTTATATGAATTACGGAGAGCGGACCAATAAAAAAGACTATATATTATTAATAATTTATTAAGATTTTAATCTATAATTCGTAAAGATTACGGTTATTATTTCTTAATATATTTTAAGAACGGTAGAAGATTTCTATTAATACTTTATATAATAGTTATAAAGCTTATTAAACGTACTTAAATAAGCTTTTATTCTAACGATTCTATAAAATAATTATTATAAAACTATATTATTATATTATAATCTTCTTTTCTAATTTTATAAACGTTAAGAGTCCCAAATAGGAAGCAGCGTTTACATAACAACACCTTAAAAACTTTATATCTTACTTATTTGCGTATATTTATATTGAAACCCGGAAATTTTTGGTTCTATTAATTAAATATTTAAACGCATATTAAAAGCTATTTATAGCTTTATTTTTAATTTAAAACGGACGTTTCTTAATAATATAATATTAAAAATAATAATTTTAATAGTGAAATTGCGACCGTAAGTACTCCGTTAAGCGGGACGGGATGTATCCCATGGGATAAAGATAAAATAGGGATAAAATAAAGATAAGATAGGATAAAGCTAGCTATATCTTATCCCGTCTTAATACGGGATAAGACAGAATAAGACCGGGATATATTAAGATCCTAATAGCGGATTAAATAAAAGGTATTATAACTAAAATAAAAAGTTTTAAGGCCGATAATTATAAAAATAATTATAAAGATTTTAATATAAAAAATTAGTTGCTTTCTTTATTAAAATAAAAGCTTTATTAAAAAAAAAGAACTCCGTATTATTATATTAAGATATTTACCGGTAACGCTTAATTATTAATTAAAATACTTACTTTATTATTCGAGCTTACTATTTCAAATTATAAACGGGAAGGTTAGATTTAAAAAATTTACGTTATAATTAAATTTATCTTAAATTTAAAAATATATATTTAGGCCTTAAACTATTTATATTTACTTATAATGCCGTTTTTTTATTAATCTATATAAGTTAAAATTAAAAAATTAATATTACTTATTAATAATAATCTTAATTTTATATATATTAATAAACGGCTTAAAATATTTAAATCGTTTACGTTATTATCGTCGTTAAATTTATTATTATTATTATTATTATTAATATACATTGGAATTATTATTATATTATTTATTTATTTCCGTTCTTTTTTAGTTTTTTAATTTTTAAAATTATTATTATTAATTTTTAGGTTTATATATAATTAACTTAGCTTATTTTCTTTTTACTTATAATAATAAATTAATATTTTTACTTAAAAAATTATAAAAACGAAATATTTTTAAATTTCATAATAATATTTTATAATAAAAAAGTAATATTTATATTTAACTTTAACAAAAATATTAAAAAAGATATTTTAAGTTACTTATAATAAGATCGGTAATTTATAAAATAATTATTTTTATTAAGTTAGAATTTTATTTAACGTTTTTAAAAATAATATTATTATAGTTTAATTATTTAAATAAGTATAAAAATAAATATAAATTTATTATAATTTTAATATTATTAAAGTTTATTATTAACGGGATTATTTAAAGAACTTTTTTTATTAAATAAAATATTTAAGTTATTTATAATTTATAATTATTTATTTATTTTAAATAAGTTATTAAGTTAATATTAAAGTATATAATATAATTAATAAAAATATTACGTAAAATAATTTAATATATATCCGCTTATAGGATTTTATTTACTTATTAATATTAATTTATACCCTTAAAGATTTTATTATTATTTTATAAATATAATAAAATAACTTATTTATAAAAAAATCTAAATAAGTTTTAAGTCTTATTATAATATTTAATTAACTTAATATATATTATATTAAGCTTTTTTACAAGTTTATTTTTTTAAGTAATTTATTTACGTTAAAATATATTTTTTTATTTTTTAATATAATTAAAAAACCTATTATATATTATAAAAATAAAATAAAAAGTCAAAATTTTAATAGTATTTATTAATTTAAATATATAATAAAATAATTAGGTTAATTTTATTAAGTATTTAATATAATTTTATTCTTTAAAATTAAATTTAAATAAATTTTTTTTTTTTTTTTAAGAAAATTTTAATATTTTTACGGAATTAAAGAATATAGATTATTATATAAAAAAAAGAATTTTAATAAGTTATAATATCTTAAAATAGCTTTAATAATATTTTTTTATATTTTTAATTTTAATTAAAGATTAAAAGGTTAAGAATATTATAGGTATTAATCCTTTTTTATTAAACTTCTATAAAAGCCTTTTTACGCTTATTATTTGCGTCAATATAAATTACGGTCTTATAAATTTAAGGTTAAATTAAATAAATATAAAAATAGTTAAAAATCTATTTTATTTTAATTAACGTTTTCAGAATATTAATATTTTAAAAATATATTTTATTGGTTTATTTATTATTAAAATAATAATTAATATTATTATTCTTTATATTGATTTTTATATAACTTAAAAAAACTTTAAATAACAATTAAATAATATATATTAAACATAATAAATATTCTATTTTATATTTACTTTTAATAATATTTATATATAAATTTTAATACGTTTTAGCTTTTTAACATAATATTACTATTATCGATTTATTATTATTTATATTATTAATTATAATAATTATAATATAATATTTTAACTTATAATCCTTTATTACTTTTATTATAATAACCGTAAACTACTTATTATTATAAATATTTTTAATATACTTAAAGTTAATTAATATATTTTAATATTCCTAATATTAATTAATTTAATATATTATAATTACTATATAAAATTATTTATTATTAACGGATGAATTATTTATAATTAATAATAATTTATTCTTATTATTTAAAAATCTTCTAATAAATATAATTTAATTTCTTTAAAACGCTTTATAATATAATTCTTAATTATTATTATAAACGGAAATATAATATTATAATTAAAATAATTAATAAATTAACGCGTTTTATTATATTTAATAATAATAAAAAAGGAAACTATAATATTTACTTATTATTATAATTATTTTTAGAAATCGTTTTATATTAAGACTTTATTATTTAATAAAAGCCGTCCTTATTACTTAATAAGGTTCTAAAAAAAACTATTAAAATTTTTTTTTTTTTTATTTATTTTTATAATTATTATATCTAAGGGGATATTAATATTATCTTTTTAATTATATTAACATAAATTAATATTTAAATAAAATTCTTATTTATATTTATTCTTTTATAACCTTTAATTTTTATATAATTTTTTATATTTAATATATAATTTTTCTTGGGTAAATTAGGTATTTATCGTATTTCTTATAAATAATTAAAGGTTACTTAATATAAGTATTATTTATTATAATATTTTCCTTAAAATACTTTTAAGTAGTTAATTTTTTATTAATATTTTATATTAACCGTTTTTATAAATATATTTAAATTTATAATATAATTAACTATTATACTAAGAAATTAATTTTATTAATTATTTTATATATATAATATTTAATTTTACGTTTTAATCCTTAAGGTTTTATTATAAAAATATTTATACTATTTAATTTAATATTATTAGAATTTTTAAAAGATATAATATTTTAAATTATATAAGAAAAATAATAATAATTAATTTTAATATTTTTCTTAAGAATAGTTTATAAATTAATATAGGTTAATTCTTGTTTATTATTTTTTATAATTAAAATATATAATATATATAATTATTATAAAGTTTATTATTATCCTTTATAGAATAATAATAAATTATTAATAAATTAAATAAAATTAAAAAACTTTTATATAAATAATTTTTTTAAAATATAAATTTAAAATATATTAATAAAATATAATATTTAAAGGCGGGCTAAAAATAATCTTTATATAATTAAGTTATTTAAGCGGTTTCCGTTTTTAATTATATATAACGATTTTATTTACCTTTATTATATTTTATATTTTTCTTTTTCCTGGTTTTTATAATTATAATAATTATAAAAATATCCCCTTAATAGGGATTTCGTATTACTAGGATTACCGTATTGAAAAATTATAAGGGATATCATAAGACCATATAAAAAGCTTTTCGGAAAATAATTATAATTTAAAGTATTACCCGTAAATTAAAAGTTAAAAATATATTTATTTAAGACTCTAAATACTTTAATAGTTAATCAAAGGTAAATACTATATTATATAAAATTTATTAATATTAAAAATCTTAAGAATTAATAATATTAAAATTAAATTTTAATAAATTAATTAAGAAAATAATTAAGGAAATAAAAAAAAAAATTTAAATAAATTTTAATCCTTAATTATCAAAACTATATAAAAGGCGGTAAAAGCCTATTTTATTAATAAATTTTAATATAAAACAATTTTATAAGAAGTTTTTAATATAAAATTAATATAATTTTAATAATTTTATTTATTATTATATATATTAAAAAAATAACCTTAATATAAAAAATATAATATTAATTTAAACGCTTAAAAGTAAATAACTTTTTTTAAGGATTTAATTAATATATTAAAACGTAATTCATAAGAAGAAGTTCATTTTATGAAATTAATTATAATAATTATTTTATTTATTATAATTTTAATTAAAACGTTAATAATTATTAGAATATTAATAATTATTAAAATGTTTAATTTATTTTTTAATTAAGTTATAAAATTATAAACTTTTTTTTTATTTTATTAAATTAACTTTTTTTTTATTAAAGAATATTATAAAGGTTATATCTTTCCGATATTATTATTAATTTATTTATTATTATTATAATTTTTTTATACTTAAGGAGAATATTATTTCTAAAATTATATATTAATAAGTTTTATATTTCCTTAGCTTTTATTATATCTATTATTAAATCTTAATTTTATTTATTAAAATTATAACCGTTTTATTATTTAATAAGCTTTAATAAAGTTATTTAACTTTTAAGTTTATAATTACGGTTAAAAAAATAAAGCTTATAAATATATAATATTTTATTATATTAAATAGTACGTTCTTACTTAATAAAATATATATAAAGCGGCGGTAACTTATTTAATAAACGGCTAATTTTATACTTAATTAACGTAATAATAATTATGAATTTTTAAATTTAATATACCTTTTTATAAACGTATATTTACGTTAATATATCGGGGGTTTAGTTAATACGTAATTATTAATATTTTTATATAAAAGACCTTATAAAAGCGTATTATAATTTTCGGACTATTTTAAATCAGATTATTTTTTAATTATATTCCCGGGTTTCTTAAACTTTTATAGAGTAAACGATGGAATCTTTAAAATTAAATTATTTTAATATACTTTTTTTAATTTTAACTTCTTTAAATAACGTTATAAATCTTAAGTTTATTAAAATTAAACAAATTAAATATAATAAGAAAAACTTATATTTAATATTATTTTATTATTATCTAGGTTTTTTTAAGTTAAATAATTATTATTATTAATAATTAAAATTACCTTTTAATTTCCTTTTAACTTTAAATTATACCGTTTTATAAAAATAATAATATACTTTCCGGTAAGAATATTATTACTTATAAACGTAATAAATAAAAAGATAAATAAATTAATTAATATATTACTTTTTCTTAATATTATTCCGAAGTTTATTTTTTAATATAATATAGGCTTTAAAGGTAATATTATTTTATTTATTAATATTTTTTAGCTTTTTTATATAATAATTAATTATTATATAATCTATATATTTCTTAGCCTTTAATTCTTTTTTTAACGGGTAAAATCTTAAGGTTTATAAGCGGGATTTTATAGTATTTAAGTTCTACGATAAATACTCTTTTACCTTACGCTTATCTTATAAATTAAGCTTCCTTCCACGTTTTCCCCGTAAAGAGGTATCCTAGAAAGAAGCCGGGTTTATATTGTCATTATTAATTTAATTGGAATTATTATCGGTTTATATTAATATATTAAAATTATTTATATCTTCAGATTTAACGGTCGTATTTATATTATTATTTATATTTATAAATTTAATAATTACGTTTATATTAACGTATAAATAATAGTATAAAGAAGAAATAAATAATAATATAAAAAGAAAAAGTTAATAATAAAGGAAAAATATATAGTAACTATTAATAAGTATTTTAATAAATGTTTAAAAAGGAATATATATTAATAAGAATTTATTACGGAAATTTTTTAATATATTACTTTATAATAAAATCAGATTTTATTTATTATAAAGATTAATATAAAGAGTTCCGGTAAAAGTAAAAATACTAATATAATTAATATTATTTATTATATATATATTATTAAATTTTAAAACGATTTTAGGATACTTTTTTTTCTCGCGTTAATTAAAATCCGGGTTAATATTATATAAACCTTATATAAATAAAATAATAACATTTTTAATATTATTAATTATTAAAAAAATAAATATTTTGATAAATAAAAATACTTTTAATTATAATAATATAAAAGATTTAAACTCTATATAATAGGACGTATTATTTAACTTTTTTTTAAATGAATTTAAAAAAATTATAATAATAATATATTTTACGTTAAGCTTAAAAAAGTAAAGAGTTTTATATAACTTAAATTTACTATATATATACGTTAATTAATAACTTTTACTTAAAAAACCTTTAACGACCTTTATAATTTCTACTTTTTTACCTTCTTAATATTATAGTCTTACCGTTTTAACGTTTTAATTTAACCTTTATAATATACCTTTTTATAATATTTATTATTATCGCTTTATATTTAAAGAATAATGCGTATTAAAAAACCTAAAACGGCCCGCTTAACGACTTTCTTAAAGCGAAATAATAAAATATTAATAAACGGTAAAAAAATAACCGGCCGAAAAATACTAAAGATAAAAATACCGGTAAAAGTACCGGGGATTTATTAAATAAAGAGTTAAGGAATAACGGGCGTTATTAACGTTATAACGATATAATGATATCGCTTTAATAATAAGTTCCTTTATAATTATTTTTACGATTATTAAAATTAATATAATTATTTTAATTAAAATATTAAAGGAAATTCATTAATATTAAAAGAATTTTACGCCGTTAATCCTTAAAACCCTTTTTATAAAACTATATTAAAAGATTATATATAATTATATTAATTAGAATATATACTTTTAACCGAAGGCTTTATAAACGCTATAAAAAGCCGTAAAGGTTTATTTTATATTTTATTTTAAATGTAAAATTATAAATTCGCTTAATTATAATATATTAATTCTCCGTCATAAGTATATAATTTAACTTATATATACGGGAAACGGGTTATTATTTAAATTAAAAACAGCTAATTTATATAAATAATATATAAGAGAGTATTTATAATTTTACTTCCGCCATCTTAAATTACGCGCGATATAAGAAATTACGGAATTAATAACTTCGATAGGAACGGAGGAAAACGTGGTGGGTCTACCCGGGGCCGTAAAACATTTCATAATAACCCTACCCGTAAAGCGTATCCTATTAGGCCGTTACGTAATAAGCATAATATAACGCCTCTTATAATATTAATAATAGCGTTTCCTATAATACTAATAATAGCGTTTCCTATAATATTAATAATAACGCTTCCTATAATATTAATAATAGTGTCTTTTATAGTATTAATGGTAACGCCTCCTATAGCATTAATAATAATGTTTCCTATAGTATTAATAATAATAATAATTATTAATATTAATATTAATGCTGTTATTATTACTGGTAATATTAATACTAAGAATACTAATACGTAAAATATTAAAAGCGATATTATAATAAAAAAGGGGGCGGCGTTCTTTTTAATTTTATCGAAATTACGATAAATAAAATAATAATTATAATATTTTCAACAATAAAATCTAATTTTCTTAGTTAAAAATTACGATAAGCAGATTAATAAATATAATATTCTTATTATTAATAACTCGGCTATATAAAAATAATTATTTATTTTATTTATTAGTTTATTTTTATTTAATTATTTGTTAATAATAAAAATTAAGATCTTAATATAATCCCGTCTTATCCCGCCGGGATAGGGATAGGATAAGATGGGAATCAGCCTTATCCTATATTATATGGGATGGGATTACCGTTATTAAAACCCGTCCCATCCCGTCCCGGTTGGCGGAGTAACCGTAAGCTATAAGCCGGAAAAACCTTAACCCAGTTTATTAATTTTTTGACACCCTTACTTAGACCCACTTACTCACTTATTTTACTATTCAGATCACCATTTAGATTACTATTCAGATTACTATTTAAATCACTATTTAGATTACTATTTAGATTACTATTCAGATTACTATTTAGATTATTATTCAGATTACTATTTAGATTACTATTTAAATCATTATTTAGATTATTATTCAGATTATTATTTAGATTACTATTCAGATTATTATTCAGATTACCGCTATTTAAGGCTATATTTAAGTTACGTATACTTTTATAAGCTAGGTTAAAACTACCGCGATTCGGATAAAGAATTTAAGAGGTAAATAAGCTCCTTACTTATATAAAGCCGTGCTTAACCCCCGTAGGCTCCCATTTATACCGGCTAAAAATACCGCGTTTACGATAAGGTACCTAAGAGGTAAATAAAAACTCTCTTTATTTAAAGCTATACTTAATCTTTATAGGCTTTTACTAAAACCAGTTAAAAACATATTATTTACGATAAGGTACCTAAAAGGTATATAAAAGATCCGTCTATTTAAAGTTATATTTAACCCTTGTAAGCTCCTATATATACCGGCTAAAAACACCTTATTTATTATAAGGTACTTAAAAAGTAAGTAAGTTATTTATTTTTAATCCATTTATTTAAAGCTATATTTAACCCCGTAAGCTCCTATATATACCGGCTAAAAATACCCTATTTATTATAAAGCACCTAAAAAATAAGTAAACTATTTATTTATAATCCGTTTACCCAAAGTTATACCTAACTTATATAAGCTTTTATTTATACCGGTTAAAAATACCTTATTTATTATAAAGCACCTAGATAATAAGTAATTACTTTATTTATAATCCGTCTACTTAAGGCTATACTTAACCCCCATAAGCTCCTATTTATATCGGCTAAAAATACTTTATTTATTATAAAATACTTAAAAAATAAGTAAGTTACTTATTTATAATCCGTTTACCCGAAGCTATCCCCTAGTACTAACTGCCATAAGGCTTTTGGCAGTTATTCGGCCTGCGGACGGAAGTCTTAGTATTTCCCCCCCGGCAATTATTTTTTAAAGTAACTACCGTTTGCATTTTTTATTTATAGACTTATAAGGTTTTAATATAAAAGTTATAGAGCTTATTAAGCCTTATAAATCTCGCTATATCCGTATTAAATCCGTTAGCGGGTTCTTATTATATCAATCCGGGAAGGAATCCGGATTAAAAGGGGCTTAATACGGGGGTATATAATAAGATCGGTTATTCCCTGGAGAAATATAATAATTTAACTTTTTAATTCTAAATTTAGGCTTTCGAAATCTACCGGAAAACCGATTTTCTATATATTATATCTTAAAATAATATTAAAAAGAAATATTTCTTTAACGGAAATCGTCCGAGATCTTAGATAATCGGGATATTTTCGGATTATTTCCGGGTTATTTAATTAAATATTACTTTATTCTATATTTCCGGGTTTTTTCCGAGCTTAGAAATAATTATATATTAATTAATAAATTAATATTTAAAAAAAAAAAAAAAAAAATCCAAATTCGAAATATAAAAAGGCTATATCCGGATAATTATAATTCCGAATTTTATTATAATCTTTTAATTAAGATTACTATAATATAATCAACGTAATTTAATCAGTATTATTTTTATTTAGAAAATATAAATAAAGAATTCTTTTAAAATTCTTTTATTATATAAAAAAAAATATTAGAATTTAATTTTATTCTAGAACTAATATATATTTATTATTGTTAAACCTACTTAAATCTAAATCTAAAGCTTAATAATAAAACATTTCGTTTTTATCGGTTAATAATACGTAAGAAATTTAATTTAATTAATTAATTAATTAATTTATATTATAAATTTAGCTAAGCTAATTTCGGCGTTTTATAATAATCGGCCTATTAATTTTATTAATAACCGTAAAACCTAACATTATTATTAAAATAAAATCGATATTTATTTAATTTTTATTCATTTAAATAAATATTATTAATTATTTAAAGAATAATTATATCCAAATTATATTTAAGAAGTTTTATAATATTACGATTGAGTTTTTCCGAAGGTTTTTTTTAATTTTATTATAATTTTGTTTTTTCCCGGGTTTATATTATACCGTTTTCGTTTTTTATTTATCCGAATATTTTTATTAATATTTTTAAATTTAATTTATTTTTTTATATATTAAGTTTTATTTCCGGAAATTATTTTTTTATTATATAAACGTAAATCCGCTTTACCGAATTATAAATCAATAGATAGGTTAAACGGTTATTCGTAAATTCTAATTATTATAATATAACTATTTTCTCGATATTTATATTATATATAATTTTTATATTACGGGCTTACGTTTTTTATTACGTATACTTTTCGCGGTTCCGGCGTTTATTTTTTATATTTAATTAATACGGTATTTTTTCGGTAAAGTTTTTGGTAATTTCTATTATTTCGTTAATTAAACTAAATTAAAATAAAAAATTAATAAATATTATAAATTTTACGGCGGCTTGGATATCCCGTTTTATAAATAATATTTTCCGATAACCGCTTATATTAATTTTTTCGATTAATTTAAGTTTCCGTTTTACGTATATAAAATATAATATTAAAATATAAACCGCGTTTTATTTATATTATTTATAATCGTAATCCGCGTCCGTTTTACCCTCCGTATAAACGGTAAATGGGAAATAAATGAAGCCGTTTTTACCCGTTTAAAATTAAATAATTAATGTATTATCGCTTTTCTTTATATTTTTATATCGTTGAAAATAAATTTCCGAGATTTCGTTTTTATTTAAAACCGGGTATTTATAAGTTATTAGAATAAAGTTTTTATAACGTTATTAACGTTCAATTTAACGTTTCGCCGTTTAATAAGTTATTACGAATATTTTCACGCGGGTAATTTTTTTAAAAACGGTTTTTTTAATTTCCGGGATAATATTTTCGGGATAATAATTAAATTTTTCGGTATAAGTTAAATTTAATTTATTTTTTGCTTAATTTATTTTTATTTCTATAAAAAAAAATTTTATTATTATTCGTTTATTTTTCTTTATTTTTAATTATTTATAATATTATTAAATCCGCTCGTTACTTTCCGTTATAACCGGGTATAAATTTTTTTAAATTTTATTTAAATTTTTATTCAATCGAAAATTAACTTTATTAATAAGATAAATATTTCTAATTTTAAAATTAAGATAAAAATCGCTTAATATACTTTATTAATTATTTTAAAATATTTATTTTAAATTTATTATAATTATTTAAGAAACGTTTTCCCGTAATTAAAAGTTCCTTTAAATACGTATTATATAATTTTAATATAAGTTATCGCGGACTTTATAACCGCTTAATAAATCGCTTTAGATTTTTATAATATCGTTTTTTACGTCAATATTATTAAATATATAAATTTTTTTTTCTTAAATAATTAAGTTTCTATTTACCTTTTAAAATAACCTTTATAATCGAATTTTTTATTTATTTAAAATTTATAACTTTAATATTTATTTCCGGCTTAACCGTTATTTACTTTAAGTTAATTATAACCGATAAATTATATAGTTTTGGATATTTCGTATTATAAATTAATTTATATTTATATAATACGAATTAAACTTTATAAATCTTCGTTTATTTAAAATAGATTTCGTATATTTACTTAAGTTCGAGATAATTAATAATAATAAACGTATTATATGTTAATAAGTAAATATCGTCGATAAAATTTTTTATTTAAATTTTTTATTTAAGCTTAATTAATTTTTCAATAAGCGGGTTATTAAAAAAAAAATAAAAAATCGGGGAAATAAGAAATCTTTATAAAATATTCGTTATCGTAAATTTTATTAAGTTTACTTTCCATTTTAAATTAATTGACGTTTTTTTTTATTAAAGGAATTCGCCGTTTAATTAATTAAAAATGGTAAAAAAAATAATTTCTTAACTTATAAAGTAATTATCGGTAATTTATTTTATTAAACGTTTTTATAACGTTTAAAAATAAAAAACTCGTTATAAACTTTTTACTATAATTTTATACGGTATAAATCCCGTTAATTAAACTTTCGAATACCGTTTCCGTTAACCGATTTCTCCATATTTTTATTTATTAGTCCGGGAAAAGACTATACTTTTTAGCATAATCGCTTAAGATCTTTTTTATAACGGTTTTTAAAACCTTTTTTAAAATATATAATAACGTAATTAATTAATATATTTTAATTTCCGAATAATCCGGTTTTAACGGTTTTTTAAGAATAATTATTCTCGCTTTTTTAAACTTACGCGGGTAATATCCGATATTTAAATATACTTAAAATAAGTAAATAAAAACCCCCGCGAATAAAACGGCTATTATTAATAGGAATTTATTAGGAATTTTATCCGGCCCCGGCGTTTTATCCTTTTTCGGGCGGTTAATAGTTATAATTATTATTTCCCGTATTACCGTTTTATAAACCGTTATAAAAAATAGGTATTCCGCTTTTTCAATATTTATTAAATTAACGTCGGGTAACGGGGGGAAGAAAGCTCCCCGTAAAGCCCTGATTTTGTCGTTAAAAGTTTTAATTGTAAAAGCTAAGAGCCGATCCATCCATTTATTACTATAAGGCTCTGCGGTAATCACCCAATATTATTACTTTATTAATATCTTATTAACACTCGGCTATGGGAGTTAAGTTTAGTATTATTACTATTTATAATATATTTACTTAAGCTATCGACTTATAATAATAATAAGTAATAACGGGTTATATACGAAGTATTTAGCGTATTATAAGGGCAAATCTATTATTCTTTTACGTATATATTAAGCCCGGTTCTTTCTAATCTTTTCTTAATTTTTTATTTTAAAGTTTTTTAATTTATAATAATTAATATATTTTATTTATTAAAGGTTTTCGTTTTATACCGTAATATTATTTTAAAATTAACTTTAATTACGTTTTCGTAAAAAAAACGAAATAAAATAAGGACTTTAAAAAAACGATTATTTCGACACGAAAGCTTAATAACGCTAACGAAAACGGATTAAAAAAGTCGGGTAATTCGTTATAAAACAATTAATAACTTTTATATTAAAATCCGAGGAAATTGAGTTATTTTCTTATTTAATTTATTATATTATAAAATAAGGATATTAAAAGTATCGCGTAATCTTAAAAAAAAAATTAAATTAACGATATTAATCCTTAAGGTACGGATATAAAATATTGCGTAATCTTTAAAAACCATATATAACTAATTAATAATAAATATAAAACGCCGGATTTAAAGTTTCTATTTTTAATTTTATTTATAATAATATTACTTTTATTTAATTTACGTTAAAACTCTTTTTTCAAAAGAATATTTAACTTATATTAAATTAATTAAAAAACGTATTATTAAGTTGCTTATTAATTAAAATTAATGATTAATATCGATCGGGAAAATAAAATACTTATTATATTTAAAGCTATACTTAACCCGCGTAAACTTTTATTTATACCGGTTAAAAATACCCTATTTACGATAGGGTATTTAGAACGTAAGTAAACTATTTATTTATAATTTATTTATTTAAAATTATATTTAACCTCCGTAGGTTTTTATTTATATTTACTAAAAATATCCTATTTACGATAAAGTACTTAAAACGTAAGTAAGCTATTTATTTATAATTTATTTATTTAAAGTTATATTTAACCTCCGTAAACTTTGATTTATAGCGGCCAAAAATACCTTATTTATTATAGGGTATTTAAGACGTAAGCAAGCCACTTATTTATAATTTATTTACTTAAAGCTACGCTTTACCCCCGTATACTCCCATTTTAATAGGCTAAAAATACCTTATTTACGATAAAAAACCTAGGTAAAAAGCAAATAATCTATTTATCTAAGGCTATATATTACCCCCGTATACTCCTATTTTGATAGGTTAAATACACTATAATTGCTATAAAGACCCCGGGATTTAAGCAAGCTTTTTACCGGTTTAAAGTAATACTTAACCGACGTATACTCCTATTTTTCTGGGCCAAAAACACCGCGATTGCGATAAAGAATTTAAGTATTAAGTATAACGGTATTTTATATCCTATTAAGCGTAGCTTTAATCCTGAGAAAATTCATTTTTGATTTAATTAAAGGTTTTTACTTATATTAATAATAGAATAAATAAAAATATAATAATAAGTTATTTATAACTTCTTAAAAATCGTATTATAAATTTTAAATCGGATAATAAATATAGATAATTAACTTTTTAAATAATATTTTATATTTATAATAAAATGAATCGTATAGGTAATAAACCGAGAAAATCCCGAATAAACTTCGGTTATATAAATATTAAAAAAAATATAAAGTAAATCATATATTTTAAAATAGTTTTTTTATTATTAAAATAATAATTAGTAGTATTAAAATCGATAAAAGTAAATAATAAAAAAACGTTTATTACCGTTTTTTATAAGTTTTTTTTTTCTATTTAAAATTCCTTATGTTAAATATTGAAAAAGTTTTGAACCTTATCGAAATAAGTAATAATAAAAATTTAAAACGTATTTTTTTTCTTATTTATAACGCCTTTTATAATGTTTATTTTTTTTATTAATTTATCGGAAAAAAAAATTATAAAACATATAACCGTTTTTACTGCGGATTAATTTTTTATCTAAATTTTAATTAATTTAATATATTTATATTAAACCTTTTTTAATAATATAATTTATCAATAAATTCGGGTATTTATTTTTAGAATTAAAATATTTAATATCCGGCTCGGGAATAAAATAAATTAATCCAGGAATAAATCTTATCGGATAAAAAACTTTCGGGAATTAAATCTTTTTTTATTTTTAAATATAATTATAGACTTAATAAAAATAATATAAGTTTTTATAATTTTTTTAATTTTTTTAATCCGTTAATTTTAATTCATTTTTTTAAAATACTTACGGGTTTCTTTTAAATTATTTAAATCGTATCTTTTTTAAAAAATACTATATGAAAATAAATAAAAAAACGATTAATTAGTTTTCATATTATTATATATTAATTATTTTAAAAGTTTACATATTTAAAGATTTTATTTAAATAAATATATCTTATATAAAACCTAATAAATTTATTTTTAAGTAATATTTGAAATATTTAGAATTTATCGATTTAATTATTTTTTTTAACAAATATTCTTATTAATACGATTTAAAACTTTTTAAATTTTAATAAAAATAAAAAAACTAAAATATTCTTATACATTGTACTCCGTTGTTAAGTATTTTATAATTTTATTATTTAATTAAAAAACAATATAATTTATTTTAATTTTATCCGTTTAATATTAATTTTAATTAAACTAAAGCTTTTAATTTATTTTTTATTTAAAATTATATTAATAATTCCGGTTTTTCTTGATAAATAGTTCCGGGTTTTTTAATCATATAATTCGTTTTTTTTTTTAATTTATAAAAATTAATTTAATAGTAATTAAATTTTAACGAATATTATTTATTATTATAATAAGGTTTATTATTTTCGCCCCAAATATTCCGTTTTAATATTTCAATAGACGAATAAATTAAACTATTTCGATAAAAACTTTTTAATAAAAATTCGTTATTTTAAGAATTAAATACTTTTATAACGTTTTGACCCGTAAAAACTAATAATTAAGCTTTAATAATTCGCTTTTTTTTTATAATTAATAGTTTTTTTTCTTAAATTACTTATTTTATCCGTTAAAATAATAATTTTAATTAATTAATTAATTTATATTATGAATTTAATTAAGTTAATTTTAGCGGTCTTTAATAATCGGCTTATTAACTTTATTAATAACCGTAAAACTTAACCTTATTATTAAAATAAAATCGGTATTTATTTAATCTTCATTCGTTTATAATAAATATTATTAGTTATTTAAAAAGTAATTATATTTAAATTATATTAAGAAATTTTATAATATTATAAGTGAGTTTTTTTAAAAGTTTTTTTTAGCCTTATCGTATTTTTTTCCTTTCCCGAGTTTATATTTTACCGTTTTTAATCTCTTATTTATTTGAATATTTTTACCGATATTTTTACCGATATTTTTAAATTTAATTTATTTTTTTACGTATTAAGTTTTATTTCCGGCGATTATTTTTTAATTACGTAAGTATAAGTCCGCTTCGCCAAATCGTAAATTAATATATAAGTCAAGTGGTTATTTATAAGTTTTAATTATTATAATACGGTTATCCTTTTAATACTTACGTTATATATAACCTTTATATCGCGAGCTCATGTCTTTTATTATTTATATTTTTCGCGGTTCCGGCGTTTGCTTTTCTTGCCCGACCGGCTCGGTACCTTCTCGGTAAAATCCTTGGTAATTTCGGTTAAAATAAAAATTTTATTATTAGACTTTTAATAATATTATATATTAACGTTATATTATTACCGGAATAAATTTAATTATTATAAAAATTCAGTTATTTTCTATTCCGTAAATTTTTAATAAACGAAATAAATATAAATAGTTATTAAATAAAAATACTTTTTTATTAGAATTACCGGGGGTTTTCCGCGTATTTTATACCGTAGAGTTCTTCGGATTAATTTATCGTAATTTATAAAAAAAACTTTTTTAAAAATTATTAAGCTTATTTAAATATAATTTAAAGTTTAAAATTTAAACCTAATTTTTTATTTTTAAACCTTTTATTAAGCTTTTTAATCTCTATAGAACGTATAAAACGATCAGTAATATTATCGATATTTAATATTTTAATTAATTAATTTCGAATAATAAATCGGTAATCCGTTATAATAAAATGAAAAAAATTTAAAATTTAAAATTTAAAAATAAAAAAAAACTATTATTTTTATAGCCTTTTTTTAAATTATATTATTAATTTTTCGAGAATCTTCTAGAAATAATATTATATTTAAGAATATTAAACTATAAATATTATCGCTTTTAATTTCTTTAAATAATACCCGATTTAAAATATATAAATAATTTAATAAAATTAATATTTATTAATTTTAATTAATATATTTTTCCGTTATTATTATCGACGTAACCCGTATAACTAAATACTTATTTAAAAAATCCGGTTCCGTACCGCTAGTTATCCCGTCCGTTATTAATAAATAATATTATTAAAAATTTTATTTAATTTCGCTATTTTTACGAAAACATAAATAAATTAACTTTAATATAATATTAAAGTATAAGCGTTTTTAAAATAATTATATATAAAAGGTTATATTGCTTATTAATAATTAAAAATACTAGAATATAAAAGAAAAAGAAGTATAAAAAAAAGACGTCCTTAAATACTATATTCTTAATATTGGACGTTTATAACATAAAGTCGTATTGGCCCGGGAACCGGTTAATACTTAACTTAATTAGGAACCTTAATATTAGGGATCTAGCAGATTCTATATAAGCTTAACCTACTTCTTTATTAAGTTAAGAATTAAGTATCCGGCCTGGTTTTAAAATATATCCGAAGCAGCTATATTAAATAGTTATCTACTTCGGTTTTCCTGCCGTCATAATTAATTTTTCTGGCTCCTTTTATTTTTGCTTTATCTAGAAAACTTATTTATATCCGTTTTTACTTTTTCGAGCCGTATGTTTCTTAAGTTAAAGCTAAAATTAATAGCTTTAAAGCGGGAAAAAAACGTTTTTTTCATTAAAAATCGTATATTAGCCGTTATTATTTTATTAAAGCTATCTTAGTATTATAAAATTAAATAAAACGATAAAAACCTAAAGTTAATAAGTTTTAAAAATTAAAAAAAGTTAAATAACGGAAATAAAAATAATAATAAATAAGTTTAATCAAAACAGTAATTATAATACTTATAATAAAATAATTTAAAAGGAATCCTCTATTTATTTTCTTATATTTATAATCCCGTTTCTTAATTAAGTTTTTTCCGACTTTTCTTCTATAAAGTAAAGCCGTTAAATTAAAACTAATAAAAAATCTAGCCGGTCTAAAAAAAAGGAAGGTAAATAATCGAAAGCCAGAGATAAATAAAATTATTCCCGTTTAAACGTTTTATTTTTTATTTTAGAATAAATATTTTCTTTTATATTATAATAAACGAGGGATAACGGATCGGAACTTTAATTGAATTTCCGTAAAAATATTTAATATAAATAGGGATAATATTTATTTCTATTTATTTTTTATTTAGGAAGCTTACGGATAGAAAAAACGCGCTTTTCCCTTCCTTTATAAGTTCTAAAAAAGGGACGGCGGGGCGTAAGCAATATCGTATATATCGAGGCTTAAGTAGAATAAAGTAAGATAAGTTTGTTAATTAAAAAGACCAAAAAGGACCGACTACTTAATAGGAGAGGTTAAACCGATTTACGTTTAAGATCAGACTTAGAGCTATTACGGAGTTTATAACAGATTATAGGTTAAATACTTAGCGTAAACGTAAGTATTTTATATATTATACTATTATATACAGAATATAATTATAATTTTAAAACTTAAGAATTAAAAGTCCATTTTTAATACGTTTAATCCCCAGAGGATAAACCTTAACCTCTTTAAAGAATAAACCTTAATTTCGCAATTAATAGCTATTTAGTAGCGGACCTTAATTTAATTAATTATCGAAAGCACTTCCTCCTTTTAAAACCCGTAGAATTCTACTTAAAAATATTTAACTTTACCTTTATAAATTAAAGTCTCCCGCCGTATTAACTTATATCGTTTTTAAATTTAGGAAATCGCGTCCGGGGTAAAGTATAAAAACGTTAAATTAATCTATATTTATTAGCGTCGGCCTTCCTTATATTATATTTTTAAGTTAATATAATACGATTAAAGAAACGGTAAATAATAAACCGTTTTTTTTTTTTTATTTATTTTATTTTTTTAAAAAAAAGCTTTCTTAATTCTGGGATTTTATTACGGTTATAAACTTTATTTAACTTAGAATTATGTTTTTTTCTAAAATTACCCTTATTTTACTAAGTATTTATTAAGGGTGATTTAAATATGTTACCAGGTAAACGTTAATATTGACTAAGGTCTAACTATAAGACGAAGTATAAAAGACGTAAGAAGAGAGCGGAGAAGGGAAAACCCTATATACCCGGCCTTTATTACCTATTACGATACCTAAAGCCGGTATTAAACTCGAGGTATTCTTACCGTTATTATTATAGCCCGTATTCTTATTTTTACTATTAAAACCGGTATTATTGAACTATATACTATTAGGCTAAGTATTAGGGTATGAAGCCTGCGGTATTGGCAACCTGGCGGGCAGTTAAAACGCTAAGCCCGAGTAGGTTTACCGTATCGCGTATGTTATAAATACGTTTAATATATGCTATTTAATTCTTTATAATTGAAATTCTAAGTTATATTCTATATTTTACCTTTAAGTCCTTAATATAATTTTAACTATTTTTTTTAAAAAAGGGGCGTATTAATATTTATTAATCGAATTATATAATAAAAAACCTAGTTCTTAAAATAGTTACGCGTTTAGGGTATTACTAAATAATATATTTAAGGTTATAATACGACCCGGTAAAAAAGCTTTTTGAGAATATAACGATTAAGTTTTAACTACGGATAAGAGTTAATAAATACTAATAAGGGATACACGGATATTATTAATAATTAAGAAGCTATTCTAACCGGGCATTCAACGCCTTAAGGGTATTCGCTTTAATAATAAGTTTAACGTTTCTGACGTAAGAGTCGGTATTATTTTCAAAACTTTAGTCTTAATAAGGAAGAAACTATAGAAATAGAAAAAAAAGAAAAAATATACGTTAAACTTAAAGGATAGCGGAATTATAATAAAGCTTATTAATAACAAGAACTAGATATAACGTATTAAGAACGTTAATGAATTAAAGGAGTCCATTAATAAAAATTTATAAATTTAAGTTATAGTTATTAAATATATAATAACGATAAAATATAATCTATAAAAGGAGTATAATACTTTAGCTTTAGATATTACCGTAGCGAAATCAGTAATTATAAAGAACGAAAAAATATAACGAGCCGTAAATATAATTATATAGAATATTTAATAGGCTTCTAAGAAATTTTAAAGCGACGTTAAAAAGATCTGGATATATTATAATTAATACTGATAAAATATAGATAAAGTACTTGAAAAAGTAAAAAAGCTAAAAGCTTAAATCGTACGTTTAAATAACCAACGTAATATACGTCGGGCACTTAATAACTCCGAGGATAAAAGAAACTTTCGAATATATACTTACTTTATATTAAGAGCCCTTAAGGCTTTAAGAGCCTTTAATACTCCAGGAGTATCTAATATTTTAAGTATTTAACCGGGCTATAACGTTCGTTATCTCGGCCCGGGTAATTTCTACGGTCTTAACGATAAAGGAAACTAAGACTCATAAAAAGCGAAATTAAATATTAAACTCAATTAAAGCGCTATACTCTTCTTAAATAAATAATTAAAAATCAAATATATTCGGGATTATTATAAGGACGTTATTTTTAATATTATAAAAATAAGATTAATAATAAATAACGTAAATCTATATATAATATCCGCCGAGATTATATATAATTTATATAGCCTATTCGGAGAGTTTAACGTCGAGGTTAAATACGAGGCCCTTTTATATAATCTTAAGTTCTATATAAATATTATCGACTTAAATAAAGAATTTAATAAATTCCTCGTTCAATATATAATCGCGATTGCGCTTTTATAATTTATTAATTTATAAAAAATATTAAATTTAAGAAAAACGATTAACAATAAATTAAGATATAAAATTATTAACGGTATAATATATAATAGCTTTAATAAGTATATTAACCGTTTCCGACAATATAACCTAAATATACGTATAGCGGATACGTATAAGTAATAAAATAAAAAGGAGAAAACTATTACTCCGAAGCCCAAAAACGATAATTTTAATATAAGCTATACGTAATACTTAAGCCGATTATTAAACCGGCCAGTCGACCTTAATTTTTTTTACCGGTTATTCAATATAGTAAACCGATTAAAGAAAAAAGGCCGCTATTTTAGGTATAGTAAAAAGGGATACTTGCCTATAGATCTTTCCGTATTATATAAAGGAAAAAAAGTAGATACCTAATAAACGCATAATATTTCAGATTAAGTTTATTAAGGTATTTAACAACGATAACGAATTCGAAAATAAGTAAACTTCGTATTCATTAAAAGGGGAGTCAGAAAACGTATAATCCCTAAGAAAAATCATAATTAAAGACTAATTAATTAAATATATAAAAGGATAAGTTAACTTAAGAAAGCGTAACGCGTCGTTATTATATAGCTATTTTCATATTATTTAAACCCCTTAAAATAGCTTAAATAAAAACGTTAATTTGACTTCGATAATAATATCGTATTACCAGAAAGCAATAAAAAAATTAAATATTTAACGGATATAAATACCTCCGTTATAACGTTTATAAACGAGTCTTTCATAAAGAAGAACCGTTTAAATATATATTCGCTATTTAAATTATATAAACTTAAATTTATTAAGATAATTTCATTAAAAATATTATATATATAATTAAAATAATCTTTAATTTAAATAATTATATTAACGAAATATAGGTAATAATTATTACGTTAAATAAATACGATTTAATCCTTAGAATACCGTAGTTAAAGCTTTATAATCTAAAAATAAAGTTCTCGTTAAGGTCTATAACTTTTAACTTAGACCATTATATAACTTATTATTTATACTATTATAAGTTAATAACTATATATAGCTATAACGGTTAACCTCCGAAAAAAATAGCCCCGGTAAAGAATATCGTAAAGATATCTATATACGCTTTTATAAAAATAACGGAAGAAATCGAAGAATAAAATTAACGCTTAAAAATAAACTTAATGGAGGAGATGGCGACGAACAACGGGACCCCAGAGGTTAGAAACGATGCATATATATATAACTTAAGTGATAATAAGGATAATATTTTAAATACGATAGACGGAAGCAGAATAATAGTAAAAATAAAAAGAAAGAAAGGGTAAGCGGCTTAAATTAATAGGAACGGTAATAAGTCGTATAAACGACGTAATAAATACGAGATAAAAAGGCCTTAAATTAAATAAAGAGTTTATAGTTAATAAAATACGTATAAAAGGACGTATATAACGCGTAAAAATATTATTATAAAGGGTAATAAATAAAGGGCGGAGGGGACGAAAATAATATACGGGGACGGATAAAAGGTAAGCGGAGGCATAAAAAGCCTTATTAAATATATATAAATTAAGAAAAAATTAAGTAAAAATAAAAAGATATTAAATAAATAAAAATAAACTATAAAAAAAAAAAATTATTAAATATATAAAAAAAAAGTAAAAAAAAAAAAAGCGGAAAGAATATTAAAAGGTTTCCTTATAATTATATAGAAGGATATTACATTAAAGACCTGGTTAATACTATAAATTAGGTTACGGGGGGTAAAAGATTTTTACGTAAAAGTAAAAAGAAATTTAAAGAAGTTAAAGAGATTACGCGGAGCTTAAAAAATAATAATAAAAACGTTAACGGATAAAAATAAAAAGAGATAAAAAGGATACGTATAAAGTAAAAAAGCGACGGGGGAAACTTTAAGGAAAAAAGCGGGGATAAGCTGGGTAATAAGGGCCATAAAAACGGCGTTGGCGTTAATAATAAAAAAAGTAAAAACAGAAAAAAAAATAGCGGTATTAAAAAAAATAAAAATAATAATTATATAACTATTAAATAAAAAGGAAAGGAGCATAATAATAAAAATAAACCTATTATAATTAATAAAAATATTTAAGGTAATAAGAAAGCTATTAATAAAATAAATTATTATAATATATAAACTATAAAACGGGAATATTCTCCTTAATATAACCTTATTAAAGGTAAAGGAAAAATTAAAGAAATTAAAAAGATAAACCGGTAAAAAAGGGTATAAAACGGTAAAAATATTAAGGTAATCCTTCGTTATCGCGGTAAATAAGATATATTTAATAAGGTTTATAAGGAAGGAAGGGGAAATTACCTTAAAGCGGATAAAAAAGGAGAATATGGTTTTTTATTTTAAACTAAAGATTATTAATTATAGCCTCCTTATTATAATAAAAAGGCTAAACGCCTTTAATTATATAAAAAAATACTTTATAATTATCCTAAATATAACGTTAATAAGAATATACGATAATATCCTTAATAAAAGGGTAATAAAGGGTGGGTTTTTTAAATTAATAAAACCTTAAAACCGGATAACGGATATCTATTAATACTTTAAATATTAAGGGTATAAATATATTATTATAAAATATTTTAATAATATAAAATACGTAATATATATTAAAAAATATAATACGTATAAATACGTTAACTTAATAATAAAAAGTTTAATAAAAAACGCGTTAAAATACGCGGTATATAATAATAATAATTACTTAACGTAAAACTTATAGTATATAATAAAAATAAAAGAAACTTAATATAAGAAGATTAAGATAATAATTAAAGTTTAACGTTATAACTTATATAAACTTAAATTAATAAAATAATTAAAGATAATCTTAAAACGTAAATAAAGCTTATTAAACGGGAAAAAATAAAATATAATAATTAATAACGTAAAAAAAAAAAAGTTTATAATAATATTAACCTTTAAAACCGGCCGCTTAATCGGGATTATTATTATAATAAAAAAATTAAAATAAATAATACTTAATTTTAAAGAAAAACTATTTATATAAATAAAAGTTAATAAAAAAAGCTTAACGGACGTTAATATTTAATATATTTATACTTTTAAAAATAATATAATATAACGTATATAAAAAAGTAATTAAAGTTATAATATTAATATTTAAATTTAAAAAAATAAAAGATATTAATATTATAATAATATAAAAGCCGTTATATAATCTATATATTTATTTTTTAATTAACTTAAAAAATAATTTTTATTTAACCTTTAAGGGTAATAAGATAATACGGATATATTTCTTTATTAATAAAAAGTTAAATATAAATAATTAAAATATTATTTATTACGGAAAGAACCTATATATACTCCGGATTATATAAAAAAAGGATATTAAGGGTATCTTAAATATTTATAATATGTATAATCTATTATTGGTTAATAGGAAAAAACCTTTTATAATCTTATTACTTAAGGATATTATAATTATATCCAATAAATATTTTTTAATAAAGGATTTTAATTTTTATTACGTTTAATAAAATAAGGATAATTATATGATTAATTATATTAAATTTAAGGAATTATTAATAATTATTATATAATTTAACCTTATATTATTAACGTTAAAAAAGGCTATTATATAAGAAAGCCGTAAACTTAAAATTATAATTAATTTAATATTTAACTTAAAAAATATTATTAATTTAATTATAATATATAAACCTTAAAAGGATTTAAAATACGGTTTAAATTACGTCCTAATATAAATAACCTTAAATTAATTTATTAACGTAATTCCGTTTTTACCGTTTAAATAAACGTAAAAGATAATTAAGGAAGTTAAAATATTAATAAAAATAATAAAAATAATATTTTAATTAATGGAGTATCCCCGGCTTAATAATAAAAAATAAATCGACCATTTTATAAAGCGGATAATAAAAGTTTTAAATAAAGTAATTAACGTTATAATCTTAATAATAAAACTATCTTAAAAAGTTAAAATTTATTAAAATAAAAAATATATAAAAATAATTATAAAAATAAAAACACTTATAAAGTAAATTATTAAATATAAAAACCGGAAAACGCTTTAATAATTAAAAAAAGCTTAAAAAAAAAAAGAAAGAATTATTTAAAAGGTTAAATAAATATACTTCGGGTTATATTATATAATTTAACGGTTTCCCTTTATAATATTTAAAAATTAATAAAATACGGTAAGGAATAAAGTAAAAAATTTAAATTTATTTTTAAATTTTTACCCTTAAAAAGATTAAATAATATAATAATGAATATTTTTAATAGTAAAATTAAAACTTTTAAAAAGGCGTTTTTTCCTTTATTACCGGAAGTTAACTTAATAGATATCGACGGTATAATATATCTTAAATTAATAATAATAAGTAAAATAATAATCTAAAAAATAATAATTAAGGTAATTAATAAATTAAAGAAGGATAAAGCCCTTAAACTTAACGGTATATTAGATAGGTTTTTATTTATAATAATATTATTATTTAAAGAGGTTTTTATTTATTTATTTTAAGTTTATTTTAATATAAGATATTACCCTTATAAATTTAAGGAAACTAAAATAATTATCCTTAAGAAGCCGGTTAAGTTAAATTATTTAAAGGTAAAGTTATATAGACTTATAGTACTCTTTTATATGTTAAAAAAAGCTTTAAAAACGGTAATCGTAAAGATCTTAAGTAATTATATAGAAAAATATAAATTACTCTTTAATTAATAAATAAAAATAAGAAGAAGACGGTTAATAAAGACGGTTCTTAAAGGCTTAATTAATAACATATATATAATATAAGGTTATAAAAAGAAATATATTACGAGTTTTCTTTCCTTAAATATTATAAAAACGTTTAATAAAATAAATTATTAAAGGTTATTATATAATTTATAGAAAAAAAGGATTTTACCTTTTTTTATAAATTAAATAGAGAATTTCTTAAGTAATTAAATAACGTTAATTAGCCTAAGATAGAAAATAAATATAATAAAGCCTATAATAATAAAGATTCCCTAAAGGTTATTTATTTCCCTAGTTTTATTCCTATTTTTTAACGGCCCGCTTATTAAAGACTTAATAAAATTAAAATAGAAGGTTTAAGTAAAGGGCTTTATTAATAATATTTACCTTTTAACTTATAATACGTCCATTTATATAAACTATTTAAAATTAAAATAAACTTATAAAGTCTATTTACGATAAATAAAGATATATAAGGCTTAATTTACCCTATATAAATATAAGTTTATTTATATAATAAGGAGCTTAAAGCTATATAATATAATAACTATAATAAACTTAAGTAATATAGCAGTAAAACCGGAAGTTAATATTAAAGTATTTAATTTATAAATTAATAAAAAACTAGATTAAAAAGACTATATAAAAAAGGTCTAAAAAAAGATAATTTTATAAGAAAGGGGCCTTATTTACCTTACGGCGTTAACGTAAGGAGTTACCTTATAAAAGGTTAAAACTATTTACCAGATGGTTATAAAGCTTATAATAATATATATAATAGTTATTTAATATATACTTAAAAGTACGCTTAAATATAAAAAAAAGCCCGTCTAATAATTATAAAAAATTTAAAATTAATATTTAAAAGTAATAAATAAAGTATATTAAGTAACTCCCGTCCCGATATTAGAATCCGAGGTCTTTATATTATTAATAAAGTTAATTTTAAAATAAATAATCACTTAAACGAGGCTTAAAAAAAATATAAACTTAATTACGTTAATAAGAAATAAATATATTTATTAGAACTATAAAAGGCCTTAAATAAAAAAGTATAGAAAAATAGTATTTATCCTTTTTATAGAAATTAAATTAAAATAAATTAAAAAAAAGGTTAACCTAATTTACGTTTAAAAAGTTAACGTAAAAATATATAAACTTTTACTTAAAGCAAGAATAACGGAAAAAAAGAAGGTTATAAGGGCGAAGTTAATAATAATTACTTTATAGATTATAAAAAGGTAAATAAAACGTTAACGTAAATATAAAGAATTAATCCCTTAAGGGTTATAATATTTAACGTTGGATAATAACGAGGTTATTAATAAGCATCTTTAGCGTTATGGGATTATAAAGAAAAACGATAACGTATTAATAATTTAACTCCGGATAAATAAAAACGGTTTAATTTACTTTTTTATTATTATATACGTTAATAACCGGATTAATGTTAATTACGAATATAAATAATAAAAGTAAAACGTTATATATATATTAATTTCCTATTTACTATTTAAGGAGCTTAAACCGGGATTAATTAAAAAGGTAGGGATTAACGATTATTATTAAATATTTATTAATAAAAAGGGTATTAAGGCGGCCGCCAGATTTATAATAATTATAGGCTTATTATTATAGTTTAACTTAATTAAGGAAATAAAAAAAATAGTTAAAAATTTAATTAAGAAATTTTACTATTAACTTAAAAATAAAAAACAATAGCGGGAAAATTATACCCAGTAAAAGGTTAAGGGGGCAATAAATATTAAGGCGGTATAAAAAGTAATATTATATCGGTTAATAAAGTTATATAAATAAAATAATAATAATATATATATTAATAAGGATATTTAATAATATAATCGGAATTCTGAAATTTTAATATTAAATAAACCCATAAAATAACGGAAAAGTAATAAGTTTAAAGGTAACCCTTAAATAGATTTAATCGTAATATTATAGGTTTTCTTAAAAAAAATATATAAATAAATTCTTACTCTTTAAACGGCCGTAAATACTCTTAACCCTTAAGACGTAAATAAAGGCTAGATAAATACCGGTTTTTATTCTTAACGTTATGGATATCGGGTTTTTTACGGTTATTAATAAGGTTAAATAGCCGAGTATTAAAGAACGCCGGAATTAGCTCAGCTAGATCCGTAGTATAAATTAATCAATCAATCAAAATAACGGAATCTTTTAAAAATAAAGTAATAATTATATAACCAGAATATTTCAAGCAGTTAAAGAAAAAAAAACGAAAATCTAATAATAATTATAATAATAAACGTCGCCGCAATTACGGTTAACGATTATAAGAAATTCTTTAGTAAATTAATTAATTACCCGATTATAAAGGATAAATTACGTAAAAAAATACCCGCTACTTATTACGAGTACTTAAACGTTTATAATACTAAAGAGGCTAGTAAAATCCCACCGTCTAGGTTAATAAACTATACGATTAAATTAAAAAACGGAGCTTATTTATTTATGAAAAAAGCATTTGGTATATTTAAAAATAAACGATCGTTATTAAGAAATACGTTAAAAATATAATTAAAAAGGGTTATATTAGACTTAATATATCATTATATGTTACCCTAGTCTTTATCGTTAAGAAGCCAGATAAAGGATTAAAGGTATACGTTAATTATAAAGCTTTAAATTCCCTAATAATTAAGAACCAGAATATATTACCTTTAATTAAAGAGATATTATCCCGTTTTTATAAGTCTAAAATATATTCTAAGTTTAATATAATCGCAGTTTTTAACAAAATCCGTATTAAGGAAAAATATAAGATAAAGACCGTTTTTTGATTAAGTACGGTTTTTACGAATATATTATAATACCCTTCGGGCTGTATAACGCGCCCGAAACGTTTCAGTTATTTATTAACAAGGTTTTAAGGGAATACCTCGATATATTCTATATGGCGTATTTAAATAATATACTCGTATATAGCGATAACGAAGAATCTTATATGAAATACGTTTAATTAATCCTAATTAAATTATAAAAAATATTATTTTATTTTAATATTAATAAATATAACTTTAACGTTTAAAAAATTAAGTATTTCGGTTTAATTATTATTACGGAAAGTCTAAAAATAGATCCAAAAAAGGTAAATACAATTATAAAATGGCAAATTGAAAATAGTATTTATAATAGCGTTAATTCTTATATATTTTGACTTAAACAAAAAGATATAACTTAAATTAAACGTATTAAACTATATCATTATAATAGTTTTATCTTAAATAAATAACGTAGGGGTTTTATATCCCATTATATTCCTTTTAAGGAAAATAATACTTCAGGAATATAATTACGAGATATATAATAAGGAATTATTAACCATCGTTAAAACGTTCGAGGAATAATATCCCGAGTTAATAAAAATAATTATCGAGGACTTTATTAAGGTAATAACGGATTATAAGAACCTTAAGTACTTTATATCCTCAAAAAAGCTAAGTAAAAGATAAGCGAGATAAACTGAGTTCCTTATTAAGTTTAATTTCAGGATAATATATCGTCCGGGGAAGTAAAATAATAAACCCGATAGTCTTATTAGGAGGCCGGGTAATCTCTTTATATACGATAAAAACGACCGTATTCAATATTAATAATAAACGATATTAAATATAAGCCGGAAAAACCCGGCTTTAAAGTTTGCCTTAATAAGAATATTAATAAATAATTCTAAAATTAACTTAATTAAGCTATTTTCAATAATTTATACGTTAAATAAAAAAGTATTTAAAATCGAGGAATCTTTAAAAAAATCAATTCCGGAATACCTTATCGATATCATACCCGGTAAAAAGTTAACAAAAGAATTACCGGGTAGGATATTTATATCTTATAATAAACTATTAAAACGGATTAAAAAAATATATATAAAAAATAACGTCGTTTAAAAAATAATATAAATTAAAAAGGTAAGCAAAAAAAAAGTTTTATTAAATTTTAAAAAAATAAAGTTTTTAAAGCTCAAACTCAGACGTTATAAGGTTAAAAACGACTTATTCTATATAATAAGGAGGCTATATATCCCGGACGATAATAATCTCCGGATAAACTTTATTTAAGCGATTTATAAATTAAAAGTAAAAAAGTATATAAAATAAACGACTATATATAAAAGGCTAAGTTTATAATATTATTAGCTAAGGATAATAAATTCGGTAATACGGTTCGTTAAAAGCTATTATATATATAAAAAATCGAAATTATATAAAAAAAACCGATATAAGTTACTTTAATTATTTCTAGTATTAAATAGGTATTAAACCGATATTTCAATTAACTTTATAGTCAAGCTTCCTAAATATAAACGTTATAATAAAGACTATAAATATATTATAATAATTATCAACCAGCTTTCAAAGAAAAAAAAATTTATTATACTAAACTTATTTAACGTTTTTACCGTAATTTAAGGCTTTATTAATTAAGTTTAGCGAAAAGAAAAATATTTTAAGTTTATCGTCTTTAATTGCGGTAATTAATTTATATTATATTTCTAAAAGAAACTTTATTAAAGGATCGGTACGAAATTAAAACTATTAACGTTTTTTTACTTAAAGATAAACGGTTAAATAAAGAATGTAAACGGTATAATAAAACAATATTTACGATTATATATAAATTACAATTAAGACGATTAAGTGGATTTTTTATTAATCGTTAAATTTAAAATAAATTTAACGATAAGTTCAATAATAAAGTTATCGTTATTTTTAATAATAAAAAAGTATATACCGAAATCTGAACTTAAAGCTTTATAAGCCGTTACCAACGTTACGCCGAAGTAAGGGAACGAGATCCAAATATATAACGTATTACTTAAGAAGATAAACGGTTTAAAGTTATTTCTTAAAAACAAGATTTTATAGGCTTAAAGCTAATAAGTAAAGTAAATAAATCGATATCGCTTCCCGTTATTAGAGTTCCGGGTAAGTAATATAATAATATTCGATGTTAGGAATATAAAAATTAAATGACTATTAAAGTTATTAAATTATAAAAACCTAAGATGTTTTATAATAATCCGGGTTATTAATAATATAGCTTATAAGCTTAAGCTACCCGGATTAATAAAAAATGTTTACCCTATTTTTTACCTAATATTATTATATTATAATAATTAAGACCCTCTGCCCGGCCAAATTATTAAGCTATTACCTTTAATATTTTTAATAAAAAGGGAAAAAATTATAATACGTTCGAAGTCGTTAACTTAAGGATTAATAAAAAATGGAATAACCTAATATTAAAAATAAAGGGGTACTTAATATATAAGGTTAAATATATCGGCTAAAAAGATTAAAACGCGATATTATTATAGTAAATATATATAAACGTCGCCGGTTATCTTAATCTTATCGCCGATTATTATTATAAAAACCTAAAGAAACCAGGACTATATATTAATTTCGAAATACCGGATAATTAAAGAGCAATACTCACTATCCTATTAAATAAGGATAAAAGCTAAAACTATAGCTGACCTATTAAATTATCCCGATTAAGGAGGTAAATTATATATTAATAGTTAAGTAGGCTGTTTTATTGTTAATAGGGATATACGATTATTATATTTTCGTCCGCGATAAACTACGGCTCGTTAATATTAAGAAGGAACCTTAATACCTGAAGGATATTACCATCGATACCTTATTATCGATACCTTACCGTCGAATAATTAAATAATACGATAAGCTTACAGGAGCTTACCGTCGCTTAAGGGGGGGGTAGTGTTACGGTATAAAGCCTGCGGTATTAATAACCTGGCGGGCAGCCAAAACGCTAAACCCGAATAGGCCTAGCGTATCGCGTATATTATAAATACGTATAATATATGCTATTTAATTCTTTATAATTAAAATTCTAAGTTATATTCCATACTTTACCTTTAAGTCCCTAATATAAGTAATATTATAAATATTAATTTAAGTCTTTATTAATATCCTTATTTTATAGTTAATAATATTAACGAGGCTTTTAATACCCGTTTTTATAAAGATTATTTTTATTAAATTATTATTATAATCCGAGCCCAATTTATTCTTTATTATATCCGGCTTATAATCCGATTAATTATTATTTATTATATCCAATTTATTTTTTAATTTAATATTTTAGCTTTTAATTTACGTTTCTATATTTATATATCCGGGGTTCTAAATATAATAATCGGTTAATTATTAAAAAGCTTTTATTATATATTTTTTTTATTCTTATTAAGGCTATTCGTAATTTCTTTATTTAATATGATATTATAAGGTTTATTTTTTAAATAAATATAAATCGAGGATTTTTTTTATTAAGAAAATTTTATATCCTTATTTATTTAATTTAACCGGTAATAAAAAAATCGCTTATCTTAATCACGGATCATTTATTACGGTTTTTAATAAAAAGATATAGAAAACGTTAAATTTTATCTAATTATTAAATAATTTTAGTTAATATATATATAAAAAGATTATTTGAGTAATCTTAAAAAAACCGTCGTTTTTCTAATTAAATTTTTTGTTCGGTTTTTTAGACTTTATATTACGTATATTTAGTTATATTTAATCTTTAATTTTAAACCGTAATACGTAGGCCCGGTAATTCTTTATATATTTCTCTTATTAAAATTAAGCTTATATTATTTGTTTTTTAAGGGCCTTAATAATTTATTTTATTTTATCGGTGAAATAATCGGCTTAATAATAATTTATAAGCTTTTTTTCTAAACGTATTAATCGCCCGAAGTTAAGTCAGTTTAATTTTTATATAAGCATATTACTTTATATTTATAAAAAAAAGTATATATTAAATAGTTTAAGAAAAAACGTTATTTACAATAAAAATAATTAATAGAATTTAAAAGCTTTAATTATTTTATAAATACAATATAAATATTCTAAGGTAACTTTTTATTATTTACTTATAATTTTTAGTTTATCTATTTATTTCCTGATAAAAAACCGTTAAAAAATTAACTTTCATATTTAATTATTTATATAATTCGTTTTAAAAATAACTTATAAATCGTATACCTTAATCCGAAATAATAAAAGTTAATAAACCGTAATTAAACCAGATTAATCAATAAAAAACCTTAACCCTATCTTTAATAATTATAGAATAAACCGGTTCGATCCAAGTATTCTTTATTAAATAGTCTATTATTATTAATATATTATTATATTTTTATCCTTATAGATTCAATATAAGAAATACTTTAATAATAAAATCGATCGAGATATCTACTTATTATCGTTCAAGAACCAATAAAAATTTAAGTATTTTTTAATAAAAGTTATAAGTTAATTTAACCCGTTTATACGTTATATAGTACTTAATATATCGATTAATATTATTAAAAGTATTAGGCTATTAATAATTATATTATAATACTTCGTACGTCCGAAGTTAGCCCGGGTATTTAAGGATTAATAAATTATAATATTGCTTAATTATTTCAGTCCGGAAATTATTTTATTAAGTAACTAAATATCAAGAAAATTAATAAATAATAAAATCATTATTAAGCTTAAAATCTATGAACGGGACATTTTTTTTATTTTTTTATTATCCCGGAATGAAGCTATTTTAATTTCTTAATAAAATTTATTTTATAAAACTTTCTAAAATAATTCTTTTTTTAAAATAATAATTTCTTTTTTAATAATATTATTACCCTTTTTAAAAAAATAATCGTTATTATTTTTATTACTAACCGAACTAATATTACTTATAACGGTATTAACTAAAAGCCTTAGGGACTTATCCAGGTATTTAAGCTATATTATTATTTGTTAATTATGCTTTTTTTCTCTCTTAATTATTATTAATATACCGGGTTAAAACGTCAATAACGATATTAAGACGTTTAAGATAATATTTAATTTTGAAATCGAACTAAGACAAAAAATTCGATTAATAAACTTACCTCGGAATAAGCAATTAATTAATTATAAAATACTTTAAATTCTTATAATTAATAATTATTTATACCGGAAATTTTAAATCTTAAAGTTTTAATTTTTATTTTATAAAAATATAAATAATCGTTGAAAACTTTTTATTATAGATCTTATAATTTAATTCCGCTAGTAATATTTTGATCAAGAAAAAGGCTATTAGCCGTATTACCCCTTAATAATCTCTTTACGAGAGAACTCCGGTAATAATTTTATCCGAAATATCCATTTTAACGATAATATTAAGCTCCGGGTCAAAATATCGTAAAACCAAAGTTTAAATAATTTAAGTTTAAGATTTTTAAAAGCTTATTAATAGATAAATATCTATATGAATAAGGTATTTTTTTAGGTAAATGTTATTGAAAACTTATAATAAAAATTAAAGTTTTTAATAAATTTTCAGTAGAAATTTATAAAACTTATAAAGCTTTATAACTCCTTTAAAATCTTTAATATTTATTATTTTAGGATATTTTTTATTTTATTTAAGTTTATTTTTACCTCGTTTAAAATAAAAATTAACCTTAAATATACTATTTTTTAAACGTTAAAATTATACTTATTAATATCGGCTTAAATACCGGCTTTTTAAAGTTTTTAAAGTATTAAACGGATATAATATTAATAATCTTTTAGATTATTATTATAAATTAAAATATTATTTATATATATATTAAAAAATGAGTTGAAATATTTTTTTAAAACGTTATTAATAAAAATTTATTAATTAAAAGGAGCTTAATAAAGCCCGAAAGATATTACCGTATATTTAAAGAATTTATTTTATATATAGAAAGCTTTCTTTTATTTTTTATTTTTAATTATTTATAACTTATTAAAAATTACGATAATATCGATTTTAAAATAATAATATATTTTATAAAGTATATTTAATATTTTTTTTATTAAAAATATTAAATAATAGTTTTTTATTATAATCTCGTTTAAAACCCTATAATTAATATAAAGGCGAAAATTTCTTTTTAGCTTTCTAATAAATGAAATAAACAAAAAAATTTAAAAATTATTAATTTAAATAAAGCTTTTTTATAGGTTTTTTTTAAAATAATTCCGTACGATTTGAAATTTATCCCGGGATATATTATATAAGGGACTATACGGTGATTTTCTATTTTCTTATAAAAGGATTCTATAGTTAAAAAATCGATATCGAAATAATTTATTAAACTTTTTATAGTTAAAAAGATTTAAATAGTCTTTATAATATTCAGGTAATTTAATAATTAAATCGGATTTCGGCTTAAGATTTAAAGCTTTCTCGATATTATTTTATAAAATAATTTTAAAAATACAACTTTCTTAACGTATTATTTTTTTAAAAAATAATATATTTATTAATCGTAAATCTAATTAATTCTAAAGATAAATTTTACACCCGATTAGGATTATTATCGGTTTTTTTATTATAATTAAAAAATAATATTATAATATTATTGTTTTTAGGATAGCCTAATAAATTTTAAAATAAAAACAGTTTAATACGATTAAATAAAAAGGTAATATAATAACGAAAAATAGATATTTTTTATTTTTCCGTTAAGAAAACTTACTCGTTTATTAATATAATAAATAATAGATCCTAAAATAATTAGATTACCGTTAAAATAATTTAAATTTCGCAAATATAATAAAGGAATTAAAAATAATCATAATTTATTTATAAAAGTCTTATTAATAAAAATATAACCGTTTATACCGGAATTAATAAAAGCTTTAACGTTAATCATTTTATAAGTATTACGGGCACACAGTATGGTGGATAGTCCATGGTGGTAGGTGGTAGTGGTGGTAATAGTACAAAACGCTGTCCCAAATATGTGGGACAGAATATTTAGTTACTATAGACTAGTTACTAGTAGCCGGGGTTTATCCGGCCACCAGCTTATCTAGTAAATAGGGGCCTTCCTCCATTATTATTAATTAATACTTTTTTACTTAGTTAATATATATTTATGCCTTACAGTATAATAGCAACGGCTTAAGACTAGATCCTTTAATGAGCTTATTATCGTTTTTACGATATAGTCGATTTAACACCCTAGACGTTCTATTACTCCTGTTAATATTATTCTTAAGTAACGTTTATTAATTAGCTTAATATAAAACATCGCTTCCGCTACGTATATTCGTACGCTGCACGACTGAAAGATTTAATTGAATAAGCTATAAAATAAGACTATATATATTGTTTATTATTTAACCGATTTTTAACGAAAATGCTGGTTTATAGGTAGTATTAGAAATCCGGTAATTATATTGCGATTATCCGGAATAAATACGAGTTATTAAAAGACTATTAATATAGTATAATAACGACTACTTTAAGGCAATTATTAACTTCGTTAAATACCGAATTATTAAAATTTAAATAATAAACCGTTTTTAATAATTAACTTACGCAAAATATTTTTAAAATAAAGCGCTTATATTTTCTTAATAAAATCAACCTTTATTTTTCGTTTTTATTTTCACTTTTATATTTTATTTTGAATCAATTTATCCATTATTTCATTTAATTAAATGATTATTCGATCGTTTGGCTCTTAATAGTTAAACTGGCTGATTAGCTAGACCAAGCTGCTTTATTAAAGTAAAACGTTTTAGAGCTTAAGTATCGTATTATTAAGACTATTTATCGAAAAGTTTAATTTATTAAAACTAGATTATACCGTAAATCAATAAGGGAGATAATATTTATTAATAGTACGTATTATTATAAACTACGTTTAACCGGTAGATAGTATAAAGTAGATTTCCGATCGGGTAGTAAAAGTAATATCCCGCTCAACGCCTAAAAACTTATACTTAATTAAGTAAGTTAAAAATAAACGTATTTTTCAAAAAATACTATAGTTATTTATATAAGGTATAAAATTAATACTTAACCGTTTATATTTAGATTTATTTACTTTATTTATAAGTCCGTTTATATTATTATTATCGGATTAGAAATCGGAATTTATACTTATATTATTATTAATACGCCCGAAATCTATATTAAATATATCGTTATTACGTATTAACTAGTTATTAGAAATATCCGTTAAAATTATAGTTTACAATATATAAGTAAGCCGTAATTATCGATTAACTATAAATAAAACTAGACTTTAATAAATAATTATAGACTTTATTAACGTTATAATTAATTATAACCGAAATTAATTTTAAGTTAATAAATAATAAAGATATATATTAGGCCCGCCTGGCCCCCTTAAGGAACGCGGTAAGTAAAACGCTTTAGGTATTTTGAATTTTAGAAATATAATTAAAATATTTAAATATTTCGACCTTATTTACCCTATTAATAATAATAAGTTTATTATTAATATTAATTAATATACTTTTTACCGAGATATATTTATATAAATAAGTTATTTTAAAAACGTTATAAAAACAGAATCGAAAGATATTTATATTAATATTAATTTTTACTTATAAAAAAACGCTTTAATCTAATATTCCGTTAAGTTAAACGAATAAAAGCGAAATTTATTATATAAAGTTATTTTCAAACGTTAATTAAAAACTTTAATCGTACGTTTTAAAAAACGCGGTAATAAAATTATAAAGGTTTTAACTAAACTAAAATATATAATGGCTAACGCTCGTAGCGGAAAAATATTTAAGGCTTTTATATAAAATACTATTTATTATATTAAAATAACGGAAATATTATTATATAATTAGCTTTTAATAATATATATAAAAATAAATATAAAGTTTTATATATATTTTAAGGCGTTTATTATAAATATATTAGTATCCGTATTCCTCATAATAATAAATGGTAAAATTAACGTATTTCTCGATATTATAAAAAATAAACGTACTTTTTAATTAAGTAAAAGTTAATATAGCAATTTCTTATCGCGAGGTCGAAAGGAATATTGTTTTTATTAAGACCGCTTTTACTCTTAACCGAATTATAGCTCCTATAATTATAGGTCTAATTAAAGTTTTTTCCGTTTACCGTAATATATTTAAAATTAATAAAGTTAACCGTATACCTAATAATATTAAATCTAGCCGAATTAGCAATATATACCACCTTAGTAGTAGCTACTAAGTCCAAGGTAGCCCTTCGTAATTACGGCGCCGTTAAACGGGTCCGGCTTATTATATTAATAAAACAAAAGGTATTGGCAATATAGAGGTTATTTAAACCGGTTGCGGGGCGAATATTGAAATCGATTCCCTTAAGGAAATTGACTATTTTAAAAAGCGTCCGTATATTAAGCGTTTATTAAAAATCAGGAGAATTTAAAGTAAAATAATAAATAGTCTTATAACTAGTTTTATAAATAGTCTTACTATTATAACCCTAAAAACGTAAAAAGTAGCGATTTAAGTAGCTTAAATATTAAGAAAAATAGTAACGTTAAGTACTATTATAATAAATTTACCGGATCTACTAAAATTAAGACGTATTATACTAAATATAAAGTAATATTCTTATCGCGTATAAAATTATATAAGTATTTAAGCAATAAATACTTTAATAAAAATATTTTTAAACTAATATCTAAACCTAAGTCTATATTAAAGACTATATTTATATATTAATTACTTTCGGTTTTAAACATTGAAATTAATTTTTTTAAAATTATTAAATTAATAATATTAATTATAAAGTTTAATTTTAATTTCGGTTTTCGACCTTAGAAATATATATATATTTCTGTTAACCCCGGCTAAGCCTAAAGGGCTTATCTGCTCCTGTACCGCAGTAGTACCAACGTATGCTCCGTACGTACGGGCCGATATTTTGGCCCTTACCTTAAGACTAGGTCTGGACTCGGATTAATTGTGATCCGAAACGATTAATAGCTTAACGTACGGGCGGCTATAAATACGGGGTTAATTAATCTCTATTATATATAAAAGGATATACTTATTTTTTAGATTTACTTTTATAATAATTAATTCTTATATAGATTTATATTAAATACTATAATATTTATTTATTACGTTTTTAAATATCCTTTAATTTTAATAATATATTAAAGTTAATTTAATAATTTTAATAATTTTATTTTTTTAAAATTAAAAACCCGATAAAGAATATTTTTATTATTTTTATTACCGATATTATTATAATTTAAATACGATTTAATTATTTAATTACCGAGTTTAACTCTTATATTCACGGCGAAATCGGCGCGTTTTTTCGTTAAAATATATAATATATTTTATTTTCTTTAAATAATTCTAGGGAGGAACTTATTTATATCCGTAAAAAAATAACCGTTTTTATTGAAATTTCAATTTCCGCGAAATTTATAAAAAATAATAAATTTTTTTTAAAAATACGGTTTAATATCGCTCCCAGATTATTTCGCTTAAATTTATAAAAATTTTATTTAATTATTTTATTATAATAAAAATTTTATTTAATTATTTTATAATAATTTTTTCAGGTATCGTTTAATTTTTTATTATTCTTTTAATAATTTTTTATTTTTATAAGCTTAAACCCGTTAAAATAAACTTATATAAAAATAAAAATTTTAATAAAAATTTAAAATAATTTTAAAAAATTCTTATTCACTTTAATTTATTCCTATTTTTCTTCGCCAATAACGTATATAAAATATATTAATATATATAATTCCTCGAAAAAACGTTAATATTTAAGAATATTAATATAAAAAAAAAGAATAATTTAATAAGAACTTTATAATTTTTTTAGAATTTAAAAAATTTCTTATAAATTTAATAAAAAATCCCTATAATTGAATATAATTTATTTAAATAAAATAAATTACGGCATAATAATAATCTAAAAATTAAATATTATTTTAATTTAAGATTAATTTTAATAATTTTAAAAATATTGTAAAAATATATTTATTAATATAAAAGCGTAAATATTCCTCATAAAATTTAAAAAGAATATTAAGTTTAAGATTTTAAAATTTTAAAATTAATTTAAATCTTATAAAAATATTATATTTTTTATAAATATAATTAAATAAGTTAATCGTTCCGTTAATAACGTACGGTTACGATTTAATTAGAAAAATAAACCCGCGTTTTCCAGTTATATTTCCGTAAATACCCGCTTTTAAACTTCTGGTATTAACGGTAAATTTTATAAATTATATAAATTATTTAAAATATAAATTAAAAGGCGTAAAATTATAAAATAAAAAACTATATTTAAAGACGATAATAAGTATTTTATTTATAATAAATCGGGTTATTAAAATAAAAAATACCCGTAAAAAATAATTTACATTTATAATCCGTTAATATTATATATATTATATAAATTATTATTAATTTTATAAAAAATTCCCTTATTCCGTATACGTTTTATAAATAGAATAAAAAAGATAAATAAAGGTTAAGTTTTTAATATTTATAAAAAAATTAATATTTATAAAGAAAAGCTATTATTTTTTGAAGGTCTTAATTAACTTAAATTTATAAATTAGTTTGATTTTATAATATTTTATTATTTAATATGGATTATAATCCTATAATAATGCGGTTTTATTATATTTAAAAAACGTTTTTAATGAATATATTTTTTATTATAACGTATATACTTTTTCTTAAAAAATAATTAATAATTAAAACGTTTAATTTAAATATATTTTTTTATTTTATATAATAAATTATAAAAACGTTAATATAATTTTAAGTTTATTAATATTAAAAAAAAATTATTATAATAAATTCAATAAAAAATTATTAACGTTATAAAATTAAATTTAAAATTTTTTTAATATTAAGTTTAATCGTTTTATAAAGTTTTAAAATAAAATATTATTAATTATAATATAATTTATATAAATATAATTAAAGAAAATAATAAAAAATTAATATTATCGATCCCGAATATATTAAAAAAATTCAAAATTTTTTTCCGAATAAATAAGTTAATTAATTACCGGTTTTTAAACGGGGTAATTACGCAATTGATTTAAATAAACGCGATCCCCTTTACAATTTTTTATATAATTTATTAAAAGTTAAATTAATAGAGTTACATAATTATTTTAATTAATTAATTGATTTATATTACGGATCTAGCTAAGTTAATTCCGGCGTTCTTTAATACTCGGCTATTTAGTTTTATTAATAACCGTAAAAAACCCGATATTTATAACGTTAAGAATAAAAACCGGTATTTACCCAGTTTTTATTTACGTCTTAAGGGTTAAGAATATCTACGGCCGTTTAAAGAGTAAGAATTTATTTATATATTTTTTTTAAGAAAATCTATAATATTACGATTAAATCTATTTAAGGGTTGTTTTTAAACCTATTATTTTTTTATTACTTTATAGGTTTATTTAATATTAAAATTTCAGAATTCTAATTATATTATTAAATATTTTTATTAATATATATATTATTATTATTTTATTTATATAATTCTACCGACCAATATAATATCGCCTTTTATACCGCCCCGGTATTTATAGCCCTTTTAGCCCTTTATTAAGTATAGTTTTCCCGCCGCTATTTTTTACCCCCGGGTTAATAGCGAGGTTTCTTAATTAAGTTTTTAATTATTTCTTTTATTTCTTTGGTTAAATTAAATTATAATAATAAGCCTATAGTTATTATAAATTTAACGGCCGCTTTAATACCCTTTTTATTAATAAGTATTTAACGATAATCGTTAATCCTTACCCTTTTAATTAATCCCGGTTTAAGTTCTTTAAATAATAAATAGGAGATTAATATATATATAGCGTTTTACTTTTATTATTTATATTCATAATTAACGTTAATCCGGTTATTAATATATACGATAAAAAGGAAATAAATTAAGCCGTTTTTACTTATTTAAAGTTAGATTATTAATACGTTATTACTTTTTCTTATAATCCCGTAATACCGGAAATATTTATTAATAACCTCGTTATTATTTAACGTTAAATATTATCGCCCTTAAAAGATCGATTCTTTATATTTATATTAACGTTTTATTTACCTCTTTATAGTTTATAAGGTAAGTACCGTTAACTTTACCCTTATAACCTTCTTCTTTTCCGTTATTTTCACTTTAAGTAAGAGTTTATATATTCCTATATTAACTTCTTAAACGTAAATTAAGTTAACCTCTTTTTTAACTTACTCTAGTTTAATTTCTATAAAAGGGGTAAATACCGCTTCTCTACGTTTTTTTATTTAAGGTTTTTTATAATTTTGGTAAATACGTTTGTTTCTTATTAATATAATTAAGTTTATATTTTTTTTAAGTTTTATTTAAGTAATTATTTAATTTAAAGCTAGCTTTATTAATAATATAAAGACCTTAAATTCTAATACCGGAACGGGAATTACTTTATATACTTTACTTATTACTTTTAAGTATCGGTTTTAAACTTTCTATAATTATTAAATAGGCTTTTTCTTATATTTAAACGTGCCTTTAAATACGTATTAAATAATTATTATATATATTATTATAGGCTTTATAACCGTTTAATAAATGGTTTTAACCTTTTATAAAGTAACTTTTTACGTTAACGCTATAAGGTAAATAAGGCTTTTCTTTTATAAAATTATTTTCTTTTAAACCTTTTTTATATAATCCTTTTAATTTAATTTCCTATCGATTTATAGGTTAAGTACCTTAATATTAACTTCCGATTTTACCGTTATACTATTTAAGTCTATTATAACTATTATATTATAGAGTTTTAAGCTTTTTATTATATAAATAAACTTATATTTATATAAAATAAATTAGGCCTTATATATTTTTATTTATCGTAAATAAACTTTATAAGTTTATTTTAACTTTAAATAATTTATATAAATAAACGTATTATAGGTTAAAAGGTAAATATCGTTAATAAAGCCTTTTATTTAAATTTTTTATTTTAACTATATTAAGTCTTTAATAAGTAAGCCGTTAAAAAATAAGAATAAAATTAAAAAAATAAATAACCCTTAAGGAATCCCTATTATTATAGGCTTTATTATATTTATCTTTTATCTTAAATTAATTAACGTTACTTAATTACTTAAGAAACTTTTTATTTAATTTATAAGGAAAAATAAAATCCCCTTTTTCCGTAAATTATATAGTAACCTTTAATAGTTTACTTTATTAAATATTTTTATAATATTTAAAGAAAGAAAACTTAAAACGTATTTTTTTTTATAACTTTATACCGTATATACGTTATTAATTAAGCCTTTAAAAGCCGTTTCCGTTAACCGTCTTTTTTATACTTTTATTTATTAATTAAAGAATAGTTTATATCCTTTTACGTAATTACTTAAGATCTTTATAATTATTATCTTTAAAGCCTTCCTTAACGTATAAAAGAATATTATAAATTTATATAATTTTACCTTTAAGTAATTTAACTTAACCGGCTTTTTAAGGATAATCGTTTTAACCTCCTTAAATTTATAAAGGTAATATTTTATATTAAAATAAACTTAAAATAAATAAATAAAAACCTCTTTAAATAATAACGTTATTATAGATAAAAACTTATTTAATATATTATTAAGTTTAAGGGTTTTATCCTTTTTTAATTTATTAATTATTTTAATTATTATCTTTTAGGTTATTATTTTATTTATTATTATTAATTTAAAATATATTATACCGTTAATATTTATTAAATTAACTTCCGATAATAAGGGAAAAAACGCCCCTTTAAGAGCCTTAATTTTATCGTTAAAAATATTTATTATTATACCGTTTAATCTTTTTAAGGGTAAAAACTTAAAAATAAGTTTAAATTTTTTACTTTATTCCTTACCGTATTTTATTAACTTTTAAATATTATAAAAGGAAACCGTTAAATTATATATTATAGCCCGGAAGTATATTTATTTAATCTTCTGGATAATTCTTTTTTTTTCCTTTTAAGCTTTTTTTAATCGTTAAAACGTCTTTTAATTTTTATATTTAATAATTTACTTTATAAGCGTTTTTATTTTTATAATTATTTTTATATATTTTTTATTTTAATAAGTTTTAACTTTTTAAAATAACTTTATTATTAAAATTATAATATTAATTATTTTATTTAAAGTTTTTATTACCTGCTTTATAAAACGGTTGATTTATTTTTTATTATTAAGTTAAGGAAGCTTTATTAATTAAAATATTATTTCTATTATTTTTATTAATATTTTAACTTTTTAACCGTTTTTTATGCTTATTTAAACGGTAAAAATAAAGTTATATTAATAAACCAATTTAAGGTTATTTATATTGGGACGTAATTTAAACCGTATTTTAGGTTCTTTTAAGGTCCGTATATTATAATTAAGTTAATAGTATTTTCCGAACCGAATATTAAGTTAATTATAATTTTAAGTTTATAACTTTTTTTATATAATAGCTTTTTTTAATATTAATAATATAAAATTAAATTATATAATAATTATTAATAGCTTTCTAAATTTAATATAATTAATTATATAATTATTTTTATTTTATTAAACGTAATAAAGATTAAAGTCCTTTATTAAAAAATATTTATTAAATATAATTATAATATCCTTAAATAATAAGATTATAAAAAGTCTTTTTCTATTAATTAATAATGGATTATATATATTATAAATATTTAAAATACCCTTAATATCCCCTTTTTATATAATCCGGAGTATATATAGGTTTTTTCCGTAATAAATAACGTCTTAATTATTTATATTTAATTTTTTATTAATAAAGAAATATATTTATATTATTTTATTATTCTTAAAGATTAAATAAAAACCATTTTCCGGATTAATTAAAAAGTAAATATACGGATTATATAACGGCTTTTATATTATTATAATATTAATATCCTTTATTTCTTTAAATTTAAATATTAATATTATATTTTTAATTATTTCCTTACGTACGTTATATTATATTATTTTTAAAAATATAAATATATTAAATATTAACGTCCGTTAAGCTTTTTTTATTAATTTTTATTTATATAAATGGTTTTTTTTTACAGTTAAGTATTATTTATCTTAATCTTTTTACTATAATAATAATCCCGGTTAAGCGGCCGGCTTTAAGGGTTAATATTATTATAAGTTTCCTTTTTTTTATATTATTAATTATTACGCTTTACTTTTCCCCGTTTAAAAAGCTTTATTTACGTTTTAAGATTATTTTTAATTATTTTATTAATTTAAATTTATATAAATTATAATATTAAACCTTAATTATTATTTTAATCTTTTTACGTTAAGTCTTTTTCGTTTTTATTATATACCGTAAGTCTTACGTTAAGTAATTATTATTATTATATATTACGTATTTTAATACGTTTTTTATTAAGCCTTTTATTATTAAGTTAATATATTTATATATATTATACCCTTTAATATATATTATATACTTTATATTATTAAGGTATTTTATAATAATATATTTATACCCTTAATATTTAAAATATTAATAAATATCCGTTACCCGGTCTTAAAATCTTATTAATTTAAAAGACTTATCCTTTATTATCTTTTTATTAAGGATATCGTTATATATTCTTATTAATATTATACTTAAAATAACCATAAAGTATCTTTTTATATAATTAAAAACGTTTAGTTTTTTTATTATAAAAAGGAAACTATAATTAATAATCTTTAACTTAAAATAGAAAATTATATTCTCCTTTTTTATCCGCTTTAAAGTAATTTCCCCTTCCTCCCCCGTAAACCTTATTAAGTATATCCCGTTTACCGCGATAATAAAAGATTACCTTAATATTTTTACCGTTTTATACCTTTTTTTACCGGTTTATTCCTTTAATTTCTCTAGCCCCTCTTTTGCCTTTAATAAGGTTATATTAAAAAAAATATTTTTACTTTATAACTTATATACCGTAATAATTTATTTTATTAATAGCTTTTTTATTACTTTAAACGCTTTTATTAATTATAGTGGGTTCGTTTTTACGTCTATATTCCTTTCCTTTTTACCTAATAATTATATAATTATTATCTTCATTTTCCTTAATACCGTTATTTTCTCCCCCGCCTTTATTTCCTTTATTATTAATATTAACGTTGTCCTTATAATTTTTATTATTTAATTTATCCCTATTCTTTTTTTTAAAGCCTTTTCCGTTATTCTTTTACTTTATACGTATCTTTTCTGTCTCCTTTTATCTTTATTTGCCGGCGTTTTTATTATTGCCTTTTAAGCTTTATATAGCCTTTTTAATTCCCTTAACCTTCTCCTTATATTTACGTAAAAGTCTTTTACTCCCCGTAATTTAATTTATAGTATCGGCTAGGTCTTTAACGTAATATTTTTTTATATAATTATAAGGAAACCTTTTAACGTTTTTACCGTTTTCTCCTTTTTTACTTTTTTTTTATGTATTTAATAATTATTTCTTTTCATAATTTATTTTTATATATTTAATATTTCCCTATTTTTACCTAGTTTTCTTTTAATTTATATATATTTAATAAGGTTTTTTATGCCTCCGCTTACCTTTTATCCGTCCCCGCGTACCGTCCTTATCCCCTCCGCCCTTTATTTATTACCCTTTATAATAATACCTTTATACGTTATATACGTCCCTTTATATATATCTTATTAATTATAGGCTCCCTATTTAATTTAAGGCCTTTTTATCTCGTATTTATCGCGTTATTTATATGATTTATTACCATTCCTATTAACCTAAACCGTTTACCTTTCCTCCCTTTTTACCTTTATTATTATTCCGCTTCCGCTTATTATATTTAAAATATTATCCTTATTATTACTTAAGCTATATACGCGTATATCGTTTCTAACCTCTAAAGTCCCGTTTTCGTCGCTATCCCTTTCGCTTATTCCAATCTCTTATATAATTATTTTAAAAATATATTAAATAAAAATTAAATTCATTATTTTATTTCTTTAACGGACGTATTAATTTTATTTATTCTTAAAAAAAATAATAACTTACGTTTTTATATTAATTAAAAAAAATTAAATAATATTATAATTAAAATCCAATATTTATTATTTTTAATTACGGAGATTTAAAATTAACTTTACGGATTAAAACGGTTTATAAAGTTCAATTTAAAAAATATTTATTATAAGATTTAAATTAAAAAAACGATAAATAAAAGATCGCTTTTTATACTTATTATAATTATTTTGAATATTTAATAATATTATTTTATTTTATAAATACGTTAATTATATTTTAAATGTATATTAATTGTATCTTAATAAATCTTATAAATATTATATATATTATTTGTTTAAATAATATTTTAATTTTTTCTGAAAATATAAAAAACTATTAAAAGTACGTACGGAAAATTCTTAAAAAAGTACGGATTTTTAAATTTTTTATTAATTTAAAAAAATATAAATTTAATATAATATAAATCGATTTTTTAATATTTATTATAAATATTAATAATATTATTATAAATCCTGAACATATTAAGTCAATTTAAAATTAATTTACCTTTAAAATTTACCGAAAAATTTAAATTTTTCCAAGTTTTATAAATTTTTACCGGTGCTTTATTTATTATTAGTTAAATATTATTATTTTTTTAATAAATTTCTTATAAAATAATTAAAATAAAAAGAAGTCTGGATTTTTAATATAAAGAAATAAAAAAAATTATCGTTTTAATAATTACGTAATAGTTCTATTATAACTTTAAAATTTTATTATTTTAATTTAAATAAAAAGTTAAAATTAAAAACCGATATATTAAATTTTATAATTAATAATATCCTATTATAATCCGATAAAGATAATTATTAACGATTTATTATTTTTTAATTAAAAAAAATAATTTTTACGGAAGAAAATTCCGAAATTTATAATTAAAAACTATTAATTAATTATTATATTTAAATAATAAAAATATTATTTAAAAAGTAATATTTATTTTATAAAAATTTTAACAAATTATAATAATTTTAAAAAATTTATAAAATTTAAAAAACTAAACTTATAATAAGCCCGATAAATATTAAAACTTAAAATATACAATTTTAAAATTAAGTATTATATAAATAAAATTAACTTTATAAATATATTTTCTTAACGACCCGATTATAAGAATACGTTATTATTAAATATTAAATTACTCCTAATACTTTAAAATAAATTTATGTTTTAATTAAATAAAATAGTAATATAATAATAAAATAATATTATATAAAAATTAAGTTTATTATTTAAAAAAAATTTAAATTTAAATATTGATTCCGCGTAAAAAGCTAAAAAATATTTTAAAGAAAATATATTCCGAAATTTAAAAATTAATAAAAACTATTATTAAAAAATTATAATTAACGGATAAAACCGTATAAAATACGATAAAAAAAATAAACGGTAACGCGATTATAATATTATTAAGTTAAAAATTAAATAAAAATAATTTATAACGTATTTAAAGTTAAATTTATATATTTATAGACCCTATTTTAAAAGATAAGCTTATTAATAAGTATTATAATAACTTATTAATTAAATATTTCGGTATTAAGAAAACGGTTAAACTTTTATAAAAAAAATATTATTAATTTAAAATTAATAAATAAATTAGAAAATATGTTTTCTTATATAACGTTTATTAAAAAATACGGGTATATCGATATCGGCCTTATAGTACCTTAATATCGTTATTAATCCCTAAGAAGTTTTAATTAAAGTTATTAATAAATTTTATTATTAATTTATTTATAAATAAACGGAGTAGTTGTGTTTATAATTTAATCTTAATTATTATTAATCGATTATTTAAAATAATCCGATATTTATTAATAAATAAAACGATAAATACTTTTTAATTAACGGATATCTTCTTCGAAAAATAATTTATTAATACGATATATTTATTAAAATAATAAATTATAAAAAATTTATTTTTATAAATATTTTTTAATTAAGTTTATATTTCCACGTTAAAATCCGGTATTATTTAAGCTTTATTTTTTATTTTTAAACCGATAATTAAATTAAGCATTAAAATTAAACGTTTATGTTTTATTTAAAGTTATTTATTAATAATAATTAATCGAATTAAATAAAGTTATTATTTATAATTAAGTTTATATATATAAATAGCTTATATTTAACCTTAAAAATAATATTATTTAAATTTAAAATAAATTATAATCTTAAAATCTATTATAATATTAAGGACGATTTATAAAAAAAAAATATTATCCGCGAATAAATACATTAAATTCCTTAATAATTTACGTTAAAAGCTTTTAAAATATTAAATTAAAATCTAAGAATTATTAAAGAAATATTATAATAAAATTTATTAAAAAAAAAAAGTATAACGTAAATAATTAAATATTATTAAATATTAAATATTTTAATTAAAAACGTTTAAATAAAAGACTTTTATATAGATTTATAAAACCTTTTAAAATCCAATATAAAAATAAAGCTTAAACGTATTAATTATAATTATTAAAAACTTACCGGATTTATAATATTTTCTATATTTCCTTATTAAAGCCGTATTAATAACGGACCGGTAATAATAAAGACTTTCCTTTATTTTTAAAACTTATTAATAATAAAAAAGAATAAAAAATTAAATTAATCATTAATAAGTTAAAGAAATATATTAAAGAAATTTAATATTAAATTAAATAAATTTATTAAAATATTAAATATAATTAATAATTACTAATATAAAAGCTTAAAAATACGGCGGACGTTAAATGCGATTATAAAGAATTATTGCGATTATAACGAAAACGTAAATAAAATTAAAGAAAATTCTTTATTGCCTTTATAAAATTAAATATAAAATTAGCCCGTTAAAATATAAATATTAAATAACGTAAATACTAAGTATTACGTATCAAGGTATTAAAGAATAATAAATATAATTACGGTACTAAAATATGTTTAAATTAAAAATATTATAAACCCCCTTAAGGAAACTAATTTTCGCCTTAAATATTATTAATTAAATTAATAAGGAAAAGGAAAGGACGTTTTGGGGATATAAATATACTAAGGTATAACCACCTCGGGTCCGAGCTAGGTATAGTGCTTAAAGCTTAGGGTCTCCAATATAATCGCGGTAATTTTAAGTAATAATACTGAGAGCATATAAGAAGCAGGCGTTATTTTAAATAAGGGAGGCCCTGCTTAACTCTCAGATTCTCTATTTATATTACGGTGTTTTTGGGCCTATTACGGTAGGAGCATACGGGCTATAGGCGTTACCTCTTGCTGAAGGGCCTGCTGAGGGTATAAGTGGGGGTGTAAGTAAGGGTGCAAGTGAGGGTATAAGTAAGGGTGCAGGTGAAGGTGCAAGTAAGGGTATAAGTAGGGGTGCTTACCTCTTAAATTCCCTATCCATAATATGGTGGTTTTAAGCCTGTCGCGGTGGGAGTATGCGGGCATAGCGCGTTACCTCTTATTAAAGGGCTTATTAAAGGGCTTATTAAGGTAGGTAAGGTAAGTAAGGTAAGTGGGATAGGTGGGTATTTAAATGTTAATAAACCGGCTCAGCCCTACCACGTCGCAATCGTCGTAATAATTCAAATATAAATCGGCTACTATATTATCTACGATTGCTTGATTTAACTTAAAATTAAAAGCTATAAATAGCGGTAATAATACTTTTTAACCTTCATATAAATATACCAAAAATAACGTAGTTATAATAAGTGCATCGTAAGTGTAAGTGTGGGTAGCTTATACCCCATATAAAAAAAAAAAAAGAAAAGTTCGTTATATGTCTGTATTTTTTCTTATTAATCAAATAAGGCCTTATTAACTATTAAATTATAAGTCGCTTATATTATTGTTAGATTTAAGATTATCCAACGGAGCGCTATAAGTATTTTAAGTAAATTATTTAAATAAAAATATATATTACGGAATTAGTTTTTAAGAAAAAATATAATTCTAAAAAATATTATAAGCCTATTACCTTACCGAATAGACTTATTCCCCCCTTCCTTAAATTCCTTTTTTTATTTTTTATTTTTTTTTAACGCTAAATAACCTTTTTTACCCCTTTTTCGTTTATCGCTTTAATTTTTATTAATTACTTTTTAAAATAATGAGCCTCTTCCTCCTCTTGAACCGACTTATTTATCTCGAATACCGATTAAGGTAAACGACGTTTTAATTAACCTATTAAATGAAAATAAAAACCCGGATTCGAAAATAATTTAATTACGGATCGGGACCTAAGATTTACTCCCGATTTAACCGATATTTAGCTTTTAATAAATCTTAAACGGCGACGCCCCTTTAATTAAAGCTAAGATATAATTAAGTTTTCTAAAACCTTAACCGGAAGAGTTTATTATTACGGTAAAACCCTTAAAAACGGGTTTCTAGATATTTACGATATCTTAAAAAACTAACCTTAAATTAAAATAAAATATAATATTAAGGTGATTATTCATTTATTTTACCGATATTATTAATCCGAATTTCTAATTTTTTATATATTATTATTAATTTAATAATTTATTTATTTTTAATTTTATTGATTAATTTAAGCTTATTAATCTTTAATTATTTCGTATCGTTCTTAATTTTTAAGTTTTTTAATTACTTTTTTAATATATTTATTTAAAAGCCTATTTACTTATTTAATACGCTTAATAACGCGGTAATAGTTTTTTTACGTATAACCGTTATTAATATATAACATTTTCGATATTTAATATATTATAAGTAGATTTTTTTAGCTTTAATATCCTAAACGTTTTATATTATCTTATCGTTATAAATACGCGTATAAATATTAATTAAATAAGTAACGGCTTCCCGGAAAATTTTAAGGAATTATTTTATTAACGATAATAACTTATAATCGCGGAATATACGTATTTATAAATATTTTTTTTATTTTTACGTAATTTCCGATAAGGAGGGTATATATTATATTAACGTTAATAGCCTATTTTCCCACTTTTTAAGTATAACGAATAAGGTAAATTTAACATAAGTCGTTAATTCTTATTTATATTATTAATATTAAGGATCTCCTCCTTAAAAGAAGACTTTTTAACGTCTTTATACTTAGAATAAAATATATTAAAAAACCAGAATAATTTCAGATAATTAAAGGAAAAAGAAAAAAACTACGTAAGTAATAAACTTAAATATTAACGTATAAGTAATATATTCACTCTTTTCTTAACGGATCATAAATAACTTTTAAATTTATTTTACGCCCTAAAAATATTTTAATAAAAATAAATAATATTTATTTATTTATTAATTTATCTTCGATTATATTAATTAATATACTTATTATTAATCTAACGTTACCTACGGTCTCGACTACAACGTTATATCCGAGTAATCGCGTTGACGACGTACGATTTTTTTCCTTTTTTTTTTTACGAAGGGTTTAAAAATTTTTTAATAAGCGTATATTTTAAAACCTTAAAACTATTATAAATTTTAATACGTTAAAGACCAGCGGCTAAAAAGGGAAATCATATTAGCTTTAACTAAGTTTAAAAGGCTTATTTATTTTTATACCGTAATAATATTAACGTATACTCCGTACGTACGGGCCGATATCTTAACTTTTATTTTAAGATTAAGTCTAAATTCAGATTAATCGTAATCCGAAATAATTAATAACTTAACGTATAAGCGGCTATAAATACGGGGTTAACTAATCCTTATTATATATAAAAGGGTATACTTACTTTTCGGACTTATTTCCGTAGTGATTAATTCTTATATAGATTTATATTAAATACTATAGTATTTACTTATAACGTCTTCAGATATCCCTGTTAATACCGTGCTTGGAGGTAAGTCAACAAGGGTATAATTAACTAAGAGAATAAGTTTAAGGAGTAAATATAGGTAGTAGTACGCAAACTGTACTTAAAGGCCGCAAATGTTAAGACGCTAGTAGCCACCTTACCCTATGCGGTTAGTAAGCCGCCTTACGTGCAATACTTGCCCTCTTATAATACCCTTTATCCAGCCTTCTATCCAGTCTTTTATAATAAGCCGTTAGTAAGCTGTTATAAGTATATATACTTATAATATTACCCCCCCCCCTCTCGAGATATCGACCGCTATATTATAGCTACCGGTAATATTAACAGGGACTTTAAGAAACGGTAATAATAATGCCCGGGTGGTTATTAAGTAATCCAGAAAAAAAATAAAAGGATAACTAAGAACCGGATTAATAAAAGATTAAATTAAGTCGATTACCGTATTCTCCGAGGTATAACCGTGGTTATATATTATTATTTATTCGGGTTTAACGCCGTTATTTTTTTAATTAAAACCGGTTATAAGGACCGGGCTTATTAAAATATTAATAATAATATTTAGCTATTATATTAACTACGTATTTAAATTCATTACGATCGGTATTATATTAATTAAAATTAAAATTATATTTAAATTAATTTACCTTATATTAAAACCGTCCGTAAAAGAATCGAGAATCGAATATATTATTAATTATTTTTTTTTTTAATTATTAATAATAATAAAGTCGGTAAGGATTAATTTTTAATTAAATAAAGGGTCCTTTATAATTATCCTTAAAAAGGCCGTATAAAAAATATTATCAATATAAGAGGTTTTTAATAGCTTTAACTTTTATAAATAATTTATTTAGCCGATAATTTTATATAAGTTAATTATTTTATAATTTAACTTTTTATATAAACGTGTTATTTTAATATTTTTAATAAAAAAATATATTTTATTTCCGATTTTATATTTTATATTTTTACGGTATTTATTAATTTAAGTTATTATATTTATTTAAGTTATAATAAGGTTTTTTTATTTATATTTTAACGCTTATTATATATAATTAATAATATTACCGGCCGTATAACTTATAAGCCGTTTTTTTATTATTATATAAATAATATTATCCGGAATAAAACTTATACGGAAATAAAACTTTTTATTAAAGAAAAACGATATTATATTAATTAATACGGACTCTTAATTATTATTTATGAATTTTATTATACTTGAATAATCTATTTAATTCTTATTATTTATTATAATAAGCTTAAAGCTTTATTTTAATATTTTAATTTACCCGTTTTATTTACCTGTTTATTTCAGGATAATAAGATAATAAATAAATTATTTTAATAATAAGTTTTTTGGATAAATATTTCTATAATATTAATATGAATTATAAATTATAATTTAATATAATCGATAAAAGAAAACCGTAATATTAATAAACCTTTTTAAAAAAAAATCGGCGAATTCTTTTATTAAAGTCCTTTTATTTTTATTAATAATTAAAATATATAATCGTTTTTTTAATAGTTTATAATAAATAATAAATATCACGTTATACTTTTTTGATTTAGATAACGTAATAATTAAATCTATTAAGAAATGCTTTTATTATTAATCCGGTATAAGTAATAAGTATAATAACCCGTTCTTCCTATTTTTAAAAGCTTTAATTTTTTTATAAATTTAATAATTATGTAAATATTTTTTAATTATCGATTTAAAATTAAAAATATAATAATTACGTTTAATAAGCTTTATAATATATTGAATACTTAGATAAGCGGATAAAGGCTAATTATAAACGTCTTTTAAGATATTTATAACTATTAAGTCCGGTACGTAAAAACGGTCCTTATAATATAAGATACCGTTTTTATTAAAGTAATTACCGGGCTTATCGTTAATAATTTTAGACCGAAATTTATCGCATTTTTTATCTTTTAAATTTATCCGCTTTACCTTTATAGCGAGGTTTTTAATATCCTTTTCTTACTTAATCGGTTTTAATTGAATATAAGTAAAAAATAAAACCGTTTAATATATATATCTTTCATAATCGTTATTAAGAAAAGTAAGCGTAAAGTCCGTAGTTCTAATAAGAGTATTAACCTTTTAATTTTTCTTTACCGAAGTATAAATAATCTTAAAGTTATAGTCTGCGAGGGTGTTTGCCTATCGCACCTGTCTCTTAATAAGCTTTTTTTTTTATTTGCTCGAATCCTTCTGCTAATATCGCATTTAATTCGATATTAAGTTTACCGACGTATTTATTATAATCTTTAAGTATACTATTTAAATCCATTATTAAAATAGAAAATACGCTATTTTCTTTATTTTTTATTAATATCCTAAAAAAAGCAGCCTTAATCTAAGCGATATTAATAAGTCCTTTAAATTCTTCGGATAGCTTTTAAGGTAAGGCCCTTATAACCGGCTTATTTTTCATAAGGATCTAAAGTTGTTCAGTCTTTGACCGACGGAGAATCTGCGTCGGTACTAGCGTTTTCAGCTTTGGCGGTAATAAAGGTTCTGATGTTTTAATCGTAGGTTCCGGTAAGCACTTAATAATCTTTTAAATCTTATAAAGGGTAAAAAATAAGGGAAGCGTAAGGGACGTTAGCGACTTTAATAACTCGTTCTTTATAATTAGCCGTTTACCGTCGACGTCGATCTAGAACCGCTGTAAATACGGTTTTTTAAGGATAATTTATTAGAAATTTAGCTTTATTATTATTATTAATACGTAACGTTAAGTATCTAAAGTTATTTTAAAAGTTAAATAAATTATATAAAAAATAATACGGAATATATAATTATTAAAATTATCTACGGTTTTTTTCTTAAATAAGGATATAATATTAATTTAAAGTAAATCGTAAAGAAAATACGTAAAATTTATATTTATAAAGAAATACCCCGTAACTCTAGTATTTACCAAAATAGGGTAAATACGACTTCTTTTATTTATTATTAAAATATAAAGAACCGTAAAAGTTTTATTTAAAAAAACGTTATTTATTATATTTATTAATAACTACGGGCTTATTACCACAGTTCAGCCTAGTTAAGGAAATAAAGGAAGTGGTCAAGGACCTGACTAAGAAACCTCGCCGCCGACCCGGGGGTAAAAAGCAGCGGCGGGAAAACTATACCCAATAAAGGGCTAAAGGGGCTATAAATATCAGGGCGGCATAAAAAGCGATATTATATCGGTCAATAAAGTCGTATAAATAAGGTAATAATAATATATATATTAATAAGGATATTTAATAATATAATCGGAATTCTGAAATTTTAATATTAAATAGACCCATAAAGTAACGGAAGAACAATAGGTTTAAGGGTAACCCTTAAGTAGATTCAGTCGTAATATTATAAGTTTTCTTAGAAAAGGCGTATAAATAAATTCTTACTCTCTAAACGGCCATAAATGCTTTTAGCCCTTAAAACGTGAATAAAGGCTGGGTGGATACCAGTTTTTATTCTTAACGTTAAGGATATCGGGGTTTTTTTTTACGGTTACCAGTAAGGCTAAATAGTTAAGTATTAGGGAACGCCGGAATTAACTTAACTAAATCTGTAATATAAATTAATCAATTAATTAAATATTTATTAATATAAAAATTTATAGCTTTTTCTTTTTAATTACGTTAATAATAAGGTTTATTAATTTTTAACTTAATATTAATTTTTTAAATTTTATTAAGACTTTTCAGTTTATTTTTATTTAAATATATAATAATAATATACCCGGGTTATTTATAATAATAATAGAAACCAAAACGTTATTTAATCTTAAAACGCTTAATCTTTACGTTATTCCTATTAAATATACCAGTAGAATAAATAATTATCTTTTTTTTTATAATAATTCCGGTAATAAATTTCTTTTCTTCCTTTTATATAATTAAGGTTTTCTTTTTTTTTTTATTTTAGTAATTTATTTATTATTTAATAATTAAAATTAATTAAATATCTTTTTTAATAAAATTATATAATATATTTAAAGGTTTATCCTTAAAACGTCTTTAAGTTTATTTATTATTTAATTATAAATATTATTATAAATATAATTATTATTATATTTTAAAATCTTTATTAAACGGAATATATTCTTTTTAAAAGTTCCAAACTTTTTATTATTATTTTAATATAATAAGTAATATTCATAATAAGCTTTATTTTTTTTATTTATTTTTTTATAGATTTTAATTAAATACTTAAAAATATTATTAATAAAAAAATATAAACTAAATAAATAGTTCTATCCCCGTTAATATTATTATAAATGAAAATTATTTTTTATAAAATCGTTAAAAAATAATTAAGATTATAATTAAATTTATTATAAATCTAAATTTCTTAATTTCCATAATTAACGGGCTTTTTATCGTTAAAGTTACCCGTAAATATCGGTAAGTATTTTATTTTAAAATTAAATTTTTTTGCGTTTTTTATCCGCGATATTAATAGAGCTTAATAAATAAAATCGCGTATTTAATTATTTTCCGTATAAGTTTTTTTTATTATTATAACGATATTATTAATTTAAATAATAAAATTAATAATAAAATTATTAAAATTTAAATTATCTGAACGAAGTTATTATAATTTATTTATAAAAAACATATTAAAATTTTAAATACGGATTATATTAAAAACTTTATTATAAACGGATTATTTAACGAAATCAATATTAATATTTCGCTTAATACGGAAAATATTAAATATTTATAAACCCTTTTAGGGTGAATTTATATTTAATAAACTAAATAATATTTATTATTAATTTCTTAAAATATTCCGGTTTTCTTAATATTTAATTATTTTTTTAATAACGTTATAATTAAATAACCCGTAATTTAAATAAAATAAATATCCGTAAATATATTATCCCTTAAAGTATTATTTATATTTATATTATCCTTTAATATTATAAATAATACGAAAAATAATAAAATAAAAAACTTATAAAACAGCTTTAAGTCAAAATTAAAAAAAAGTAATTAAAGAAATCCCTAAGTTTTAAAATTAAAAAGACGAAAATCTCAATATTAAATAATAAAGTTAATAAATAAAATATAGAATTTTCAGTTTTTAAGTTTAAGTCTTAGAGTTAATAACGATTTTTATTCTTTCTTAATTAATAATATATTTCTGGTTTTCCGTTATATAATACTTTTAATTTTATTAATAATTAAATTATTTATAAGCTTAATATCTTAATTTTAATCGATTCCTAATATATATTATTAAGGTTAATTCCGTAAAAATTAAGGCTCCCGGTATTTTTCCGATAATAACTATAGCCTATATAATTATCGAAAGAGTATAAGTAAAATAAAATTTATTTTAATATTAATACCGTATTTAAAAATAAGTTAATAAAAATATAATTAATTAAAAGAATAAGTTTAAAGAATAAATATAAATAATAATACGTAAATTACACTTAAAGGCCATAAATACTAAGACGCTAATAACCACTTTACCCTATACGGTTAATAAGCCGCCCTGCCTGTAATACTTGCCCTATTGTAGTACCCTTTATCCAGCCTTCCATCCAGTCCCTTATAGCAAGCCGTTAACAAGCCGTTATAAGTATATATACTTATAACAATTCCTTAGTTCCAGTAGCGTGTTAGAGCCAGCCTAACAATTTCGATAATATTATTACTAGAGGGTATACGTATTTATATATACTTAAATATTAACTACGGTATTAATCTAATTAACCGCGTATATTTACGTGCGTAATTTCCGGATATTTTAATTTTAAAAATAACGTCTTTATTAAAAGTTCGTAATATCGGTTTTAATCGTTATTTAATTAATAAATTTATTTTTATACCTATATATATCCTAGGTATTAAAAATGGAACTCTAATATTAATATATTTTAAACGAGAATTCTATATTATAAATAAGCTTAAAGTAAATATATTAATCGGAAATAATATTATTAACTTTAAATTAATTAATATTTATATATTTAATAAGTCTATATATATCGGTAACTATAACGTAATATATTAGATTGAATACCGGTAACGCGGATAATTCGAATAACGAAAAATATACTTATATTTCCGCGGATAAAAACTTTATTTTTAATTTATTAAAATAATTAAGCTTAACCCTATATACATATATCGTTAACGTTAATATAGTAAATATCCTGGTAAAAAACGATATTAATAAACCCGTTTAAATCCTTAAACGAATATACTTAAGCTATATTTAAGAACTTAAATATAAAAACTATTTTTATATTAAGGATATAAAAGTTACGGGTATTATAATTTACGCGTATGAATAGGAATTAGTCCCCTCCAATACTATTTAACCGAGCTCGATAATTAAAAACGTACTTTACGAAGAAGTACTATTAAATAATATTTATATATATAATATATAAGAAAAAAGGGATATTTTACGTATATTAACGGAATAATAAAAATTATTATAATAAGACTAAGGTTTTATAAACGTCCTATAAAATGAATAAATAAAATTAAATTTTCACAATAATTAATAAAATCGCTTTATAAAAATAATTATACGCGTAAAAACATATTCTTTAAGTCTTTTAAAAATCGAGAAGTAATTAATCGGACGTTTAATAAATTATAATAAAAAAGTTAACTATAATAAACGTTGAATTTTATATTATTTAGTTTTTAGTATTTATTATATAAAAATTATTAGAGAATAGCGAACGAAAAGGACGAATTATAATAGATATTCGGGGTTTAAAGAACTTATTAATTTTTAATATTTACCTTTTATTATTATAATTAAAGGTTAAATCAAAGTTTTCTAACTATATATATTTATCGCTTATAAATACCGTTTTCTTTTTTTATTAATAACATATTTATTTATTAATCCGGTATTTATTTATTATCGTTAATTATTACGGGTAAGAAACTTTTAATACGCGAATTATAAATTATATAAATTCTATAATATATATATAACGCTAAATCGATAATATTTTATATTTTATTAAAGAAATAACTTAAACGTATATTAATAATATTATTATTAACGTAAAATCTTTCGATAAATATATTTCCGATTTGGAAAAATTATTTATTATTTTCGTTAAATAGAATATTTCTTTATTACCGGATAAAACGTATTTTAATTTTATTAACTTAAAATTACTTAATTATTTAATTAATTCTTTAAATCTAATTATAATAAAGGATAAACTTAAAATAATAACTAAACTATACAACTTAAAGATACTTAATAAGTTAGAGTATTACCTAGGATTAACGAATTATATACGTCCGTCGGTTTATTTTTATACTTAACTAATAAAAGCTTTACAATATTTTAAAACCGAGTTATTAAAATTAACGTTAATTAAAAGAAATACGCAAAAGCGGTACTTTTTTACAATAAAGCTTAATTAATTAACTCTTAAATAATTAATTAGTTTCAAGAATTTATAGGAAGTACTATTAAATTTAATTACGCTTATATATTTTAATCCTAAAAAGGTATTTTAAGTTATTATAAATACGTTAAAAGAATTTAGTATTAATTACGGGATTTTCTATATTAAAGACGATACCGTTTTCGGGAATTTAGGTAAAAAATAATTATTAAGATTTCTAATATTACCGATTATATATTTATTTAAGTTATTTACAAGTACTAAAAAAAATTATTGGTTTATAAAATTAAAAGTTATAGGTTTTATATAAGTAATTAAAAAGTCCGTTACCTTATTAAGTTATTACGTTATCCTATCGTTATCTAGATAGATTATTCCGTTATACTAGATATCATAAAGTAAATATTAATTACGGCTATAATATCGACCGTATATAAAAATACCCGTTTAACGAGGGTATTTTAATTTCTTCGATTATTTAGTCTTAATATAAAATATAAACCAGGTAAAAAATATATTATTCCAGATACGTTTTTACGTTTAATTAATATTAATACTAATAACCTACTAAATAATTATTCTGAGCTTAATTACCTAATTTTTATTATATTAATTATTATATATAAAAGGATAATTTACGGTAACGTATTAAAAATAACTTCTATAAAAACCTTATTTAATAACCTATTATTAAAATGCTCGATTAAAATAACGTAAAAATAAATCTATACTGCTATTTATATACGGTAAAAACTTATTAACTTAAAATACCGACCCTTACTTTAACCCAAATCTAAAGGCAATAAAATTATTAGACGATTATATTACTAATATATTTAATAATTTAATCTATTATATTAATTATATTATAAGCCATTACCATATCTATATCCCGCGGTCCGTTTTAAAAGATATTTTCTAAATCGTATATAGTAATACTTACTTAAAATATAAACGCTATTTCGAATAAATTATAAGATTATAATATATACGCCGGCTCGGATATTTCCTACGGATATATTTAAGATATTATTTTAAGTATTAATTATATTAAATTAAGCGTTACCGTCCTTATAATATCTTATAACTAATATTAATATTATTTATACCCTTTTATATTATCGTTATTGATTTTATTTTAACTCTTTTTATAAATAATAAATAACCTAAATATAATAATATTAATTATTTATAAGTTTAATAAACGTATTATATTAATTATTAATAAAAATATATTTTCGGTAATTTAATAAAAAAATGTTTTATTAAAGCGGCTAAATCTTATAAACTAAGGGTTATTTTCTATTATTATATCCGATTATAATTAGAAGTTTATAACGGACTTTTAAACGGAGATTTTTTCTTAACCTAATATTAATTTATTATTCTTCACCGCGTTTTATCCGTAGGCTAATAGTAATAATAAGCGTATAAATTAGAGAATAGAAATTACGTTATGACTTTTTATATTTACTTTAAAAAACCCGGAGCTATAACTATTAACGTTATCCCGTTTATAAGTATATTTTAATAATATTAAATTATTAATAACTTCTTTTAATTTAAATAAAATATTTATAGATTTTTAATTAAAAAACTTTTTAACTTAATTATTTTATTAAAATAGTTAAATACTGAATTTTTCTGATTACTTATATTACCGCGGTAGATATAATATTATTTGCGTAGATATTATAAAAGCTATATTATAATAAACGTTATACGTTTATATTCCTTAAAGTTAATAAGTTAATATATTTACGTTTATATAAGGGATATCTATTATTATCGACGTATTTAATTAGCCGGAAATTATTATAATAATATATTAAATTTTTCCGGATAATTAAATATATCGGTATATAAGCTTATGAACTCAATATATTATTGAATTAATATATATACCCGGTATTTACGGTCGTATAATTAAAATCTATAGCCATTAATAATCTTAATCCTTTTAATTAATTTATTCTTAATTATTTTCTTCTTATATACGTTAAAAATAATACGGATACTATTAAATTATACGAAATTAAACGCTTATTAAACCGCGAAATTAAGTAAATACGGAATAAGTATTATATCCGTTATTTAGTCCGATAAAAAAGCTGCGGTTTTTAAAACGACCAGTAAATAAAGCTAAACGAGCTTAAAAATACTATTGAACTAATTATTAAGTATAACGATAATTACCCCTTGTTATTGTTATTTATATTACTTTAATTAATAAACAAGAAACGTATTATAAAAAGATCTATCCTATTTAATAGTATTATCATAACGTTTAATAGTACTATTATATAATTAATAATCCGGTTATAAGATAAAGTACCTCGCCGCTTAAGTTTTAAAGAAAAAATATCTTAATCTATTTATTTTCCGGGACCTTAATAGTACTTTCACAAATTATCCGACCACCTTATTATACCGATTATCGGATATATTATGCCTTTAATTAAGTATATTATTAAAAGAAGCTCTATAACGTTTTATTAAATCCGATTTAAATATACCGCAATATACTCTTTATTAAGTATACGTTGCGTTAAGCTATACGTAAGTTATTATAAACGTTTTATTTATTATTATTGTAACCGTATAGTACTTTAATGTTAATACCGTGCTTCAAGGTAAGTCAATAAGGGTATAATTAACTAAAAGAATAAGTTTAAGCAGTAAATATAGGTGGTAATACGTAAGCTATATTTGAAGGCCGCAAATATTAAAACGCTAGTAGCCATTTTAGCCTATACGGTTAATAAGCCGCTCTGCGTATAATATTTGCCCTGTTATAGCACCCTTTATCCAGCCTTCTATCCAGCCCCTTATAGTAAACCGTTAATAAGTTATTTATAAGTAAGTATACTTATAATATTACCCCCCCTTTTTCGAGACATCGACCGCGATATTATAACCCTTAAAAACGTTAATAAAGACGTTTAAAATAATAATAATAAACCGGTAATTATTAAGTAACTTAGAAAAAGATAAAAGGATAATTTAAAACCGGATTAATAGAAAATTAAACTAAATCGATTACTATATTCTCCGAGGTATAGCCGTAATCGTATATTATTATTTATTCGGGTTTAATACCGTCATCTTTTTAATTAAATCCGTTTATAAAACCCAGGCTTATTAAAGTATTAACGATAATATTCAGCTATTACGTTAACCGTATATTTAAATTTATTACGATTAATATTATATTATTTAAAATTAAAATTATATTTAAATTAATTTATTTTATATTAAAAACGATTACGAAAGAATAAAGAATTAAATATATTATTAATTATTTATTTTTCTTAATTATCGATAATAATAAAGTTAACGGGGATTAATTCTTAAATAAATAAAAGGTTTTTTACGATTATCCTTAAAAAAGTTATATAAAAAATATTATTAATATAAAAAGTTTCCGGAAATTTTAATTTATATAAATAGTTTATTTAACCGACGATTTTATACGGGCCGATTGTCTTATAATTTAACTTTTTATATAAATATATTATTTTAATATTTTTAATAAAAAAATATATTTTATTACCGATTTTATATTTTACGTTTTTAAGGTATTTATTAGTTTAAATAATTATATTTATTTAAATGATTATAAGATTATTCCGCCCGTATTTTAATACTTTTTATATATAATCCGCTATATTATTAACCGTATAACTTATAAGCCGTTCTTTTATTATTATATAAATATTATTATCTAAAATAAAACTTATACGGGGATAAAATCTTTTTTTAAAAAAAACGGTATTATACCGGTTAATAAGGATTCTTAATTATTATTTATGAATTTTATTATACTTAAGTAATCTATTTAATTATCCTATTATTTATTATAATAAACCCGGAGTTTCATTTTAATATCTTAATTTACCTATTCCGTTTACCCGTTTATTTTAAAATAATAAATAAATCATTTTAATAATAAGCTTTTTATATAAAGATTTTTATAAAATAAATACGAATTAAGGCCCGCGATTTAATACGATTAATGAGGGAAAACCATAATATCGATAAACCTCCTTAAAAAAGATATCGGCGAGTTCCTTTATTAAAATACTTTCGTTCTTATCGGTAACCGGGATATATAGCCGTTTTTTTAATAATTTATAATAAATAATAAATATCGCGTTATACCCTTTTAATTCGGGTAATATAATAATTAAATCCAGGGAGAAATCCTTCTATCGTTAATCCGGTATAAGTAATAAGTATAATAATCCGTTTTTTTTATCCTTAAGAGCTTTAATTCTTTTATAAATTTAATAATTATAAAAATATTTTTTGATTATTAAACGAAGTTTAGGGATATAATAAATACGTTTTATAAGCTCTATAATACGTTAAATATTAATTAATTAATTGATTAATTAATTTATACTACGGATCTAGCTAAGTTAATTCCGGCGTTCCTTAATACTCGGCTATTTAGTTTTATTAATAACCGTAAAAAACCCGATATCTATAATATCAGGAATAAAAACCGATATCCACCCAGCCTTTATTCACGTTTTAAAGGTTAAAAGTATTTATAACTATTTAAAGAATAAGAATTTATTTATACGTTTTTTTTAAGAAAACCTATAATATTACGAATAAATTTTCTTAAAGGTTATTTTTAAATTTATTATTTTTCCGTTATTTTACGGGTTTATTTAATATTAAAATTTTAAAATTCCGATTATATTATTAAATATTTTTATCGCTATGTATATTATTATTATTTTATTTATATAATTTTATTAACCGATATAGTATTATTTTTTATACCGTTCCGGTATTTATAGCTTTTTTAACCCTTTATTAAGTATAGTTTTCCCGCTATTATTTTTTACTTCTAGGTTAACGGCGAGGTTTCTTAATTAAGTTTTTAACTATTTTAATTATTTCCTTGGTTAAGTTAAATTATAATAATAAACCTATAATTATTATAAATTTAATAACCGCTTTAATATCCTTTTTATTAATAAATATTTAACAATAATCGTTAATCTTTACCTTTTTAATTAATCCCGATTTACGTTCCTTAAATAATAAATAAAAGATTAATATATATATAACGTTTTATTTTTATTATTTATATTTATAATTAACGTTAATCCGGTTATTAACGTATATAATAAAAAGGAAATAAATTAAGTTATTTTTATTTATCCGGAGTTAAATTATTAATATATTATTATTTTTCCTTATAATCCCGTAATATTAAAGATATTTATTAATAATCTTATTATTATTTAATATTGAATATTATCGCCCTTAAGGGATTAATTCTTTATATTTATATTAACGTTTTATTTACCTTCTTTTAATTTATAGGGTAATTGCCGTTAATTTTATTTTTACGGTTTTCTTCTTTTCCGCCGTTTTTACTTTTAATAAAAGTTTATATATTCTTACGTTAACTTTTTAAATATAAATTAAATCGACCTTTTTTTTAATTTATTATAATTTAACTTCCGTAAAAAGGATAGGTACCTTTTTTTTACGCTTTTTTATTTAAGGCCTTTTATAGTTCTAATAAATATATTTATTTCCTATTAATATAATTAAGTTTATACCCTTTTAAAGTTTCACTTAAGTAATTATTTAATTTAAGGATAACTTTATTAATAATATAAAGACCTCGGATTCCAGTACCGGGATGGGAGTCGCTTTATATACTTTATTTATTACTCTTAAGTATTAGTTTTAAACCTTTTATAGTTGCCGGACGGGTTTTTTCCTATATCCAGGCGTACCTTTAAGTACATATTAAATGGCTATTACGTATATTAACGCAGGCTTTATAACCGCCTAATGAACGGTTTTAACCTTTTATAAGGTAATTTCTTATATCGATATTATAAGGTAAATAAGGTTTTTTTCTTATAAAATTATTTTCTTTTGGACCTTTTTTATATAGTTTTTTTAGTCTAGTTTCTTATTAATTTATAGGCTAAATATTTTAATATTGGTTTCCGGTTTTACCGTTATATTATTTAAGTTTATTATAATTATTATATTATATAACTTTAAACTCTTTATTATATAAATAAGCTTATACTTATATGGGGCGAGTTAAGCCTTATATATCTTTATTTATCGTAAATAGATTTTATAAGTTTATTTTAACTTTAAATAGTTTATACGAATAAACGTATTATAAACGAAAAGGTAAATATTGTTAATAAAACCTTTTACTTAAATTTTCTATTTTAACTTTATTAAGTTTTTAATAAATAAACCGTTAAAGAATAAGAATAAAATTAAGGAAATAAGTAATTTTTCAGGAATCTTTATTATTATAGGCTTTATTTTATTTATCTTTTATTTTAAATTAATTAATATTACTTAATTACTTAAGAAATTTTCTATTTAATTTATAAGGAAAAATAAGACCCTTTTCTTTTATAAATTATATAATAACCTTTAATAATTTATTTTATTAAATACCTTAATAATATTTAAGGAAAGAAAACTTATAATATACTTTTTCTTATAGCCTTATACCGTATATATATTATCGATTAAGCCTTTAAGAGCCGTCTTTATTAACTGTCCTTTTTTTTTATTTTTATTTCTTAATTAAAGAGTAACTTATACCCTTTTACGTAATTATTTAGGATCTTTATAATTATCGTTTTTAAAGCTTTCTTTAACGTATAAAGGAGTATTATAGGTTTATATAATTTTACTTTTAAGTAATTTAATTTAACCGGTTTCTTAAGAATAATTATCTTAACCTCCTTAAATTTATAAAGGTAATATCTTATATCGAAATAAACTTAAAATAAATAAATAAAAACCTTTCTGAATAATAACGTTATTATAAATAAGAACTTATTTAATATACCGTTAAGTTTAAGGGCCTTATCCTTCTTTAACTTATTAATTACCTTAATTATTATCTTTTAAGTTATTACCTTATTGATTATTATTAATTTAAAATATATTATACTATTAATATTTATTAAATTAGCTTTTAATAATAAAGGAAAGAACGCCCCTTTAAGAGTTTTAATTTTACCGTTAAAGGTATTTATTATTATACCGTTTAATCTTTTTAAGGGTAAAAACTTAAAAATAAATTTAAATTTTTCACTTTATTCTTTACCGTATTTTATTAATTTTTAAATATCATAAGGGGAAACCGTTAAATTATATATTATAGCCCGGAAATATATTTACTTAGTTTTTTAAATAATTTTCTTCTTTTCTTTTTAAGCTTCCTTTAACCGTTAAAGCGTCTCTTAATTTCTATATTTAATAATTTACTTTATAAGCGTTTTTACCTTTATAATTATCTTTATACATTCTTTATTTTAATAAGTTTTAACTCTTTAAGACGGTTTTATTATTAAGATTATAACGTTAATTATTTTATTTAAAGCTTTTATTACCCGTTTTATAAAACGGTTAATTTATTCCTTATTATTAAGCCGGGGGAGCTCCGTTAATTAAAATATTATTTTTACCGCTTTTATAAATACCTTAGCTTCCTTAACCGTTTTTTATATTTATTTAAACGGTAAAGGCGGAATTACGTTAACGGATTAATTTAAAGTTATTTATATTAAAACGTAATCCGAACCGTATTTTAAGTCCTTTCGGGGTCCATATATTATAACCGAATTAATAATATTTTCCGAGTTAAATATTAAGTCGATTATAATCCTAAATTTACGGCTTTCTTATATAATAGTTTTTTTTAACGTTAATAACGTAAAATTAAATTATATAATAATTATTAATAATTCCTTAAATTCAATATAATTAATTATATAACCGTTTTTATTCTATTAAACATAATAAAGATTAAAGTCCCTTATTAAGAGGTATTTATTAAGTACAGTTATAATATCCTTAAGTAACGGGATTATAAAAGGTTCCTTCCTATTAACCGGTAACGGATTATACGTATTATAAATATTTAAATTACTTTTAATATCCCCTTCTTATATAATCCGGAGTATATATAGGTTCCCTCCGTAATAAATAACGTCTTAATTATCTATATTTAGCTTTTTATTAATAAAAAAGTATATCCGCGTTATTTTATTACCTTTAAAGGTTAGGTAGAAATTATCTCCCGGGTTAATTAAAGAATGGATATACGGATTATATAACGGCTTTTATATCGCTATAATGTTAATATCCTCTATTTCCTTAAATCCGAACATCGGCATTACGGCTTTAATTGCTTCCCCGCGTACGTTAAATATTTAAATACGTAAAAAAAAGTTAATTATAAATATTTTTTAAAACGTTTATTATTATCGAGTCTAGTACGTAAATACGGTCTTTATAATATAGGATACCGATTTTATTAGAATATTTACCGGGTTTATCGTTAACGATTTTAAACCGAAATCTATTATATTCTTCGTCCTTTAAATTTATCCGCTTTACCTTTATAATAAGGTTTTCTAGTCTTAGTTCTTAGCCCTTACTTATAAAAGGGCCCGAACGGTAGGCTTACACAATCGGCTCTTGGCCTACCGGGACCTGTTTGGTGGGGGGTCTGAGCTCAAAACCCCGTTTTTCCGGTAATAAACCGTTCATTTATATGGGAATCGCATACTGAGGTAAACCCTTCGCAACTTACACTTACTATCGCACGCGATACCACTCGATAACTATTATTATAAAATAATCGAGAGGTACGGTATATACCTTTTAATGATTCCGAATCGATTAACGTCCTCGGTTTTCCAATTGGACTATAAGCTAATTTATTATCGCGTATTGTAAATAATAACTCCGACGCGTTATTTAAGTCGTCCGGCAGTGATAATAATATTATAAAACCTGATGGTTAGAAGTCGATTAAACTTTACGTATACCTTCGATATCATTAAAGCTTACTCCGGACCACTTTGTACGATCCAAGTAGCTCTTTATAGCTAGTGGTCGCCGTCTTCAGGTTTTTCGAAGAACGGTTTATCCAGTGGTACTATATACTCCAAAGCCGGGCTGCGCTTCCCACACTTGGCGAATTTCGAGATAGTCACTTTATCATCTTCCGACGATAAATGCTGGGTGCATACGGACCCTCTGTTGTTGAGTGGATCGGTCAGGGGGGGTGAGCTCATGGTGAGCTGGTAGCGGACCTGAGGAGCAAATCCACCTTCAAATCCACCTTTAAATCACCCTCAAATGCACCCTCAAATGCACCTCAAATGCACCCTCATATGCACCCTCACATGCTGCTGAGCAATGATTTTTGTTAGTGATGTAATGTACGCAGGGTGAACTTTTGAGAATGGGCCGGGAACCGTTTACCACCTCAAAAACGGAGTTTTGAGCTCAGACCCCCTTCGGGGGAGGGTGGTCGATATCTCAGACTAAGGTTTTCGACGTTTTCCGGTTCCTTTTTTATCGGCTTTAATTAAATACGATTAAAAAATAAAATTATTTAATATATATATTTTTCCCGATTATTATTAAGGGAAATAAAAGTGGAGTCCGCCGTTCTTATAAAAATATTAATTTTTTAATTTTTCTTTATTAAAGTATAAATAATCTTAAAATTATAAACCGCGAAAATATTTATTTATTATATTTATTTTCTAATAAATTTCTTTATTTTTATAAAATATTTTAAATTTTTATAATTAATAAAAATCTTAATTAAAATATCCATATATTTAAAATTAGCCTTTTAGATTTTAAAGTTATTAATAAAAACTAAGAGTTTTTATTATAAATCTTATAATTATATTTTATTAATATGAAGTTCTTATTATAGAAAGTTATTAAATAAAAGATTCCGTTATCGTTATATTACGATAAAATACCGGTATTAATATAATCGGAAAAGTCTATTTTTAATATTGCCTTTTATAATTTATTAAAGTATTATAATATAAAAGTTAAGGTAATAACCTTTTTTATTTTATTAAAAGCCGCTTAATAAGCTTTATTTTATTTAAATTTAAAGTTTTTTTAAGTTAATTTATATAAAAACCTTATTATCCTTAAAAAACCCCATATAAATTATTTATAGAAATTATAAAAATTAATAAAATCTTAAATTTATTTTAAAATTATAAACCGGGTTTATTTAAATATTAATTAAATTTTCTTTAAATTTATCTGAATATTTTTAATAAAAATAATAACTTTAAAAAAATAATTTTTAAATATAAAATTTATATTTATTAATATTAATATATAAACTAACTTTACGTAATTTTACGAGTATTTTACGGATATATTATGGATACTTTTTAAATAATTTATTGATTGATTGATTGATTTATACTACGGATCTAGTTAAGTTAATTCCGGCGTTCCTTAATACTCAGCTATTTAACCTTATTAATAACCGTAAAAAACCCAATATATATAACGTTAAGAATAAAAACCGGTATTTACTTAACCTTTACTTACGTTTTAAAAGTTAAAAGTATTTATAATTATTTAAAGAATAAGAATTTATTTATATACTTTTTTTAAGAAAACCTATAATATTATAACTAAATCCATTTAAGGGTTACCTTTTAATTTATTACTCTTCTGTTACCTTACGGGTTTATTTAATATTAAAATTTTAAAATTCCGATTATACTATTAAATATCTTTATTAATACGTATATTATTATTATTTTATTTATATAACTTTATTAATTAATATAGTATTATTTTTTATACCGCCCCGGTATTTATAGCCCCTTTAGCCCCCTATTAAGTATAATTTTTCCGCCGCTGCTTTTTACCCTTAAGTTAACGGTAAGGTTTCTTAATTAAATTTTTAATTACTTTTTCTATTTTTTTAATTAAATTAAATTTTAATAATAATCCCGTAATTATTATAAATCTACCGGCCGCCTTAATACCCTTTTTATTAATAAATATTTAGCGATAATCGTTGGTTTTTACTTTTTTAATTAATTTTAATTTAAGTTCCTTAAATAATAAATAAAAGATTAATATATATATAGCGTTCTGCTTTTATTATTTATATTCATAATTAACGTTAATCCGGTTACCGGCGTATATAATAAAAAGGAAATAAATTAAACCGTTTTTATTTATTTAAAGTTAAATTATTAATACGTTATTACCTTTCCTTATAATCTTATAATACTAAAGATACTTATTAATAACCTTATCGTTATCCAGTATTGGGTACCGTTACCCTTAAGGGATTAATTTTTTATATTTATATTAACGTTCTATTTATTTCCTTATAGTTTAAAAGGTAATCGCCGTTAACTTCGCCCTTATAACCTTTTTTTTTTCCGCCGCTTTTACTTTAAGTAAAAATTCATATACTCTTACGTTAACTTTTTAAACGTAAATTAAGTTAACCTTTTTTTTTACTTATTCCAGTTTAACTTCTATAGGGGGGGTAAATACCTTTTTTCTGCGCTTTTTTATTTAAGGCCTTTCATAATTTTAATAAATACGTTTATTTCCTATTAACGTAATTAAGTTTATATTTTTTTTAAACCTTATTTAAGCGATTATTTAATTTAAAGTCAGCTTTATTAATAATATAAAAACCTTAAATTCTAATATTAAGATAAAAGTCGCTTTATATATTTTACTTATTATTCTTAAATATCGGTTTTAAACCTTTTATAATTACCGGACGGGCTCTTTCTTATATTTAAATATATTTTCGGATATATATTAAATAACTGCTATATACGTTATTGCAAGCTTTATAACCGTTTAATAAACGGTTTTAATTTTTTATAAAATAACTCCTTATATTAATACCGTAAGGTAAATAAGGCCCCTTTTTTATAAAATTATCTTCTTTTAGACCTTTCTTATATAATCTTTTTAATTTAATTTCCTATTAATTTATAAATTAAATACCTTAATATTAACTTCCGGTTTTATTATTATATTATTTAAGTTTACTATAGTTATTATATTATATAACTTCAGACTCCTTATTATATAAACAAGCTTATACTTATACGGGGTAAATTAAACTTTATATATCTTTATTTATCGTAAATAAACTTTATAGGTTTATTTTAATTCTAAATAATTTATATAAATAAATATATTATAGGTTAAAAGGTAAATATTATTAATAAAGCCCTTTATTTAAACCTTTTATTTCAGCTTTATTAAGTCTTTAAAAAACGCGTTATTAAAGAATAAGAATAAAATTAAAAAAATAAATAATTTTTAAGGAATCTTTATTATTACGGGCTTTATTATACTTATTTTCTATCCCAGGTTAATTAACGTTACTCGGTTACTTAAGAAACTTTTTATTTAATTTATAAAGAAAAATAAAACTTTTTTCTTCCGTAAATTATATAATAACCTTTAATAATTTATTTTATTAAATATTTTTATAATATTTAAGAAAAAAAAACTTATAATATATTTCTTCTTATAGCTTTATATTATATATACGCTATTAATTAAGTCTTTAAAAGCCGTTTCCGTTAATTATTTTTTTTTATTTTTATTTATTAATTAAAGAATAACTTATACTTTTCTACGTAATTACTTAAGATTTTTACGATTATTATCTTTAAAGTTTTCCTTAACGTATAAAGGAATACTATAGGTTTATATAATTTTACTTTTAAATAATTTAATTTAACCGGTTTCTTAAGGATAATTATTTTAGCCTCTTTAAATTTATAAGGGTAATATCTTATATTGAAATAAGCTTAAAATAAATAAATAAAGACCTCTTTCAATAATAACGTTATTATAAATAAGAATTTATTTAATATATTATTAAGTCCGGAAACCTTATCCTTCTTTAATTTATTAATTACTTTAATTATTATCTTAGAATTATTATTTTATTTATTATTATTAATTTAAAATATACCGTACCGTTAGTATTTATTAAGTTAACTTCCGGTAATAAAGGAAAAAACGTTCCTTTAAGAGCCTTAATTTTATTATTAAAAGTATTTATTATTATACCGTTTAATCTTTTTAGGGGTAAAAACTTAAAAATAAGTTTAAGTTTTTTACTTTATTCCCTATTATATTTTATTAATTTTTAAATATTATAAAAGGAAATCGCTAAGTTATATACTATAGCCCGGAAGTACGTTTATTTAACCTTCCGGATAATTCTTTCCTTTTTTTTTAAGCTTTTTAACTATTAAAGCGTTTCCCGGTTCTTATACTTAATAATTTATTTTATAAACGTTTTTACCTTTATAATCGTTTTTATATACTTTTCGTTTTAATAATTTTTAACTTTTTAAAATAATTTTATTATTAAGATTATAACGTTAATTATTTTATTTAAAATCTTTATTATCCGTTTTATAAAACGGTCGATTTATTCCTTATTATTAAGCCGGGGGAACTTTATTAATTAAGATATTATTTTTATCGTTTTTATAAATATTTTAACTTTTTTAATTATTTTCTATGCTTATTTAAACGGTAAAAGCGGAATTACGTTAACGGATTAATTTAAGGTTAATTATATCGGAACGTAATTTAAACCGTATTTTAAGTCCTTTTAAGGTTTATATATTATAATTAAGTTAATAATATTTTTTAAGTTAAAAATTAAAATAATTGTAATCTTAAATTTACGGCTTTCTTATATAATAATCCCTTTTAATATTAATAGCGTAAAATTAAATTATATAATAATTATTAATAACTCCTTAAATTTAATATAATTAATTATATATCCGTCCTCATTCTATTAAACGTAATAAAGATTAAAGTTTTTTATTAAAAGGTACTTATTAAGTATAATTATAATATCTTTAAGTAATAAAATTATAAAAAGTTTTTTCTTATTAACCGGTAACGGATTATATGTATTATAAATATTTAAATTATTCTTAATATCCCTTTTTTATATAATTTAAAGTATATATAAGTTCCTTTTATAATAAATAAGGTCTTAGTTATTTATATTTAACCTCTTATTAATAAAGAAGTATATTTACGTCGTTTTATTACCCTTAAAGGTTAAATAGAAATTATTTTTTAGGTTAATTAAAAAGTAAATATATAAATTATATAATAACTTTTATATCGTTATAATAATAATATTTTTTATTTTTTTAAATTTAAATATTAATATTATAGCTTTAATTGTTTCCTTACGTACGTTATATTATATTACTTTTAAAAGTATAAATATATTAAATATTAACGTCCGTCGGGGTTTTTTTATTAACTTTTATTTATATAAATAATTTCTTTTTGAAATTAAGTATTATTTATTTTAATCTTTTTATTATAATAGTAATCCCGGTTAAGTAACCGGCCCTAAGGATTAATATTACTATAAGCTTCCTTTTCTTTACGGTATTAATTACCGCGTTTTACCCTTCTTTATTTAATAAACTCCGTTTACGTTTTAAGACCATCTTTAATTACTTTACCGGTTTAAATTTATATAAATTATAACGTTAAATTTTAATTATTATTTTAATTTTTTTACGCTGGGTTTCTTTCGTTCTTACCGTATATTATAAGTTTTACGTTAAGTAGTTATTATTATTATACGTTATATATTTTAACGCGTTCTTTATTAAGCTTTTTATTATTAAGTTAACGTATTTATACGTATTATACCCTTTAATATATATTATATACTTTATATTATTAAGGTACCTTATAATAATATACCCGTATTTTTAATATTTTTAATATTAATAAATATCTATTACCCGGTCTTAAGGTCTTATTAATTTAAAAGACTTACCTTTTATTATTTTTTTATTAAGGATATTATCGTATATTTTTATTAATATTACGCTTAAAATAATTATAGAGTATTTTTTTATATAATTAAAAACGTTGAACCTCTTTATTATAAAAAGGAAATTATAATTAATAATTTTTAATTTAAAGTAAAAAATTGTATTTTCTTTTTTTATCCGCTTTAAAGTAATTTCCCTTTCTTCTTCCGTAAATTATATTAAATATATCCCGTTTATTATAATAGTGAAAAATTATTTTAATATTTTTATTATTTTATACCCCTTTTTACCGGTTTATCCCTTTAATTTCTTTAACCCTTTTTTCGTTTTTAATAAAGTTATATTAAGGAGGATATCTTTATTTTATAGTTTACGTATTATATTAATTTATTCTATTAATAACTTTTTTATAACCTTAAATGCCTTTATTAATTATAATAGGTTTATTTTTACCGTTATATTCCTCTCCTTTTTATCCGATAATTATATGGTTATTATCTTTATTTTCCTTAATGCCGCTGTTTTCTCCCCCGTTTTTACCTTTTTTACCGTTAACGCTAACGCTGCTTTTACGGCTTTTACTATTTAATTTATCCTTATTTCCTTCTTTAGAATTTCCTCTATTACTCTTTTACTTTATATATATCCTCTTTATTTTTTTCGCCTTTATTTATTAACGTTTTTATCATTATTTTTTAAGCTTTATATAACTTCTTTAACTCCCTTAAATTTCTTTCTATATTTATATAAAAGTTTTTTATTTTCCGTAACCCGATTTATAGTATCGGCCAGGTTTTTAACTTAATATCCTTCTATATAATTATAAGGAAGCCTTTTAACGTTTTTATTGTTTCCTCCTTTTTTACTTTTCCCCCGTATATTTAATAGTTATTTTTTTTTATAATTTATTCCTATTTATTTAATATCTTTTTATTTTTACTTAACTTTCTTTTAATTTATATATATTTAATAAGGTTTTTTACGCTTCTGCTTACCTTTTATCCGTGCTTATATATCGTCTTTATTCTTTCCGCCCTTTATTTATTACCTTTTATAATAATATTTTTACGCGTTATATATATCTTTTTATATATATCTTATTAATTATAGGCTTCTTAATTAATTTAAGGCCTTTTTATTTTATATTTATTACGTCGTTTATACGATTTATTACCGTTTTTATTAACTTAAACCGCTTACCTTTCCTCCCCTTTTATTTCTATTATTATTCCGCTTCCGCTTATCGTATTTAAGGTACTGTCCTTATTGTCACTTAAGTTATATACGCGTGTATCGTTTCTGACCTCTGGGGTCCCGTTATTCGTCGCCATTTTTTCAAATAATTTATTAGAATTAAAAATATTATCGATATATATTTATATAAAATTATTTAAATATTTAAAAAGAAAATTATTAATATAATATTATTAAATTATTAACCCGTTAAATAATCCGAAAAATATTATTTTATATTTATATATATTTATATTTATAATAAAAATAATAAATTCTTCATTTTTAAAATTTATATATAATAAATTAAATATTATAATAATATCGATTTTTATTAAATATTTATGATCCGTTATTTAAATAAAAATTTTTTAATTAAAAATAAAGGATATTTATTTTTCTTTATAAATATATTTAATTTCCGGTAATCAATATAAAAATGGAGGCTTTTATTTTTCTTTAAAGTAAAAAAAAAATTAATAATACAAATATTATTCCGTTTAAAACGATATATTTTTTTTTTTAGATTCTTAATAAAATACTTCTTATATATTCGGAATTTTAAAATTAATAAAAAGTATATTTTATTATAAAATAACTTATAAGGATTATTAATAAATTTAAATTTATAATCGGTATCTTAGTAAAATAATAATTTTATTATTTTTATTTTATTAAAAATATTAAGGACATTATAATATTTTTTAAATAACTTTTTTTTTATTTATTTAAATTTTTCCGTTAATATCGTATTGAATTTATTATTAAACTTATTAACGTATTTATTATAATCCTTAAGTATATTATTTAATTTTATTATTAAAATAAAGAATATATTATTTTTCTTATTTTTTATTAATATTTTAAAAAAACAACTCCGATTTAAATGATATTAATAAGTTTTTTAACTTTCTTAAATAATTTTTAAGGTAAAATTTTTATAACTAATTTATTTTTCGGTTTTATTAAAACTTTAATTTATTCAGTCTTTGGCCGACGGAGGATTTACGTTAATATTAAAACTATCGCCTTCGGTAATAATAAGGGTTTTAATATTTTAATTATTAATTCCGGTTTAGATAAATACTTAATAGTTTTTTAAGTTTTATAAGAAGCCGGTAATAAAAAAATTATAAAAGAAATAAGCGATTTTAATAATTTATTTTTATAATATGCCGTTTACTATTAATATTAATTTAAAATTATTATAAATACGGTTTTTTGAGGATTATTTATTAAAACCTTAACTTTATTATTATTATTAATATATAATATTAAATATTTAAAATTATTTTAAAAATTAAATAAATTATATAAAAAATAATATAAAATATATAATCATTAAAATTATTTATAATTTTTTTTTAAATAAAAATATAATATTAATTTAAAATAAATTATAAAAAAAATATGTAAAATTTATATTTATAAAAAAATACCCCGTAATTTTAATATTTATAAAAGTAAAAAAAATATAATTTTTTTTATTTATTATTAAAATATAAGGAACCATAAAAGCTTTATTTAGAAAAGCGTTATTTATTATATTTATTAATATAGAAATCCATAGCCTTTTTATTTTAATTGTGTTAATAATAAGGTTTATTAGTTTTTTAATTTAATATTAATTTTTTAAATCTTATTAAGATTTCTTAATTTATTTTTATTTAAATAAATAATAATAATATACCCGGATTACTTATAATAATAATAAAAATTAAAACGTTATTTAATTTTAAAATACTTAATTTTTATGTTATTTTTATTAAATATCTTAATAAAATAAATAATTATCTTTTTTTCTATAATAATTCCGGTAATAAATTTCTTTTTTTCCTTTTATATAATTAAGGTTTTCTTTTTTTTTTTAATTTTAATAACTTACTTATTATTTAATAATTAAAGTTAATTAAGTATTTCTTTTAATAAAACTATATAACATATTTAAAGGTTTATCTTTAAAATGTTTTTAAGTTTATTTATTATTTAATTATAAATATTATTACGGATATAATTATCGTTATATTTTAAAATCCTTATTAAATAAAATATATTACTTTTAAAAGTACTAAACTTCTAATTATTATTTTAATATAACACTCGGTATTTATAGCGGGTTTTATTCTTTTTATTTATTTTTTTATAAATTTCGGTTAAATATTTAAGAATGATGGTAATAAAAAAATATAAATTAATAGTTTTTTTTATACGTTTTAAACGTAAATAAACCGTTATATCCCTATTAATATTATTATAAGTGAAAACTGCTTTTATAAAATCGTTAAGGAAATAATTAGGGTTATAATTAAATTTATTATAAACCTAAATTTCTTAATTTTCATAATCAATGGGCTTTTTATCGTTAAAGTTACCCGTAAATATTAGTAAATTTCTTATTTTAAAACTTAATCTTTTACGTTTTTTATCCGGGACATTAACGGAGCCTAATTGAATAAAATCGTATAACTAATCGTTTTTAACGTAAGTCTTTTTTATCGCTATAATAACGTTATTAATTTAAGCGGTAAAATTAATAATAAAATTATTAAAACTTAAATTATCCAAATAAAATCATTATAATTTACTTAGAAAAAACGTATCGGATTTTTAATTATAAATTATATTAAAAATTTTATTATAAGCGGATTATTTAATAAAGTTAATACCGGTATTTCGCTTAATTTAAAGAATATTAAGTATTTATAAAATTTCCTTAGAATAAAATTATATTTAATAAATTAAATAATATTTATTATTAATTTTTTAAAATATCCCGGTTTTTTTAATATTCAATTATTTTTCCGATAATATTATAATTAAATAATTTACGATTTAAATAAAATAAATATCCGTAAATATATTATTCCTTAAAATATTATTTATATTTATATTATTAAAATTTTTAATATTATTTTTTAATATAATAAACAGAAAAGATTTAAGAAATCTATTAAATAAATTTTATTTAAACTTACAAATTAAAAATTATAAAAGCTTTTTAATATATAAGTTATAAAAATATAAATAAAAATAGATATTAAGAAGATTATTAGTTAAAGTATAAAATTCTTTTTTTTTTAATATCGGAATCGGTAATAATTTTTATTATTTTTATTTATTTATTAATTTATTCCGTTTTTTTTATATAATATTCTTTATTTAATAAGTAATTAAATTATTAATATATTTTACGTTTTAATATTTTATTTTTACTTTTAATATATATTATTAAAGTTAATTCTATAAGAATTAAGGTTCTTAATATTTTTTTAATAATAATTATAATTTATATAGTTATTAAGAGAGTATAAATAAGGTAAGATTTACTTTAATATTAATATTATATTTAAAAATAAGTTAATAAGGGTATAATTAATTAAAACAATAAGTTTAAGGAATAAATATAAGTAATAATACGTAAGTTACTCTTAAAGGCCACAAATGCTAAGACGCTAATAGCTACCTTACCCCATACGGTTAATAAGCCGCTCTACGTGTAATACTTGCCCTGTTGCAGCACCCTTCATCCAGCCTTCCATCCAGCCCCTTATAGCAAACCGCCAGCAAGCCGTTTATGAGCAAGCATGCTCATAACACCCTCGATTAACCGCAAATTATATCGTTAGCCCTATTTAATATGTATTATACTATATATTATTAACGAATTATATTACCCTCGATTAATCGCGATCGCCAGTTTTATTCAGTATACATTATACCGCATATTATTAACGAATTATATTATTACCAGTATACGAGGTCGTATGCATTTTATGTTATCTCGGGGGGATATTGTTACGGGTATATAGTATAATAGATAGTGTATAGTAATAAGTAATAATGGTAATAGTAGTATAAAACGCTGTCCCAAATATGTGGGACAGAATGTTTAGTCAGTATAGACTAGCTATTAGTGACCGGGGTTTATCCGGCCACTACCTTAGTTAGCAGATGGGGGCCTTCCTCCATTATTATTAATCAATACCCTTTTACTCAGTTAATTCATGTCCATGCCTTACAATAAGTAATATCTATTTTAAATAATATAATAAAAGTATTTACCTCCTTTAAGTATATTAGTTTTAATAACGTTCTTAATATTTTAAGAGACTTTTAGAAATATTTTTATTTACGATTATAAATAAAAATATTTAGCTTTCCGATTCTAAAATAAAAGTAATTAATTAAATAAAAGGTATAAAAAATAATATTACCGCGGAAATAATATAAATCTTTAATTTTTTTAAATATTAAAAAACTTTATAATTAGGTTTTCCGTAATATAAATATAGGTTCTAGTTTATACGACGTTTATACTCGTTATTAATTAATAATCTATATTTGAATTACTTAGTTATTATTTAAATATCCCCGTTTTTATCGATAGTAAATCCTATAAGTAATAGAATAAATAATACGGCGGTAATATAATAACTTAAAAAAATCTAAATAATAAACGTTTTAATAAAATAGCGAATATTATAAGTCTTAAAACGATTATCAATTTTTTTAAATTTAATAATTAGTTCAAATAGGTCCAAATTTTCGACGTCCCGATGAATTAATTATTTATTGAAGTTTTTATTAAGTTTAATTATTAAAGCCGTTTTTATAGTTTTTTTATTAAAATTAGTTTTATAAATATATTACTAGAAAATATTATAATAAATATTGAAATTCTTATTATTTTATTTAAGGTTTATGATTTTAAGTTAGGTTTTAATTCTTTTATTTATAATATCAAACTAGGATTTAATAAATTTAATAAATTTCTTAGCTATATTAATAGTATTACGTAAATTATTTAACGTATTAAGCTAAGATAATATTTAAACCGAAACTTTATTAATTAAATAAAAAGAAATATATTATAACTTAAATTACTTAATTAAATATTAGTTTGAATTAACGTTTAACTTAATTTAAAAGGAATATATAAAGGAATTTATTATATTCTTATTTTTCTTAAAAATAAAGACGTTAGAAAATTTTTAAAATTAGAGTTTAAAAAAGTTAGGATAATATTTTATTTAATCTATTAAGCTTTAGGCTCGAGCTGATTAACTTATTATTAAAGCTAGTTAGCCGCCGTTTTATTTTCAGATAAATAAATTATGTTTTAATCGTAACGGGTATTAAACTTATTAATTAAGCGACTATTATTTTTCTATATAATTTAAATAAAAGCTTTGTTCTAATTATATATAGTTTAAAATTCGTTAAATATTTGATTGATTGATTGATTTATACTACGGATCTAGTTAAGCTAATTCCGGTATTCCCTAATACTTGGCTATTTAGCCTTATTAATAACCGTAAAAAACCCGATATCTATAACATTAAGAATAAAAACCGGTATTTACTTAGTCTTTATTTACATTTTAAAAGTTAAGAATATTTACGGCCGTTTAAAAAGTAAGAATTTATTTATATATTTTTTTTAAGAAAACCTATAATATTACAACCGAATTTATTTAAGAGTTACCCTTAAACTTATTGTTTTTTTGTTACTTTACGGGTTTATTTAATATTAAAATTTTAAAATTCCGATTATATTACTAAATATTTTTATTAATATATATATTATTATTATTTTATTTATATAACTTTATTAACCGATATAATATTACCTTTTATACCGCTCCGGTATTTATAGCCCTTTTAACCCCTTATTAAGTATAATTTTCCGGCCGTTATTTTTTACTTTTAAATCGGCAGCGAGGTTTCTTAATTAAGTTTTTAACCACTTTATTTATTTCTTTAATTAAGCTAAATTATAATAATAAGCCTATAATTATTATGAATTTAATGGCCGCTTTAATACCTTTTTTATTAATAAGTATTTAACGATAATTATTAATTCTTATTTTTTAAATTAATCTTAATTTACGTTCCTTAAATAATAAATAAGAAATTAATATATATACGGCGTCTTACTTTCGTTATCTATATTTATAGTTAATATTAATCCGGTTATTAACGTATATAATAAAAATAAAAAAATTAAGTTATTTTTATTTATCCGGAGTTAAATTATTAATATCTTATTACCTTTCTTTATAATCCCGTAACGCCGGAGATACTTATTAATAATCTTATTATTATTTAATACCGGATATTATCGTTTTTGAAGGATTAATTCTTTATATTTACGTTAACATTTTATTTATTTCCTTATAATTTATAAGGTAATTGTTATTAATTTTGTTTTCGCGGCCTTCTTCTTTTTTATTATTTTTACTTTTAATAAGAATTTATATACTCCTATGTTAACTTTTTAAACGTAAGTTAAATTAATTTCTTTTTTAATTCACTTTAATTTAACTTCCGTAAAAAGAATAAGTACCTTTTTTTTATGTTTTTTTATTTAAGGTTTTTTATAATTCTAATAAATACGTTCGTTTCCTATTAATATAATTAAGTTTATATTTTTTTAAGCCTTATTTAAGTAATTATTTAATTTAAGGCTAGCTTTATTAATAGTATAAAAACCTCGGATTCCAATACCGGGATAAGAGTTATTTTATATATTTTATTTATTATTCTTAAGTATTGGTTTTAAACCTTTTAAAATTATTAAACGGGCTTTTTCTTATAATCAAATATACCTTTAAATACGTATTAAATAATTATTACGTATATTAACGTAAGCTTTATAACCGCTTAATAAACGATTCTAGCCTTTTATAAAGTAATTCCTTATATTAACGTTATAAAATAAATAAGGTCCCTTTTTTATAAAATTATTTTCTTTTAAACCTTTCTTATATAATCCTTCCAGTTTAGTTTTTTATTAACCTATAAGTTAAGTACCTTAATATTAACTTTTGGTTTTACCGTTATATTACTTAAGTTTATTATAATTATTATATTATATAACTTTAAACTTTTTATTATATAAATAAACTTATACTTATATAAAACGAACTAAGCCTTATATATCTTTATTTATTATAAATAGATTTTATAAGTTTATTTTAGCTTTAAATAATTTATATAAGTAAACGTATTATAAGTAAAAAGGTAAATATTATTAATAAAGTTTTTTATTTAAATTTTTTATTTTAGTTTTATTAAGTTTTTAATAAGCGGGCCGTTAAAAAATAAAAATAAAATTAAAAAGATAAATAACCCTTAAAGAATCTCTATTATTGCGGGCTTTATTATATTTATTTTCTATTTTAAGTTAATTAACATTATTTAATTATTTAAGAAACTTTTTATTTAATTTATAAAAAAATATAAAATTTTTTTCTTCCGTAAATTATATAATAACCTTTAATAATTTACTTTATTAAACGTTTTTATAATATTTAAGGAAAGAAAACTTATAACGTATTTTTTCTTATAATATTATATTATATATATATTATTAATTAAGTTTTTAAGAACCGTTTCCGTTAACTATTTTCTTTTTATTTTTATTTATTAATTAAAAAGTAATTTATACTTTTTATATAATTACTTAAGATTTTCGCGATTATTATTTTTAAAGCCTTCCTTAACGTATAAAAGAATATTATAAATTTATATAATTTTATTTCTAAGTAATTTAACTTAATTAACTTCTTAAGGATAATTATTTTAATCTCCTTAAATTTATAAAAATAATATCCTATATTGAAATAAGCTTAAAATAAGTAAATAAAAATCTTTTTAAAGAATAACGTCATTATAAATAAAAACTTATTTAATATACCGTTAAGTTTAAAGGTTTTATCCTTTTTTAATTTATTAATTACCTTAATTATTATCTTTTAAGTTATTATTTTATTTATTATTACTAATTTAAAATATATTGTACCGTTAATATCTATTAAGTTAACTTCCGGTAACGGGGGAAAAAACGCCCCTTTAAAAGTTTTAATTTTATTATTAAAGATATTTATTATTATACCGTTTAGTTTTTTTAAGGGTGGAAACTTAAGGATAAATTTAAATTTTTCACTTTATTCTTTACCGTATTTTATTAACTTTTAAATATTATAAGGGGAAACCGTTAAATTATATATTATAGCCCGAAAGTACGTTTATTTAACCTTCCGGATAATTCTTTTTTTTTTCTTAAGCTTTTTTTAATTATTAAAGCGTCTCCCGATTTTTATATTTAATAGTTTATTTTATAAACGTTTTTATTTTTATAATTATTTTTATATATTCTTTATTTTAATAAATTTTAACTTTTTAAAACGGCTTTATTATTAAGATTATAACGTTAATTATTTTATTTAAAGCCTTTATTACCCACTTTATAAAATAATCGATTTATTCCTTAGTATCGAGTTAAAGGAGCTTTATTAATTAAGATATTATTTTTATTACCTTCGTAAATACCTTAGTTTCCTTAATTATCTTTTATATTTATTTAAACGGTGGGGGCGGAGTTATATTAACGGATTAATTTAAAATCATTTATATTAAAACGTAATTTAAATTGTATTTTAAGTCCTTTTAAGGTCCGTATATTATAATTAAATTAATAATATTTTCTAAGTTAAATATTAAGTTAATTATAATTTTAAATTTATAACTTTTTATATAATAGCTTTTTTTAACGTTAATAACGTAAAATTAAATTATATAATAATTATTAATAGCTTTTTAAATTTAATATAATTAATTATATAACCGTTTTCGTTCTATTAAACGTAATAAAGATTAAAGTTCCTTATTAAGAGGTACTTATTAAATATAATTATAATATCCTTAAATAGCGGGATTATAAAGGATTTCTTCTTATTAACCGGTAATAAATTATATGTATTATAAATATTTAGGTTACTTTTAATATTCTTTTTTTATATAATCCGGAATATATATAGGTTCCTTCCGTAATAAATAATATCCCAATTATTTATATTTAGCTTTTTATTAATAAAGAAATATAATTACGTTATTTCGTTATTTTTAAAGGTTAAATAAAATTAATTTCCCAGGTTAATTAAAGAGTAAATATACGGATTATATGGCGGTTTTTATATCGCTATAATATTAATATCCTTTTTTTTTTAAATTTGAATATTAATATTATAATTTTAGTTATTTCCCTGTATACGTTATATTATATTACCCTTAAAAGCGTAAATATATTAAATATTAACGTTTATTAAGTTTTCCTTATTAACTTTTATTTATATAAATGGTTTTTCCTTAAGGTTAAGTGTTATTTATTTTAATTTTCTTATTATAATAATAATCTTAGTTAAGTAGCCGGCTTTAAAAATTAATATTATTATAAATTTATTTTTTTTTACGTTATCGGTTATTACGTTTTACTTTTCTTTATTTAATAAGCTTTATTTATATTTTAAGATTATCTTTAATTACTTTATTAATTTAAGTTTATATAAATTATAATATTAAATTTTAATTATTATTTTAATTTCTTTATATTAGGTTTCCTTCGTTTTTATTATATATTATAAGTCTTATATTAAGTAATTATTATTACCGTATATTATGTATTTTAACGCGTTTTTTATTAAACCCTTTATTATTAAGTTAACGTATTTATATATATTATACTTTTTAATATATATTATATACTTTATATTATTAAGGTATCTTATAATAATATACTTATATTCTTAATATTTAAAGTATTAATAAATATCCGCTGCTTAATTTTAAGGTTTTATTAATTTAAAAAACTTATCTTTTATTACCTTTTTATTAAAAATATCGTTATATATTTTTATTAACGTTATATTTAAAATAACCGTAAAATATCTCTTTATATAATTAAAAACGTTTAATTTTTTATTATAAAAAAGAAACTATAATTAATAATCTTTAATTTAAAGTAGAAAACTATATTTTCTTTTTTTATCCGCCTTAAAGTAACTTCCCTTTCCTCCCCCGTAAACTTTATTAAGTATGTTCCGTTTACTATAATAATAAAAAATTACCTTAATACCTTTACTATTTTATACCCCTTTTTACCAGTTTATCCCTTTAACTTCTTTAGTTTCTTTTTTACCTTTAATAAAACTATATTAAAAAAGATATTTTTATTTTATAGCTTATATACCGTAATAATCTGCTCCGTTAATAACTTTTTTATTACCTTAAACGTTTTTATTAATTATAGCGGGTTCATTTTTACCATTATACTTTTTTCCTTTTCGCTTATTAATCATACGGTTATTATCTTTACCTTTTTTAATATTACTATTTTCTTTCCCGTTTTTACCTTTTTTACCGTTAACGCTGGCGCCGCTTTTATAACTTTTATTATTTAGTTTATTTTTATTTTTTTCTTTAAAGTTTGTTTTATCGCTTTTTTACTTTATATATATCCTTTTTATCTTTTTTTATTTCCGTCCGCCGGCGCTTTTATTATTACCTTTTAAGCTCCGCGTAGCCTTTTTAATTCCTTTAAATTTCTCCCCGTATTTACGTAAAAGTTTCTTATTTTTTATAACTTAATTTATAGTATTAATTAAATTTTTAACGTAATATCCTTTTATATAATTATAAAGAGGCCTTTTAACGCCCTTACCGTTTTTTCCCTTTTTATTTTTCCTTTACGTATTTAATAGTTATTTCTTTTTATAGTTTATTTTTATTTATTTAATATTTATTTATTTTTACTTAGCTTTCTCTTAATTTATATATATTTAATAAGGCTTTTTACGCCTCCGTTTACTTTTTATCCGTCCCCGTGTATTATTTTTATTTTTTCCGCTTTTTATTTATTATTTTTTATAATAATATTTTTACGTATTATATACGTTCTTTTATACGTATCTTATTAACTATAAGCTTTCTATTTAATTTAAGGTTTTTTTATCTCGTATTTATCGCGTTATTTATATAATTAATTACCGTTCTTATTAACTTGGGCCGCTTGCTTTTTCTCCCTTTTTATTTTTATTATTATTTTGCCTCCGCTTATTATATTTAAGGTATTATCCTTATTATTACTTAAGTTATATACGTATACATCGTTTCTGACCTCTGGGGTCCCGTTGTTCGTCGCCATCTTCATATTAAGTTTATTCGTTAAATATATTAACGCTTTTATCGATAAACTTAATTTAATTCTAAAAATATTAATTAATATATTATTTATAAATCATAAAAAGCTCCGTTAAATATAAGCAAGCACCCGTCTTTTAACAGACGGCTAAAAAGGCAAATTCGTTGGTCCGCCGTACGATAAGAATATAATCTTATAATTATATAATCCTCTGTCCTACAGACGTTAATACCTTTAAATCAGTTTATTAAGTATAGTTTAAGGAGGCTAATAACGTCTTATTACCTATAATGATAATGACACTAAAAGTCCTGGACCTTGGACGGCGCTATATTTCGGATCGGAAGAATATTCTGCCGATGATTTTTAATATCTCATATCTTTGGAAATCTTACTCGTCCGCATGATAAATATATGCATATATGGCCAAAGCACACCTGTCTGTGCCCCGGGCAAGAAGGCCTGAGATAATCCTCAAATACAGGGTAAAAGCCCAGCAAAAATATGAGTATTCCATAGCTCAAAATGCCGAACGCACAGAGTATTAACCACGATTTGGCTGCTAGGCTTCAGGCCCGCGCCTTAATTGAGTACCATAAAAAAGAAGGCATACCGAAGGGCCTATAGTAAGCTGTCGAATACTCAGGACTCTTACGTTAATCGGTCAATCGATGGAAGCAAGAGGTTCGCGAGCGGGGCTTCGATCCGGATCGTTCCCCTCACCGAAAGCTCTCGTACGTAGAGGATGCAGTACGGCCTGGACGGACTCTCAAGATTACACCTGAGGTTCAGCAAACGCTGCTGACCAGTGTTAAAGGCCGTAACACCAGAGATATAACAGCGGTTGAACACGGCCACAAAGTAGGCCTGTCAGCAACAACGGTTTTGAAGGTCTTTAAAATGAACAATTTCCGCTTAAAAACCAAGTCCTCCACCCGTAATAATGCGGGAACGGCTTGCATAAGCAATTAAATTCAAAGATTGGAACTTGGAATATTAGAAGAACGTCATTTGGAGTGGTGAAACCAGTGTAGTGCTGAACGCACGGCGGGGAAGGGTGCGGGTTTGGCGCAGGCCAAATAAGGTAAGGCTTACCCTCACTTACCCTCACTCACTTACCCTCGCTCACTCACCCTTAGTCACTTACCCTCACTTATCCTTACCAAAACCACTACTGATAAGGGGTTTCCAGGCCTTTACGAAAACGGTGGTCCGCAGGCGATTTGCCAAGAAATCAGAATTCATGTATTGGGGTTGTTTCAGCTATGATCACGAAGGGCCTTGCCATATTTGGGAACCGGAGATGGCCGCAGAAAAGAAAGAATCGGCTCCTGATTTAGATGCTCTCAACGCACGGCTTGAGCCTGAGAAACGGGCTGAATGGGAACTCAATACCGGCATGCGGCGGATAGGCCTACAGAAAAAAAATCCTTGAGCCGAAGCTTATCCCTTTTCCATATAAGTGCAAGAAAACTAGGCCAAAACCCGTGGTTCAAGAGGACAAAGCACCGACTCATACGTCAAAATACCAAACCCTATGTTTTGACCTCTTCGGCGTGGATCGTCTATTATGGCCCGGTAATTTACCTAACTACAATGAGATTAAGCCTTATTAGCTATAAATAAAACGATAGACGTCCCGATTAGGAGCTCCTCGCACCCGAGCTTAAGCAAAAACGGTCTAGCTCAAATATTGGAACGAGGACCTCACCTACGACCGTAACCAGAAGTGGATATTAATACACTAATATACTGCCCTCCGGAGTGCAAAGCCTACGCCTATTAATACAATGTCCTGTCCGCTTATACCTTTTCTTTATTAAACAATTAATTATTATGGCCCGATACGTACAGGCATACTCGTCCCGTATAACCCTGATAATAGCTCCAGCCTTACGATGTTAAATTCAGTACTCCGACTTGTTTTACCCATCTAGGTCCCACCGATCTATCCAACAGCTTTTCTTAGCTCCTTTACGGTTTACTATAACCGCCTGCCCGTTTAACCGCGAGGCAATGGTTAGCGTATCGGGCATCGACAGCTTGGAAGATATAGACGAGGGTAGCGAGGGCATGCGTCTTGTAAAAAGAGCGAAGCCGAAGCGCCTAAAATATAACCCCGAGGCACTATTCACCAAATTAATATCTAAAACTTTCCGGTTGTATACGCCTGTCTATTACCTATGTTAAAGCCGGCTTCGAGCTATCGATATCCCCAGCCGATAACGGGTATCTTGGAAGAACGAAATAGCCGGCTGTTAGGAAAGCGCGGTAGGAAATTGCCTTTATAACTCGTTATTAACATACGCTTAATTTTAACCTTACAGATTCTTTTTATTTTTTCTTGTAAGACAGTATGTGGGTGCATATATGCCTTGATTGAGTGAACTATCTAAGTGCATAAAGGAAGGCAGGATGAGTCTGCATAATATACCCAGGCCAGTACCAGATGTACGGCCAGGTAATCATATGTACACGTGTCATGAGAGCCTCTTGGCAATGCTTGCATGAAGGCCTCAATAACACTCCTACCTACAGGCTGACATTTCTTAACTTATATGCTTAATATGACCCTCTTCTGCCGGCAAGGGCTAAATTAGCCGCACGCTCTTCACCTTTATCGCATCCTCTTACCTCGATACCGACCCGGAGGAAGTACGACGCAGCTATATACGGCTATAATTGGAAAACGTGCCGTTATACGACGAGCTACTACGCTAGCTACGGCGCTAGTTGCGGGCGTATAGGTAAAAATGTCGGTAATGGAGGAGGATAGGGCGGTAGATGTGGTGGCGAAAGGCGGGGTGGAGAGGAACATCTTTGGGAAGAGGGGCGGGGGGGGGGACCGGAACTATCGCACTCTATGCTTTTATTTGACGCGTCTGAATAATAAAGCGTATATTAGTAACCAACCATAAAGGCAATCTCCTACCGCGCCCTCTACGTGTACTAGGGCGTCTAGGTCCTCGCCGGCTTTCATCGCTGCATAAGCGCTTCCAGAGATTCCCCCAAAACGATTACAATTATCGCGGAGACGCTACCCTTATTGGCCCCTTGCCGGAGAGACCTCAAAACCGCTCTTTGTCCCCCCCCCCCGTTTATAAAAAAGCTAGGTAATAAGGACGGCTTTATCCGGTAAGCATTCGTTTCGAGACTCCTACTTAAGAAAGGAATTTATCAGGGTACTGAGAAGTGGTTTAAGTAAATAACTGAATTTCAACTATAAACGAGAAATCTAAGTAACGAACATATATTTATATAGTTGTAAGTACTATACGCTAGGTTTAATCGGGCCTAGCGTTTTAACTATACGCCAGGTTATTAATACTATAACTCTTATACCGTAATATTACCCCCCTCCCCGTGACGGCGAGCTTTTACGAGCTATATATCTAAAGCTTTTTTCGGTTACGATTACGTCGTTAGCGATAAGATAGCGACGATAAGGTAGCGATACTTATTAAGCGTTATAATACGCGGGCGTAAGCCGAAAAGCCTAAATAATAAAGAACTTTTTTTTTTTTCTAAAAATAATAAATTATTAATACGTATATATTTCTATAATAACGTAAGCCTTTTACGGAGAAAAAACGGTCGGTTTCACGATACTTTTAAATTAATTTAATAAAATAGTTTATTTAATTCTAATATATAATTTATTTTTTTAGCCGAGTCGAGTTAATAAATTAACTAAAGCTTCAGCTTTTATTTTTATTAATTAAGAAATAAAATCGCGAGTATCGAGCTTTAAATATCCGGTATTTTAAGTAACGCGTAAGGGCCCGGTTTATCCGGGTATCAATAATAGAAGTTAATTATTAAACTTAAATATCTAGTAACGTCGGTAAATATTTATTACGGTAATATAATATTTTAATTAGTTTAACCGATATAAATAACACGATATATAAAATAGCCTTTTTTCTTTATTAAAGGGTTTTTCCTTTTTTTATTTATTTTTAAATCGATTACTTTAAAAATATTATAATTATCCTTTTAATTATCGATATAAACTAATAACGGTAATAATATTACCTAGCTTAATAATGGGTTTTGAATATTATAATAAAAAAGAAATAAATCGAATATTAAATATATTTTTTTTATTGATTCCGGTAACTTTAGTTTATAAATTACGTTATCGATAACTCTCGTAAATATAAAAAGGCTTAAGTTCTTATAATTGAGGGACTTAAATAAACGCTTCGTTTCAATATTCCTCGCGTTAAATATTATTATTTTCTTTATCCTAAATTATAAGAATAATTACTTATAACGATTAACTTATATTATTTATATATCCTAAGCTTATTTAATCTTTTTTCTTATAAACTCCCGCAAATCGTTAATCCTACTTAATAACGTATCGTATATTCCTATTTCCTTCCTTTAATTAAGCGTAATTATTACCGTCGGTTTAAAAGTTTTAAGTCCCGAACGTAATATATAGTTTTCCGTAATTAAAAAGGGTAATAATTTCGTCGTTGAACTTATTATTAAATTCGCTTTAAATTCGGTAATTAAAAAGAAGTTAATTTAATCGTTTTAATTATAATTAATATAAGACCTTAAGTATTATTTAAACAAATTATTTATATTTTTTTATTTAACTGTCCGTTTCCGGATAAAAATTTATAAATAGTTTCGGCTTAATCCCGATATATTAATAAAAGCGTTATTAAAAATAAAATATAAATTAATTATTTTTATCGGAAACGATTAATTCGGGATACTTTTCCTCTCTTTAAATTTAATCGATAAAAACTTATATTATTATAGGGATATTTAGGTTATTTAGAGCTATAAATTTCTTTTTTTTTTTATAAGCGATTAACTATTCTTATAATATATTTATATATTTTTCTATATTTTTTATATTTTAAAAGTTCGATAATAAAATTAATTAATATATCTATCTAATATTATTTAGGGATAAGGAAAGGCCTAAATAATCTGTACTTCCCCTTTCTATATACCTTCGATTTTTTATAAATATAATATATTTTAATATATTATACGATTAAATTAGTTATATTTAGTTATTTATACGTCGTGATCCTATTTATATAACCCTTTACGGGTAACTTATATATAAGCCGGATAAAATTTATTTATAATTTATTATTAAATAGAATAAATAATCTTATTCCGACGTATAATAGTTAGTCCTTTATACGATAATAATTAAGCTTTAACTTTTAAGGACTTTTTTAACGATATCCAATAAGATCTTTTTTTTCCGGACTATTTTACTTATATAATCCTTTAAACGACGTTATCGTTAACGTATATACCTTAAATCCGTTATAAAATTTTTTCTTAAGAAGTAAAGATATTATTAAATAATTATTTTTTTTATCTCTTTATTTAATATTTCTTTTTTTAAATTCTTTATAAATAATTACTTTTCTAATTCTTTATTTATTAATATTTGTCGTTTAAAATATAAATTATCGTGTATAAATTTAATACGTAAGTTTTAAAGTTATCTGTTAATATTATAATAAGTTTAATCTTTAATCGGGGATTAACGTTTTATATTTTTAATATAATTTATTTTTAAAATCGATATTTATTATCTTTATCGGTAATAAGGAGGTTATTAAGCCGGCAAATTAAGCTATTTAATTTAACGCCCTATTTTCTCGGCTTATATATTATATAAAAGTCAAATTTAAATAGAAATTTAATTTACCGCGTTTATTTTTTATTTAATTATTTTAAAATTATAAATTACTTAAAATTTTTATAATTTATAATTATTTTAATCGGGTTTTCAATTAAAATATTAGCGAGCTTAAGATATTATTCCTTAAATACTTTAATAATCTTTAAAAGCTTTTTATTATAAATTTCGTAATTATATTTTTATAATAATTTTTTCTTTAATAAGAAAACGATAAACCATAAAATCCTTACGGAATCCTTTTATAAGAGGATAACGGTAATAACGTAGTCTAATATATCCGTCTTAAATTATAATTTTTTATCCGGGGTAAAATAAACTAAAACTAACGTTATAATAAAAGCCTTTTTGAGTATAATAAAAACCATCTTTTTAACGCTATTTAAAAGTTATAGGTAACGGAACTTTTATTTTATCTTTATTTTAATTAAATTTATTAATAAAACCGCGATTTTAAAATAATTTAAAATAAACCTATAATAGAAGTTTACGAATCTAAAAAGGCTTATACGTCCTTTATATATTTCGGTATTTATTAATTCTAAATAACCTCAATCTTAATTTGTATTATTTCTAATTTTTTAGTAATAATAATTAAGCTTAAATATTTTATTCTTATAATATTAAACTTATATTTATTAATAATTAAGAATAAATAAGTTTCCTTAAGTTTATTAAGAATAGTACGTACGTATTTTACGTAATTTTTTTTTTTATTATTATAAATTAAAATATTATTTAAATACGTCGTATAAAAACTATTTAAGTATTAACGGAATATTTAATTAATAAAGGATTAAAATATTTTTAACGCGTTATATAAGTTAAAAAATATAACGATATATTCATAAAGACTATATTATATTAAGAAAATTATTTTTTATTTATAGCCTTCCTAAATACGGATTTTATTAAAAATAGCGATAATATTAAATTTTAAGTAAACTTGTATTTTATAAAACTTTAATAAAGTCTTATAAATTAATAATAGTATATTTCGGTTCTTTATTATTTAAAAAATTTAATATTTTATAGTTTATATAAATTTTTAAACTGCCGTTAAATTCCTTAATTATTAAGACCGGTACCGCATAAAATAATATATTCAGCCTAATATACCTTTTATTTATTATATTTTTAATATATATCTTAATAACGGTAATTTATTCTTTCAATAGAATAAAACTTTCTTTATTAAAAGACGAATATTATTTTTTAATTTAACAATATAATCGATTAATTTAAAAAAAATTAATTTATTTACTTTTTTCGGGTTTTATATATTAAAAAAATTATAATATGCCGTTAAAACTTTTATTTTAAATTATTCTTTAGTAATAAGCTTTTTTATAAGCTTTTTAAAGAATCTTTTATAATTATTAGCTATAATAATAATTATATTAACAATTAAAACCGTAGCGTAATTGACGTTTTACTTAAATTATTCGAAATATTCCGGTTATATTATAATTATTTTATTCTTTATTAACTCCGTTATTTTCGTAAAAATATATATTAAAATTTCAATAATATCATATTAAAATATCATAAGTAAAGTCGCAATTTTATTAATTATATTATATAATATAATCAACTTATTATATTAAAAATTATAACTTATATAATAATTGGAATTAAACGTTATAAATTTCAATATAAATTTTATTTTAAAATTATATAATTACTCCGGGAAGCGGGACGGGATGGGACGGTTTTTTAATTTACTTATCCCATCCCGCGTGGGACGGGATAAGGCTGAATCCCATCCCATCCCATCCCTATCCCGGCGGGATGGGATAAAGATATGCTAAGATCCCGTTAAGACGCGGGGTAATAGTGAAGTAATAAGGGTGGTGGTAAGGGTGAGAGTGAGGGTGAGGTTACTGAGGGTGATAAGGGTGATGAGGGTGATGAGGGTGATGAGGGTGATGAGGGTGATAAGGGTGATGAGGGTGATGAGGGTGATGAGGGTGATGAGGGTGATGAGGGTGATGAGGGTGATGAGGGTGATGAGGGTGATGAGGGTGATGAGGGTGATGAGGGTGATGAGGGTGATGAGGGTGATGAGGGTGATGAGGGTGATAAGGGTGATGAGGGTGATGAGGGTGATGAGGGTGCAGGTAAGGGTGCAGGTGAGGGTGCAGGTGAGGGTGCAGGTGAGGGTGGGGGTGAGGGTGGGGGTAAGGGTGCGAGGGTAAGGGTGTAAATGAGGGTGGAAAAAGGGGGATTATCACAAAGATCATTATAAATAATTTTTGATGGTTTATCGATAAGCTAATCGATAACCGGATTATGGTTTTTCCGGTTTTCCGGGCCATTTTTCTGATAATCTTTATAATAATTTAGCCATAAATTTACTGTTTTAATTAGGTTTTCCCTTATTTTATCCGCTATAGGATCTTAATATATCCTGATCCTATCCCGTTCTATCCCGTATTAATACGGGATAGGATTTTATTCACTTTATCCCGTCTTATCCCTATCCCCTCCCTATCCCGTCCCTATCCTATAGGATATATCCCGTCCCGCTTCCCGGAGTATATATAATTTAAGTTTTAATATCTTTAATATCCAATCGTAAATCCCGAGAATAATAATTATATATTAAATTTTATCGACGTAATTTTTTAATTAAAAAATAATTTTTATTATTTAAATAATATTTTTCCTGAAATTATTATTAATTAATTTAAATTTATATAACTTTATTAATAAAGTTATATTTAAATAATTCCTCCTTATAAAAGATCTATTAATAAAAACTATAACGGATATTTTTATATTTATAAAAAAACGTATTTTTCTAATTTTTTTAAAAAGTATTAATTTACTATTAAAGTTAAATTATTAACTTTATTTTAATTGTTCGGATGGATCAATATAATATAATAATAATTATACCGTAAAATATTAAATTTACTCTTTAAGTTAAACGATTTTTTTATATATTTAATTAAGGGGTCTTTAATTACAATTTATATTAAAGATTACTTTTTTCTGAGTTGATTGCATTAAATTAAAAGCTTTATTTTTATTTAAATTTATTTCGTCGATTTTAAAATATTTTAATTATATTACGAGTTTATCGTTAAATAATTATTTTTTCCTTTATAAAATAAGGATTTATCCATAGTTATATAACCTTTTTCTTTCTAAAAGAAATAATAATTATTTTTTATTAATTGCTTTATTATGTATAAAGCCCGCTTAAAAAAGTTGCGGTCAGCAGTATAGATTATTAAAAAAAAAAAACTTTCTTATTTCTTTTTATTTACTTAAATAAGATATTTTTCTTTTTTTTCGGTTTTAAAAAGTTTATTATATATATATTTATATTATATTATTTTAATCGATTAACATAATCGATAAATCGTATATATATTATTTTATCTATTAATTATTATCGCAATTTATAATAAATAATTTAACGTAAATTAGAAATTTTTTATAATAAAATAAGTTATAATAAGGTAATAATTATAATATATTAAGCTAAAAACCGATTAAACGTTTTATTAAAGTTAATTATATTTATTAAGAATTTAAAATTAAAAAATAATATTTCTAACTTAATTTCTTAATTAAATTCTTGAAATAAATTTATGAAATTTATTAAAATTTCTTCGGTAATTAAGTATAAATTATTAATTTTATTTATTACTCTAAATTTAATAATTTTAAACGCGACTTTCTTATATTAATTATAAATAAATATAATTTTAAATCATTTATTAAAGAAAAAAATAGTATTTTAAGTTAGTTTTAGTTTAATCTTCAATCTTTAAATATTTTATTAATCTCGATTATTAATATTATTAAATTTATTTGGATTCAGGTATCGGATGTTATATTTAAACGGTACGTTTTCCGTAGGGAAACGAATACGTATATTAAAGGTTATTTAACGTTTATTATTTAAGGCTTTAAATATAAAAGGACTATTACCTTTATTATCGGATTTATTTAATAATTTATTGGTATAAGTATTTTTATTTAAACGTAAAATCTCCGTTTTCAAATGATTAACTTCTTTTATATATTAATTAACCCGATAATAATAAATATTACGGTATTTACGGATTTTATCAATATTTTTTTTTATTATTATTGATTGATTGATTGATTTATATTACGGATCTAATTAAGCTAATTCCGGCGTTCCTTAATATTCGGCTATTTGATTTTACGAATAACCGTAAAAAACCCGACATCCATAACGTTAAAAATAAAAACCGGTATTTACTTAGCCTTTACTTACGTCTTAAGGGTTAAAAGTATTTACGGTTATTTAAAGAGTAAGAATCTATTTATATATTTTTTTTAAGAAAACTTATAATATTATAATTAAATCTATTTAAGGATTACCTTTAAACTTATTGTTCTTCCGTTATTTTACGGGTTTATTTAATATTAAAATTTTAAAATTCTGATTATATTATTAAATATCCTTATTAATACGTATATTATTATTACCTTATTTATATAACTTTATTAACCGATATAATATCGCCTTTTATACCGTTCCGGTATTTATAGCCCTTTTAGCCCTTTATTAAGTACAGTTTTCCCGCCGCTGCTTTTTACCCCCGGGTTAATAATAAGGTTTCTTAATTAGGTTCTCGACCATTTTATTTATTTTTTTTGGCTAAACTGAATTATAATAATAAGCTTATAATTATTATAAATTTAACGGCCGCCTTAATACCCTTTTTATTAATAAGTATTTAACAATAATTATTAATCTTTACCCTTTTAATTAATCCTAGTCTACGTTCTTTAAATAATAAATAAAAGATTAATACGTATATAGCGTCCTACTTTTATTATTTATATTTATAATTAACGTTAATCCGGTTATTAACGTATACGATAAAAAGGAAATAAGTTAAACCGTTTTTATTTATTTAAAGTTAAATTATTAACGTATTATTACCTTTCCTTATAATCCCGTAACGCCGGAAATACTTATTAATAGTTTTATCGCTATTTAATATTAAGTACCGTTACCCTTAAGGGATTGATTCTTTATATTTATGTTAGCGCTTTATCCACCTTTTTATGGTCTATAAGGTGATTACTATTAATTTCATTTCTATAACCTTTTTTTTTCCGCCGTTTTTACTTTTAATAAGAATTTATATACTTTTACGTTAACTTCCGGAACGTAAATTAAATTAATTTCTTTTTTAATTTATTCTAATTTGATTTTTATAGAAGAAATAAATATTTCCTTTCTACGCTTTTTTATTTAAGGTTTTTTATAATTTTAATAAATACGTTTATTTCCTATTAATATAATTAAGTTTATACCTTTTTTAAGCTTCGCTTAAGCGATTATTTAATTTAAAATTAGCTTTATTAATAATATAAAAACTTCGGATTTTGATATTAAGATAAAAGTCGCTTTATATATTTTACTTATTATTCTTAAGTATTAATTTTGGATTTTCTATAGTTACCGGACGGGCTTTTTCCTATATTTAAGCGTACTTTTAAGTACGTATTAAATGGTTATTACGTACGTTAATATAAGCTTTATAATCGCTTAATAAACGGTTTTAACCTTTTATAAAGTAGCTTTTTACGTTGATACCGTAAAGTAAATAAAACTTTTTCTTATAAAATTATCTTCCTTTAAATTTTTCTTATATAATCCTTTTAATCTAATTTCTTATTAACTTATAGGTTAAATACCTTAATATTAACTTCCGGTTTTACCGTTATATTATTTAAGTTTACTATAATTATTATATTATATAACTTTAAGTTCTTTATTATATAAATAAGCTTATATTTATATAAAATAAATTAAGTTTTATATATCTTTATTTATTATAAATAAACTTTATAAGCTTATTTTAACTTTAAATAATTTATATAAATAAATATATTAGAAATAAAAAAATTAATATCGTTAATAATGCTTTTTACTTAAATTTTTTATTTTAACTTTATTAAATCTTTAATAAGCGGGTTATTAAAGAATAAGAATAAAATTGAGGAAATAAATAACCCTTAAAGAATCCTTATTATTACGGGCTTTATTATAGTTATTTTCTATTTTAAGTTAATTAACGTTATTTAATTATTTAAAAAACTTTCTATTTAATTTATAAGGAAAAATAAAATTTTTTTCTTCTATAAATTATATAATAACCTTTGGTAATTTATTTTATTAAACGTTTTTATAATATTTAAGGAAAAAAGATTTATAATATATTTCTTCCTATAGCCTTATATTATATATACGTTATCGATTAAGCCTTTAAAAGTTATTTCCGTTAATTATCCTTTTTTTATCCTTATTTATTAATTAAGGAATAACTTATACTTTTCTATATAATTACTTAAGATTTTTATAATTACCGTTTTTAAAGTCTTTTTTAACGTATAAAAGAATATTATAGGTCTATATAACTTTACTTCTGAGTAATTTAACTTAACCGGTTTCTTAAGGATAATTATCTTAGTTTCCTTAAATTTATAAAGGTAATATTTTATATTAAAATAAGCTTAAAATAAATAAATAAAGACCTCTTTAAATGATAACGTTATTATAAATAAAAACTTATTTAATATACCGTTAAGTCCGGGGGTTTTATCCTTTTTTAACTTATTAATCGTTATAATTATTATCTTTTAAATTATTATTTTACTTATTATTATTAATTTAAAATATATTATATTATCGATATTTATTAAGTTAACTTCCGGTAATAAAGGAAAAAACGCTTGTGTAAAAGCCTTAATTTTATTATTAAAAATATTTATTATTATACCGTTTAATCTTTTTAAAGGTAAAAACTTAAAAATAAATTTAAGTTTTTTATTTTATTCTTTATTATATTTTATTAGCTTTTAAATATTATAAAAAGAAACCATTAAGTTATATATTATAGCCCGGAAATACGTTTACTTAACTTTCTAAATAATTCTTTCCTTTTTTTTTAAGCTTCTTTTAATTATTAAAGCGTTTCCCGGTTTTTATATTTAATAGCTTACTTTATAAACGCTTTTACCTTTATAATTTTTTTTATAATTTTTTTATTTTAATAAATTTTAACTCTTTAAGACGGCTTTATTATTAAGATTATAACGTTAATTATTTCGTTCAAAGCTTTTATTACTTATTCTATAAAACGGTTAATTTATTCCTTATTATTAAGCCGGAAAAACTTTATTAATTAAGATATTATATTTATTGCTTTTATAAATACTTTAACTTCCTTAATTGTTTTTTATATTTATTTAAATAATAGAAGTAAAATTATATTAACGGATTAATTTAAAATCGTTTATATTAAAACGTAGTCTAAACCGTATTTTAAATCTTTTTAAGGTCTATATATTATAATTAAATTAATAATATTTTCTAAGTTAAATATTAAATCGATTATAATCTTAAGTTTATAGCTTTTTTATATAATAGCCTTTTTTAACGTTAATAATATAAAATTAAACCATATAATAATTATTAATAATTTTTTAAATTTAATATAATTAATTATATAACCGTTTTCGTTTTATTAAACGTAATAAAAATTAAAATCCTTTATTAAGAAATATTTATTAAATACGATTATAATATCCTTAAGTAACGGGATTATAAAAAGTTTTTTTTATTAACCGATAACGGATTATATATATTATAAATATTTAAGTTGCCCTTAATATCTTTTTTTTTTTTATATAATCCGGAATATATATAGGTTCTTTCCGTAATAAATAATATTTTAATTATTAATATTTAATTTCTTATTGATAAAAAAGTACGTTTACGTTATCTCGTTACTTTTAAAGGCTAAATAAAAACTATCTTTTAAGTTAATTAAAAAATAAATATATAAACTATATAACGGCTTTTATATTACTATAATATTAATATCCTTTATTTCCTTAAATTTAAATATTAATATTATGGCTTTAATTACTTTTTTACGTATATTATATTATATTACCCTTAAAAGCGTAAATATATTAAATATTAATATCCGTTAAGCCTTCTTTATTAATTTTTATTTATATAAACGGTTTCTTTTTAAGGTTAAATATTATTTATTTTAATTTTCTTATTACGATAATAATCTTGGTTAAGCGGCCGGTTTTAAAGGTTAATATTGCTATAAGCTTCCTTTTTTTTATATTATTAATTACCGCGTTTTACCCTTCCTTATTTAATAGGCTCCGTTTATGTCTTAAGACCGTTTTTAATTACTTTATTGGTTTAAATTTATATAAATTATAACGTTAAATCTTAATTATTATCCTAATTTCCTTACGTTAAGTTTCCTTTACTTTTATTATATACTATAATTCCTATACTGAATAATTATTATTACCATATATTACGTATTTTAATACGTTCTTTATTAAGCTTTTTATTATTAAGTTAACGTATTTATACGTATTATATCTTTTAATATATATTACGTACTTTATATTATTAAGGTACTTTATAATAATATATTTATATTTTTAATATTTAAAGTATTAATAAATATCCGTTACCCGGTTTTAAGGTCTTATTAATTTAAAAGATTTACCCTTTATTACCTTTTTATTAAAGATATTATTATATATCCTTATTAACGTTACGCTTAAGATAATTATAGAATATCTCTTCGTACGGTTAAAGGTATTTAACCTTTTTATTATAAAAAGGAAATTATAATTAACGATCTTTAATTTAAAATAAAGGACCGTATTTTCCTTTTTTATCCGCTTTAAAGTAACTTCCTTTTCCTTTTTTATAAACCTTATTAAATATATCCCATTTACCGTAATAATAAAAAATTACCTTAATATTTTTACCGTTTTATATCCCTTTTTATTAGTTTATCTTTTTAATTTCTTTAATTTTTTTTTCGCCTTTAATAAGATTATATTAAAAAAAATATCCCCGCTTTATAATTTATATATTATAATAATTTATTCCATTAATAACTCTCTTATAACCTTAAACGTTTTTATTAATTATAACGGGTTCGTTTTTACTATTATATGCCTTTCTTTTTTATTTAATAATTATATAATTATTATTTTTATTTTCCTTAACGCCGTTATTTTCTCCTTTATTCCTATTTTTTTTTACTATTAATACCGGCGCCGTCCTTACGGTTTTTATTATTTAACTTATTCCCGTTCCCTTCTTTAAAGCCTCCCTTGTTATTTTTTTACTTTATATGTATCTTTTCTATCTTCTTTTATTTTTATTTACCGGTGCTTTTATTATTGTTTTTTAAGCTTTACGTAATTTTTTTAACTCCCTTAAGCTTTTCCTTATATTTAGGCAAAAGTTTTTTACTCCCTATAACTTAATTTATAATATTAGTTAAGTTTTTAATATAATATTTTTCTATATAATTATAAGGAGGCTTTTTAACGTTTTTACCGTTTCCTTTTTTTTTATTTTTCTTCCGCGTATTTAATAATTATTTTTTTATAGCTTATTTTTATTTACTTAGTATTTCTTTATCTTTATTTAATTTTCTTTTAATTTATATATATTTAATAAAATCTTTTACGCCTTTATTTACCCCTTATCCGTTCCTACGTAATATCCTCGTCCCCTCCGCCTTTTATTTATTATCCTTTATAATAATATTTTTACGCGTTATATACGTTTCTTTACGTATATCTTATTAATTATAGGTTCCTTATTTAATTTAAGGTTTTTTTATTTTATATTTATTACGTTATTTATATAACTTATTACCGTTCCTATTAACCTGGGCCGCTTATCCTTCCTCCTTTTTTATTTTTATTATTATTCTGCTTCCGCTTATCGTATTTAAGGTATTATCCTTATTATTACTTAAGCTATATACGCGTATATCGTTTTTGACCTCTGGGGTCCCGTTGTTCATCGCCATCAAAGAAACTTCAAGGATTATCTTCTAAGTTTTTTTTATTTTTTTATTAATAATTCTATTTTAATACCGTTTATTTTTAATCTGGATTCTTTTAATTTTTATTAGGTCATTTATAAAATAACGTATACGTTTTTTTTTTTTTTTTTTTAAATCAACGAATTTTAATTTAATTTTAACGATATTTATAATTAAAATATTAAATTTAATTTATAAGTTCGCGTTATTAAAAATTATATAATTTATTATATTAAGTTATATATTAAGTTTACGATTTATAAAGTTTTTAAATTTTTTAATATCCTTAATACGGATTAAATATTTTTTCTTATCGAGAAACTTAATTTAAACTATTATATTGTTTATATTTAATATATAGCGTCAATTAATATTACGACGTTTTTTTTTTATTTCTATTTCTTTCTTTTTCTAAATAATAACGTTTTATATTTTATTTCTTTTTTTTTAATATATTATTAAAATCCTCGGTATTTTATCTTAATTTATTTTTAAATTTATAAACGGAAATACGGTACTTTATTAACCCTAATACCGGGATTTTCTTCGATATTATTAATATTAATATTCCTTAATCTTTTTTTAAGGTTTCTTAATTAAGTTTTTATTATCTTAAAAGATATATGTTTTACTTTAATTAAGCTCTTAAGTTAAATTATATTATAATCTTATAATATTAATATATATATTAATATCCGCTTTAACTCCGTATAGTACTTTATTACTTAAAGTTTATTTCGTTTCTATATAATTCGATTAAAAAATACGCCGTTTTTTAAAAAAGATAATTAAAATTATATTAGGGTATTAAGAAATAATTTAAGTAAATAATTAAATTTCAACTATAAATAAGAAATCTAAATAACGTGTATATATTTATATAATTGCAGGTATTATACGTTAAGTCCAATCGGGCTTAGCGCTTTGGCTGCACGCTAGGTTGCCAATACCACAGCTCTTACACCGTGACAGAATTATACGGTTAACTTTATCTGCCCTAGCTCCGACGTTTATCCGCTTAAAGGATTTCTTCGCAAAAGCTTTTCCAGTTTATCACAATATAATAACAGCTAATGCGAAACCGTCTTTCTCTGTCCCTTATTATAGTACCTATAATTTCCCGTTCTCGAAGCCGGGCTACGTTCCTCCGGAAAAGATAATCCTTAAGTCCGATATTATAGCTCGTTCTCGCCCGAATAAGCGCCGGTATTACCCTTATTTTCTCTAGCTTTTTGGCTCTTTATATAATATTCTTCATTTTTTGCTGTAACTTTTACGCTTTAAATAGCCAGAACTACCGTTCCCGATATACATAAAGGATCCCTTATCGGCGTAACGTCCTTGCTGCCGAGACGAGTGGAAAGAGATTAGAAGGGGGGGTAAAGCGTTTATCGATCTATTTAAGGGAAGCAATAATAATAGATAGTATAGCCGCTTACCGAGCTCCAGTATAGCATATAGAAGACCAAAATTATCGACTTTCTTTTTGCTTCAACATATTTTATAGAAATCGATAGAAATATTTAAAGCGTGTTTTGTTTCTCTAATCAAGTTTTTAAAATACTCTCCTGTCTTCCGCTACATATCGGGTTGGCCCTTGCCTCCTTTTTTTCCTTCGTCAGCGTGCGTATAACTCTCGGTTAAGAAAGTATTATGGGTAGGTTCCAGTCAGGCAGACGATTGTGAGCATAACGAGGCCTTGGCGATCACCGTTTTTTGTTCTTTTCGGTCCTAATAATAATAACGAATCGATCGCTTACGGGCTTTAGATCCTCTAGTACCGCGGGGGATTACTGATTTTGCTATCGTAAAGAATATTGTTATCTCGGGCGAGGCGGGTTAGAAGGATAGCTAAACCCGGGGGTGAGACAAAGACCTTCGGTAATTACGGCTATAAGGGAAGGGAGTTGTTCGAGCTAATAAATAAATTGATTTTACTTTTTAACTAAGAAACAGGGAAGCTATCTTATGCTTTTAGTAACTCGAAACGTAGTCGAGAGAGGAATAGCGGGGTATTTATAAACTTTCTAAACGATAAAACGGAAAGTATAACTAACGGTCTCGAGGCTTGCGCTGGTAATAGTGTCGACCCCGTTATTAATATGGGGAAAGGTCTTTTACGCTTCAAACCATTTCGAGAATCTGGTCTAATATACGCCGCGAATTCGACAAAAAGTTACCAAGGAACTTTTAAAATACTATAACTTTAATATAGAAGATCCTAGCGCTATTTTAGATTACCGTAATCGAAGATCCGTCGGTCAATAAAAATTCGTCGGTAGCTGGACGTTTCTGAAACTGCTTTTACGATTTATTTGGTTCGGTCTAACACTGGCCAGATACGTATATAGGCGTAACCGGAGTCTAATAGAAGGATTAATAAGCGGGTCCGATTCAAGCGGCATTTTTTCGTATAAATCTTCCTCCGATAATAGGAAATAAGTCAGTTAGCGTCGAAGGAGCTTGTGTGCTAAGGTCAATATCCTGGCCGCGTATGGGTATCCTTAATAACATTCGTTCTCTACGTTACCGAAATTCAGAGCTCCTAACGCCCTAACGTATGCTGTTCAACAATTAAAGCCTAGCGCCTACGTCGTACCGCTTTTAAGTGAAATAATGGGAAAGTCTATTATAGTTAATAAGCAGAATTAAGCCGCGGAGGAAATATTAGGGAAGCTGGGAACTCGATAGCAAAGGCCCGAGGCGAAACTTACGGTCTATACGGTGGCGATTGCTCGTGAAAGCTGCCAGTCCCGAATGCCATGGATTTTGGCTAACCCGGTGCCTTGCTTCTCGCCGTTTTTTGGCCGGGGTCCAGCTAAGGTAGATAGGTGCGAGATATAGAGAAGTATAAGATACAGGCTTATTGATCTCTCTACCCGGATAGCCAAAGCTTATATAATAATATATTCAGCTGTTAGCATAATTAATCTCGGATATGGAGGTTGGAGGAACCCAAAAAGGTCAATTTGAATACCTATTATCAATTCCAGTTACAGAAACGGCAACGACAATTAAATCACAAGCAAAACACAAGCAAAACCGGCTATCCTTTATTCCATTGAATCAGAGATTGAAGAGATTGATATATTGAATCAGGGATTGAAATACTAGCCCTATCGCGCGTTTAAACTGCCTTAAGTCGTTCGTTATCTCGGTCACCTTTTGCTCTAAGCGTTTGGACTTACGTAAGTCGTTCGCTATCTCGGTCGTCTTTTCCTATAAAACGTAAAAGTAGTTATTAAGGCGTTTAATATCCTAACGGCGTTCCGCCGCCTCGTTACGAACCTTTTTAATTAAATCTTATAATTATTATAACTTATAATCGGCAAAGTTCTCGAAACGGCGGGGGCCGGTTTCGTTATTTTTATAATCGCGCTTACGTTTCTTATTAAAAGGGCTTAGTACTAATATGGGATTGGCCGGTACCAAGGGAGTAATACCGGGCGGAGAAGGCAGGGATAATAGTATTATAGAAGCGTAGCCGTCGACTATACGGACCGGTCAGCGAATAAAAGAAATAGAGATAGCTAAACGGAATATCTAGGTTACGAATATAGGCCGAAAGTAGGCTCGAGAAGTTGGTGACCGGGCAGAGAATATAGGGACAGTAATACTATAGAAGCGTGGCCGTCGACTATACGGACCGGTTAGCGAATAAAAGAAATAGAGATAGCCAAGCGGAACATCTGGGTCACGAATATGGGCCAAAGATGGGCTCGAAAAGAGATTTACCGCCGTCTTAGTCAATTAACCCATCGAGTGCTTAATCGTGGCTTTATGGTGTTTGTATTATCGACGTATTCAAGTCGGAGAGTAAGAGTGAATCACAAATAGGTAAATCGTTTGTATTATTGTTCTGGCAATATATGGGTTAATTACTAAAGATATAGAATCTATACGTAAATAAGAAAAATAACGTTACTTACGACGATATATTAAACGGATTAAAAATACATAAATAACGCTAAATATTTTAAAATGAAATAACGTTAAAACTAAAGCTTATATTTCCGATATTTACTTTTAATAAGTTAAAAGAAAGTATCTCCTTATTCCTTCTCCCCCGTCTTTAATAATCCATTACTAGTAATCTATAGCCCGTAATTAAACGCTTATATAATTATATATTAGCCTAATACCCTTATACGAGGGAGCGAAGGAGGTTACAAGGCATTATAGCGTGCCAAATACGCGGTATATAAAGAGCCGCCCCTTAGTTACCCCACATCCCAGTATTACTAGCCAATATATAATAACTCTTTTGCGTATTACGGCCTGTAACAGATCTTCCAATAAGGGCCTCGTAATAGCGCAATAAGTCTCGTGGCCAGAAGTAATAAAAGTGGGGCTGTCGCCGTTAACTCGCCCCTTAATAACCGCTTTTTGGGATTTTAACGATATTTAATAATAATAATTAATTAGCGTAATACTTTTTACCGCTTATCTCTTTCCGAGTTATAGCGGTCGGTCGATATAGGATATATTTAAAAGCGTTTTAAAATATACGAATTATAATTATAACGCCGTTAATAATATATATCGGACCCTATAGATACTAGGCTAGACGGAACCGTATATCGAACGGCATTGGACGTTACTCCTCGTTATAGAAATATAGGTCGGCGTTTATTATTATATATTTATAATTTAATCCTTTTTTCGATAATACGTATATATAATTTAACGATTATTTAAGGTATAAAAGCGACTCCGTTAAAATATTTTACCAGCGTAAAAGCTTTATAGAACTCTAATTATATAATAATATAATATTAAAGTCCGTTAGCGGCCGAGTATTTCGGCGTTATAAAGCTTTTCTCCTAGCGGCAAATAATATATTCTTTAACCTTCAAAACTGTTTAGCTTCTATTCTAAAAGGAGTAAAGATATTATGGGCGAAGTTATCTTAGCTAAAAAATCTATTGTTCTTAATTATATATGGTTCTTTGCCCTAGCCTTTAGTATAATACGGCCTTTTTTTAGAAGTCCCGACTTTAAGAGTTATTTCTTATCGTCCAAGTGCTTAATACGTACCTTCAGCGTATCTTATAGTCTGAGCTATATTGAGTACGTTACCACCGGTATTATTACTTTTTAAGCGGTATTAGCGGATCGAATATAGTCGCGTAATCCGAATTACTATAATGACTAGATCAGTATAAAAAAAGCCTTATATATAATACATAATAAATATTAGATATAATTCTATTTTTAAATAAAATAGCTCGGCAGTTTCCAGCGTCTATATATAGAAGCCCTGGACGATAAAAAGGCAATATAAGACCTTATTATTATCCTAGCTAGGCTAAAAAAATACTATTAAGCGATTATTAACGTTTTAAAAATGGATAAGGATTAAGAACACTAGGTAATACTAAAGTTACGAGGGTCGGTAGGGTTAATCGAGTATTCGGACGAGCTTCCTTTATATAAGAAGGCAGGGCTCGGGGCTAGTATTAATAATAGCGATAGTAGCGCTAGCGGCGGTAGCGGTAACCGCGGGGTTATTTATCGAAAAAGGAGGTAGGATAAAAAGAAGGGGGAAGCTCAAGCGGAGCCGCGGGTAAAAGCGAAAAAGAAGGCTAAGGCGATAAAAGTAGGAAAAGGCGGATCGGACGTATGGGTTAAGAGAGTTCGTGGTAAGTTATATTAAGTCAGGAAAACTAGGGAGAAAAAGCCGAGATAATAGACGTAATAGTGAATGGATCGGACGAACGGGCCTCTAGTATCGGCCTTTATAGCCAACGGAGGAGATAGCTTCGTCCAGGAATCCTAATTAATAAAGCATGCTTTTCGCTTTTCCCAGCTAACATACTAGTCTTTCTAGTACCCTAACCGAAATGCCCCCCGCATATATATCGCTCAGCCCTAGCTTTTCCGATTCTCAATTGACTACCATTCTTACTGCTTATTCTTACTACCAGTATGCTTCGATTTGACAAATATATAAAGTTAGCCGGGGAAGCGGAGAGATTAAGGTTGACGACTGCTTATACCCGGTAAGCTTTATATGAATTCGGAGTGTAAATCGGACTAAGCGAATATAGGATGCTCCAGACATATATTTCTGAGTTAGTGCGATAGTAACGGCAGACGGCAAGTATTAGCTATGGTATTCTGGGGAAGGAAAGAAGGGAAATTCAATCAATCCGTAAGGAGAAAAGATACTGATAAAGCATTCTGGGGCTCTTAGCGTTATTAACGGGAGATAGAGTATTTTGTTAGTAGTATAAAATCCGATTTTGCTAGGGATTAGATTATTTTATATTATATTTATTTTTATTTTTATATTTACTTTGCGGGATTAACCAATAACAGATAACACGACTTAACAATACTTAAGACCTACGATTTAGTTCTTCCCCCCCCGGGACATATTAGCGTAATAAGATAGAACGACGGGCTATACGACCAAATATATTACCGATTAAGAAATCGTATACACGTCGGTAACCGCGTAAAAAACAGAGCAAGCTCGTAGACGCCCCGCGTAAGATATAAAAGAGCCGATAGTAAAACGAAAAGAATAATAAACAGAATAAAGATCAAAACGAGGACTCGAGCGAGCAGCAAAATAGCCCGCAGGATAAATAAAAAAGCCGATAGTAGAGTTTAATCTTAATAAAGCCATCTTCAAGCCCGACCCGCTAAAACTTAACGATTAAAGCTGTTTTAAACGTAAACTTAAAAGCGGCTTTTAATTATACCGATTTAATTGGATTTTTGAATATTTCGAATTTCAAATACGTATTTAATTTTGGAAATGAGATTATTATTAAAAAATCGCAAATCTCTAATATTATTAATTTACGATACGCTTAGGATATTTCGGTCGTTTAAAACCAAGTTAACCGACTTAGAACTAGTAATATATATATTCTACTTATTATTTAGAATTAATAGTAAAAAATTATTATTTAGCTCGCGAATAATAATAAGGATATTAACTATAATCTTCGACTTATAAAAAAAATTTCAAAATAGTTTTTTTAATTCGGGAAGCGTATCTTCGATTAATAAGGTATTCTTTTAACTTAAGTTTTATTAAAGGCTAAATTTTTCGAAAAACGCCTATTATTTAAAAACTCTTTATAAGCTATAATAGAATTCGTTAAACTTATATCGAAAGAAGAAAATTGGAAAATATTAATTAATATTATTAAAAAACGGAGCCGCGAGAACATAAAAGAACTATATTAAAGATACGATCCCTATTTTTATCCCGCTAATATCCGAGCTACTATAGCGGTTAAGCGGCCAAAAAAACGAAGTTATAAGGACGTTCAAAATAACGGTAAAAGCAGCCTCGATTCGATAGATTCTGCAATCGGATTATCGCGACTGGCGAAACGATTAAAAGATTTATCGAGGTGCCTTACGACGGCAGAAGACAACCTTTTACTATTTATTCTACTAAAAACTAAAGCTAAAGCTAAATCGTTAGACGATATAAGTCTTAAATTACCAAGAAAAGCTTTAATATCGGTGTTTAATTATAAATTTCCCGAACTGCCACTCGGGTACTTTAGTCCCGAGGCTTTTAACCCTTCCACGCTATTTAATAAATCCAAAACCAGTTAGCAGCTTTTTTCTCCCCTGTCACCGTTTAGCCAAACCGCGGAAAATCCAGTGCCGCTTCTAACTAATAATAATAATATTTCCGTTAATCTCTATTGCGGTTATTCTGTAACCGATTAGGAATCCGTTCTTAAGACCTTCGATCCGAAAATCAAGCTCTTTTCGACGGTTATTAACGAATCTTTTAAGTCTAACGCCCCTTAATATTATATTATTATATATCCGCTTTATTTTGTTCTAGTTTTTAATAATAGAAAGCGTTGGTTAAAACCGCTTTCGGATAAAATTGATCGAATCTTTATATTTATATACGACGCGTAACGAGGATACTAGACTTTAGTAATAATAGTAGTTAAGGAGGCTTTTAGTGATATATATAACTTTTTTACCCGCCCGTAGTTCGATAAACGGCTTATCTTAAGGCTAAATAACTTTACGTAAGGAAAAACGTTATAATTAAATATTTAAAAAATACGATTAGCTTCTTACCCCAAGTAATCTAATGATTACGATTACGGCGTTTATATTGTTATAAATGCTTTCTTCCTTATAGATAATATTGCTTTATTTAAAACGCATAATTGCGACGTATAAAGAATAGTATATCGCGCCCTTATAAGTAAATATACCGAGAATATAAAACTGGATGATTTGCTATACTTTTACGATACCGATAGCGAGGACGCTCTGCTTTACCCTAGAGATAAAGATCTATTGGTTATCCGTATTATATTGACCTCGTTTAAAAATAACGGACCAATATATAAACCCAAAAAGAATAATTCCAAGCTCTTTAGACTTCCGCAACCGCAATTAGGCAGGTTATGGAAGTTCTTAAGCGGTAACGCCGGCTCGAATATTTTTCCGCCGTTTAAAAGCTTTAAACGGGCTAAAAAACTATTAGTAAGTACGTAACTTTTATAAATAACTATAGCCAGTTCTCAGCCGAGTTTCGGAGCTTAAACGTTTTTGCGGTTATATAATTTACGTAAGCCGCTAACGACCAAAAGTTCTAAAAACTATTATTATAGATGCAATCCGCGTACGCTAAGATGCTCTAGGTTACGGATCGGATAAAAATAACGAAGTATATTATACGATAATATAAAGAGTAATTAAGCAAATTAAAGTCGGCCATAAAACGATACCTAGGAACTGCCCGGGACCGGCTCGATCTAATGAAAAACGCGGTCCGTAAACTAGAAAAGATAATGAAGCTGTAGCTATAATCCTTTATGCTCTATTTATTTAAGCTATAGCTCGAACGAGATAGCTGTTTATATTTAAATCTATGTAATCGCCCCTCGCCTTAAATATCTTTCCTTTTTTTCGTTATAGAAATTACCGTCCGCGTTAACCTCCTTGAGCAGCCGTAGTGCTTATAATCCCTAACACAATATAACAATATCCTATACGCTAAAAAAACACTAATAATATTACGCCCGCTGCAAGTCGGATATCCGGTTCAAATTTTAACGTATACGGGACTCTTTTCTTGGTTTTTAGGGGGATCGGGGCGGCTTACGTAAATAAGTCTCCTTATCTATTGGATTTATGCGGGGCGATATCGCGTTAATGTTTTGCTCGATGAGATTAGGGTGTTTTTTTTTGTTTATAAAAATGGGAGCATACTGTAGCGAGGTATGGCCTAAGATAGTGTTGTTCTTGTAACGTGATTCATGAAGTGAGATTATCTGAATTATATAAGGAATAACTATCTATAGGAAATCCACGGCCTTATTAAGACCTGCCCGTATTATAGTTACTTGCTATAAGCCCTTTATTTACTTGTTATACACCCTTTATTACCTTTTTTTATGTTTTCTTATAATACGTAATCTATTATGGTTCCAGTAGCCTTGCTCCTATGCTCGGTCTACTTGCCCTATAAGAACTAGTTCCCGGGGGGTCTTAGCGCACATATTTATTATGCGTATATTACTTATACTATAGCCACCCTTATAGCTATTATTCCGTCCATAGCTCGACCTTATGGATCAGTTCCCTAATATAATAATAGCTATCCTTCTGTATAGCGGGGTTAATTATGAGCCTTATATATAATCGTATTTTACCAAAACAATACTATTAGTCAGTCAGTCGGCTTAGTAGCAGCCGGAGTATTGCGTCGACCGGGACGGATACCAATAAGTTAATAAATTAGTTAAGCCGTATAATAATTACGTATTACGAGCCTATAAGATATTAATAACTATAAAACCCTTAAAGTTAGGGTAAAGTTTATAAGCCGAAATGGCTAATATTAAGTAAGTGTTAATACTAGTAATAATTAGAATAAGGACGGATAAAAGGCCCGAGTAAGTGCTTTTACAATAAGAATAAGGACTTAGAAAAAGGATAATTAAGAGGCCCGAATAAATACTCTTAATAAAAGAACGTTCAAAATGATACCGTAAATAGGCCTATTATTAAAATCTTTTTAAACCGTATAACAAACTTACGTATTTCATTATTTTACCCGTAATATAAGGTATTGATATTACGATATTTAAATAAGCTAGTCATTAAAGCAGTACGTTAAACGTACGTAATAAACTTGCTTAATAGTGTTTTAATTTAATTTTTTAATTAATAAATAAATTGATCTTTTTAACTTTATAAATCCTTTAGCGGATATATTATTAATACGTTATAAATTTATGAGACGTCGATAGCTACGGGGCCCTTAAAATAAAGGTAGAACCTGCAGGCCGGAATAGCTAGTATTAAACGGGCGTTAACTAATAGTGATACCGATAGGAATAATATTACGGGCGGAGTAAAAATAGGGTGGATTTAAATCTATAAATGCGACGACGGTATCAGGGGTAAAAGCCACTTAATAAATAAATGGCTTTAGCTTATCTATATAGATACCCCGTTAATCTTTTTAGTTTTTATCGATTTTTTTAAATATACGATATCGTAATCTATGAAGCTTATTATAAAAATATTTAACTTTTTAATTAAAGATACTCTGTAACTCCGCAACGTCGTAACGACTATAATTATTTTCGAAATAAGCTAATACCGAAAAGGAAACAATATACGACTCGGGTTTATTACGGAAATAATATTTTTAAACGATTCAGCTCGAAATCAATTTTTTTTAATCGGTTTTATTACGTTTACGGTATAGATTTCGATTTTATTTAACCGGCTTATTCAAAAGTTGGATCTTAATTACCACGTTTGTTCAAAATATTAGCTATATACCCGGTAATTCCTTTTAATAATAACTAGCGACGAAAAGGGTGGATTTAATTGGTTCTTAGGAGCTTACCGTCGTGGAGGGGGGGATCGTATTATGGTTCCAGTAGCCTTACTCCTATACTCGGTTTACTTGCCCCATAAGGAATAGCTCCCGGGGGGTCTTGGCGCACACACTTATTATGCGTATACCACCTATACTATAGCCACCCTCATAGCTATTATTCCGTCCATAGCTCGACCTCATGGATCAGTTCCCTAATATAATCCACCAATCGCAATCTAAAAATAAAGATTTAAAAGAAATATTAATAGTTCCAATATTCTTTTTGTTAATAACGTCCTTTAGTTTATCCGGGGTACGTTCTATATACCTAAAAGTTTACGAATTAGGATATATTCCGTTTATTTAAATAATTTAACTAGGATATCCGTAATTTATTCCTTAAAAAGAACTTATTCGAGATTTAACTTATTAATTTCGATTATTATTTTTCGAACGAATTAAAAATAATTCCGTATACATTTAGTACGGTTATAATCGGATAATTTATTAATTATTCTTATCGCCGCTTAATTATTAATTCGCAAAATAACTAAATAAATATCATTACTTATATAACCCAGCTTTTTAAAAAATAGGCTTAAGAAAAGACTTTTTCGGGCGGTTTTATAAGCCGTATTATATTCGGACTTAGCTAATAGAACGGTAACGATGTTTTATCGACGTAATCGAGTTAAAATCGGTCCGATTTAATATTAAAAAATATACCCTAATATTAACCTCGAGGTTTCTTAAACGTTTAAATAAAAAACGTTTATATATCCGATAGACTTATTATTTTTCTTTTTAACGGGCTTATAATATATATTTATATAAATCGTTAAATTTAAGTATTTAATAACACAATTAGTTCTATTAATATATTCTATTATTAGATTCGTAATAAAATTTTTTAATTTATTAATAATATATAGGATATCGAAACGGGTTATTTAAACTATTTATTATAAAGTATTTATAAAAAATATATATAGCTTTTGCTCGACTTTTATTATATTATGTCCTTTTAGCGCTTTCTTAAAAACCACTTTTTTTATTATAAGAATATAAGGTTTTTTTTATAATAAAGTTTTATATCTATTTATTCCAATAATCTTTTAATATAAATAATTTATATAATTTCGTCTAATATTTATACCTAGGTATTATCCGATATCCCCCAGCTCCTTAAAACGGAAATACTTCTTAAGCTCCTCCTTAATTTATAAGATTATTAACTTTTTTTTTACGATAATTAGGATATTATCGACGTAGATAGTAATAATATTATTCTTTTTGAAATATCGAAAAACCGAATAATCCTTAATTATACATTTAAATCTTAAAAATTGAATAATTTTTCTTAGAATTAAATATTATTTTAATAAAGTTTACTTAAGGCTATATAAAACCTTTCGATAAAAATATATAAGTTTCTCGTTATTTAGCCCGAACTTTTTAAATCCGTATAATTATATTACCTAGAACCGTTATTTAAATAAAACCTCGAGAAATATAGAAAAAATATTTATTATTTTAGTTTTTAAATTATTTCTTATGACGATTACGAATATTAAATGTTAGCTTATGAATTTCATAATAGTTAAAAACGTTAATAGGAAGTTTTTACCTTATATTTAACGGAATCCCTTTATTATTTAACGGGCTTTCTATTTAAGGATTTTCTTTATTAGCCCGTATTTATATAAAAATACGTATTTCCTTAATATCGGCTTAATATTTAATAAGATAAGAAATAGGTTCTAAACTTTTTATATTCTTATATAATTAAGTTTTATTTAGAAAGTTTTTATCTATTTTTATTTATTTAACTTATTTAGCATATTATAGATATTAAATAGAAGAAATAACTTAACGAGGATAATATTTATAGCTCGACGAATAAACGTATAGGTCCTGAAGTAAACGAAAATAACCTTTTTATATAAGTTTTTTTTTTATAAATTCTTTACAATCCTTGCGAGTTCCTTCTTTTAATTAACGCTTGAAAAACTTTTCCTCTTAATCTTTTTCATCTTTATTTTTATTTAAGCCGGTAACGATAATACTATTATTCTTACCCTTAATTATAAGTCGGAAATCGGTCTTTTAATCGTTTATTAAGTCCGGTTATAATTCGTTTAATAAATTTGATAAATTTAATAAACTTCCAGTAATTAGGGATATTAAAAAGTATACCAGTTTTAAGGAATTTTACTCCCCTAAAGAATCTAAGTCCAAGTTATTACCGATTTATTCGATAACGATATTAACGTTTTTAGCGACGTTAATAAATATTTAATTAATATTATTATACTTTTGTTCGTCGTCGATAACGGCTACCTATTCATTAAAGCGAATATATATTAAAATAATAATTTTCTTAAATTCAATATTCTAAAACCGGTATTAATTTGAAACTCCGTCCCTAATAAATCGATATTTCTTATTTTTATAATTAAGTTTTCTCCCTTTCGGCTCTTTATAATAGTAAGCTAGGTATCTAAAAGGACGTAAATATAAAATATTCGGTTTTATCCTTATCTAAGTTTCGATAAGTATTATCCCATTAATTATTTTGGTTAGTAAACGGTTCTTAATATAAACGGTATATACAAGCGCTTTACCCTAGAACTTCTAAGGTATACCGGCTGTATAAAGAATAGAGCTTATTCTATTAAAATAAGTCCGGAAGCCGCGTTTAGCGATACCGTTTTAGTAAGGATTATATAACGTTATTAACTTATATTATATCCCGGTTCCCTTATATAGTAATATATATCCCTTGGATATAATAATCTCGTTATTATTATAAATATAAGCCGGAATATATCCTTAAGTTTTTTTTTTTGCGAAATATTCCTTAAGGATTTTGGGGAGTTCGTTTCGTCCCTTAATTATATAAATAACGGTGAAGTTTATCGTATTATTGATAAAAGCGACAATATAGCGGTAACTACTTATAATAAGCTTAATTTATCTATTACTAGTAATATCGTATCGTAGTATTAATGAGCATTTTTCGGTAAGCGCTCGGTTCTCTATTTACGGTAATACTCGTATAATGGAGTTCTCGTTTATTTATCTATAATATATAACTTATAAAGATTGTATTTCGGTTCTCGTTATTAGAAAAGATCGGCTTTTTTTATATTAATACCGGTAGTAGTTTTGATAGCCTTCTTAACGGTATTTATATTATAATACGCAAATTATTTATATAGCTAATCTTAGGATACCGGCTTTATTATATAAGTAATTAATATTTTCCCGATTACCGTAAATTAAAATTCTATTACCAGGCTTCAATCGAGAATCGGTTTAATAAAGATTATTAAATTATCGTTATAAGAACGTTAATAACCTTATCTCGTATCCATATTATAACCCTTTTTATTAAGTATCCCGAAAAAGATAAAATTATTATCTATTTTTAGGATATATTAAATATTCAATAGACATACTAGTTTGATTTTACGGTCGATAACGGCTTTAAAAATTATTATTTTAATCCCTACTACTTTCATATTTTTATTAAAGATATTTCTAATACCGAATTAAATACTTATCTAATTTATTAGCCGGTATTCGATAAAGAAAGTATAATTTTATATATAATAAACGTCAATATCAGTATTTAGGATAAAATAAATCCGCTTTTATTAAAAAGCTTAAAAGCTATATTTTATAATATAAGTAGTTATCGTACGAATTAAGGCCGTTAATAAAGCTTTAATTCGAAAGGCCCTTATAAGTTCGATATTGGTCTTTTTTTTTTGTTTTTTTCGCTTTTTTAATAACGACGAGTTTCTTATCCTTTAGTTTTTATTAGTCAGGTCGAAAATCAGCATTTTTATACTAATATTTATTAAACTTATAAGGTTTTTTATAATACGGATATTTATTTTTGCTATTTTTTTTTTATCTTTATTATGTTTAGATTTATTATTTTTGGTTTTATTCTATTTACCGTAATTATTTACCCGGGTTTATTTTGCTTTTATAACTTTTTTTGAATTAGTAATACGGCGTTTATATTTAATTAAAACGACAATAAGCTTATTAATATTAAGCTTTTTTCCCTTTGTCGTAGCTAACTATTCTATATTAAATATTAAGGTTTTATATTTAGATAAAAAACTTATCCTAAAAAACGTTACGAATAGCCATTCCGGTACCTCCGATCTTATATCGAGAAATTTATTTTAATATTGTTTTAATTTTTATAAATATTTATATAAGCTTAAAAACCTAATAAAGTCTAGCTAAGCTAGGTAACGGATAGCCTGGTCTCTTATTATTATATTTTCGGTAACGAAGAGCTATTTTAGCTTTTTTTAAACGAAATAAGGATTATATATTTTTTAATATTATTATCGAATACGGTTATTAATAATAATAATAAAAACGGCTTATGTTTTATCGAACTTTTTTTTATTCGCGGCGACGATAACCCTTAGCGGCTCTTATATTTTAAATATTATTATTATTATTAATTTATTCTTCTTTTTTAACGATACCGGTATTTTGTTTTTCTTTTTTTCCTAAACCGTATTTATTTTAACGATTTTTTATATATTAGTTATAATAAAAATTACCTTAACGTTTACTCGTTATAATACGTAGTTAAACTATCTTTTTAGTCTCGGTATTTTATTATATTTGGTAAATATTTTATTGAACGTTATTTATTTTTTATAAAAGGCGATATTTTAAAGTCCAAAAATATCCAGTATATATAGTAATTAATTAGTATAAATAAATATAAAATAATTAAGATATTTAAATAACTTTAGTATAATTTAAGCCCCGCCGGGCTTATAATTCATTATTTTTATAACGTAATTTATAGAATAAAAATATTCAAATTATATAAGGAATAACTATTTATAAGAAATCTACGGCCTTATTAAGACCTGCCCGTATTATAGTTACTTACTATAAGCCCTTTATTTACTCGTTATAAACCCTTTATTACCTTCTCTTATGTTTTTTTATAATACGCAATCCACCGGTCGTAATCCAAGGACAAAGACCTAAGGGAAACATCAACGGTTCCAATAGATAGTGGCTTACTCGCTTATTATCCAGGTACCTTATAATAGACAGGGTGATTTTGGCTGGTACAAATGGAAGCCTGTTAAGATTACAGATTCAGTTAACACAGTATGGACGACTAAGGATAATAGACTCGGCGAGACTCTCTATTAGTATAGCTGGGTAACTATAGTACTAATAAGCCCTGGATATACCTATATCCGGTTAATATAACTTAGTACTCGGAGTTTGGCCGGACTTTCCGAAAGTCGGTCTTCTGCCGTCATAGATCCTCGCTCCCTCGTTCCTCTTATAGCTCTTACTTGAATATATCTATCAATTATCTCAATTCTATTACTTACTCATTAATCTCTTACTCGCCGTTTAGAGTATGTCCAGTTAGTAGGTATACGCACTTGAAAACGCGACAAGAGAATCGCCTTTTTAAATAGGCCAGACGGCGACATTATAATACCTGGTAGAAGGAGTCCGATATAGAGTGTCCTTAGCGACACGGAGAACACGTAGATCGAGTAAACCCTCCAATAACTCAGAGCTAAATATAGTTACTAGAAATTACTAAGGCAAACTTATCCGATAGGCATTTATGAGTACCTTTAATATAAGGTAAAGGACTGGTATAAATTTCTCGGTATTATAGTAAGAGTAGGAACAGCTATTGCCGTAAAGATATAGAGGACAGAGCTGGAGAAGCGATTTATATAAACGGCTAATAAGGCCATTATGGCGGAGAACCCTATTAATATATCTGTGAATACTTCGTATAATCCAGGCTATTAAAAAGATCGAGTTTACTTAGGTACGAAGAGGAGGATTATATATCGAGATATAAGAATATAAATATTGCAACCTAAACAAGTCGCCAGCTCCGAATACTTATTAGTATATCTAATAACTGGCCTTATTTCTCCCTAAGCGTATGGCTTTTCCGGTCATAATATGATTGTTCCCAATAAAGTCGGTTACTTACAGCCCTACTGGATACCGCCGTGCCGATTTCGAGCGTTAACCAGATATTCCTTTTTCGGCCGCCTTTAATATAAACCGGCTTCTCTTTCCTACTTTAGTCTTTGGTAGCGCCGCGTTATTTCGGCACTTATTAACAGCCTATAAACCGCTAACGCCACGACCTTATAGCGTTTAATGTTCGTATCGTGTCCGGCGACGCAAGATATAAACAGGGCCTATTCTATTAGTAAAACGATAAGCCTTCTTTAATCCTCTATCTACAGCTGCTCAGGTTGGACTTCACAATATAATAAATCACTTACATTTTTCAACTCCCTATCTATCGCCTTCTCTATTACCTCCTCCATCACCTTTACTAACGCTGACTCTGCTGTAGTAGCAGCAGTAACAATGCCCCGGAAAATACAAGCAAAAGATAACTTATAAAAGAACGAAGCCTATAACCCCAAGAATAAATTCAATTTCAGATTAGGAGAACGCGAGCTTATTCCGGTGTCTTTATATTCGGCTCTTCTCAAGCGCGGTCTGGGTCCGTTTTGCGGTACTTTATTATTGCCTTTTGACGGGTTTAATATTGATCGCTGTGGACGATATCGGATCTATTATAGCCAATTTATTAGGGCTGGTATTAAGTATAAAACTTACGTTTATAAGGGGAATACGTATTATATTATTTGCCAATATAATAAAAAAGACGTCGATATTTTAACCGTAGCGAATAAAGATAAGCTCCGATAAAGGAAGAATCCTACGTTTATTTTTTTCGCTTGAATCCGTTCCTAAACGGTTAAGGAGGGAGCGGAGAAGGAGAAAGAGAAGAAGAAGAAGAAAGAGGAGGAGGAGGCCGTTATCTGCCCTCCGAAGACTATAGATTAACTTAGGTAGACTTAGCCGATTAAGCGATTAACTTATTTTAATCCTGGTAAAACCGCCTTAAACAAAGCTACCTAGTAAGCTTTTAAGGGCGATCTCCCCCGTTCTATAGCTCACTTCGTTAAAGACGATTCCGTCTTTATTAATCCTCCTTTTGCTTTTGCCGCCGCCGCTATATCCGCAATCTCTCGTCGTTAAAACCGTTCCAGCACTGGCCTAATATACGAGCAGGCACCACTACCCTACCCTCGCATCCGCTTTAGCGAGCCGCCCGCCCTTTTTTATACCCCCGTTATCGAGGCCAAGCGTACCGAGGCTAATATTAAGGGCAAAAGTAAAAGCAAAAGTAAGAGCAAGAGCAAGACCCAAAGCCGAAACTAGGGAAAAGCGGCTACCGCGCCTTTTCCGTCCCCTGGCGTTAGTTTTTCGATAGCTAATTAAAATAAATCCAAAAATAAATCCAAAATTTAAGGGCCCTCCGTTCTTAGTATTTAGAGTCTACGTTAGTAGATTGCGGAGCTCCAGCGATAATTAAAGGAAAACGTTACCGAGGGTAATATTATATAAAAGGGGAAAAAGAAGGTAAAGAATAAAGAAAAGCTGGGATAACAGTAATAGCAGAATAGAAAAGGACGTAGAGAAAAGCTGGAATATAGCGCGGCCCCCCCTATAATGTTTAGGGTAGTCCGTCGCGGCGTAATTCTAAAGACGATTAAGGATTATGACGATAACGAAAGTAGTGCTAATTTAGATAATAACGACGACGAAGACGACGGATCTTCTGAAGATAGACAAATTAGCGAAATTAACGAAACCGTAAACAATAATACGGATATAATAGTAGATGAGCTATCCGTACTATTGCTTAATTCCAGCTTTGGGGTCCTAATAACGAAACTTTATTGATTATTTAGACAGATTAGATTGTTTATTTCTTTTTTTATTTTTATTATCTTAATAAACTATAGTACTTAGCCTTGCTTTTTTCAACCCTTTCTAATTGAAATTTATTTAATCCAGAAGTTCTAAAAACAAACTATAATTCTGATTCTAGGCGTATAATTACGCGATGCAAACTCTCCAAAACCTTGACTCCTATTAGGCCTTTTTATTCTCTTTCTTCTTCTCGAGTAAGAGTCCCTTGAGACGATCCACCTTCGTCCGTCTAATCTTTCCCTTTCTAAGCTCCTTCCCTCTCCCCCCCCGGCCCACCTTCTTTCTTTGGCCCCTTATAGAAGAAGCCCCGGCAACGAAAAGACAAGAACATTCGCATCTTTTTGGCTGTACGTCTCCTCCGCAGCCGCTGGTTTATTAAGTCTCCCAATCTTTTATTGTTTAGACGGATTCCGGGAGTTTGTTTTTTCTCTCCCCTTGGGCCTTTGTTTATTTTACTGTAGTCGTTACTTATATTGTCGATGTTGTATTGTCGTTACCGTTCTCTAAGGATCTGAAAGGATCTGCTTCTTAATAGCGAGAGGTAATAATATTTTGAGGGAATGATCAATTGGCCTATTAAGGAGATTAATCGATTTAAGAGGTATGTCTAAGGTGTCAGTAAAGTAACCAACTTGACTTCGGGAGGAAATAAACATATATTTAAGCTTATCTGCGTCGGTCAGATTTTAATACAGGGCTTGTAATAGTATTAATAGCTTAAGCACGTATAACTACTATAGGTACTTTTGATTGTAATAACCGTTATTACTATTTATAAGGATATTATAAGATGCACCTCGAGGGGCTACGTCGAACTTTGCAGAGGTCCCTTAGGCTCCCGTATATCTCCTAATAATTCTATATGCGTAATTGGTCGGACGTAATCTCATCCCGTATATAATATTTGGCAAATTATAGATAGCCACGTCAGAGCTATTCACCTATATATCCAAGTAAGGAAGAGGTTAGGATAGAAGACTGGTCCATCGATACTCCCCGCCAGGCTTTACACTTACAGTAGTCCACAGCAATCGGCACCTAATATTTGCGTTATCGAGGATTGGAAGACGTTGTGATTCCCTGCCCCTTTACCGGAAGGAACAGAATTACGTTGCAGAGAAAAAATCAATCCCGCTTAAAGGGTAATGGCGTACGAGCAGAGGATCACGATACCGACCCTAGTAAAACGACCGATGATATTGCCCGACATGATTCCATGAGTCGAGGGGAAAGAGGCCTTAAAGCTAACGAATAGGCTCGGTTAAAAGAACGAAGTTCCAAGCGCCTATAATCCTAGATGGCTGCTTTAACGGCTGAGGCTAAAGCCTTCGCCTATTCCATAATTTCCTGCTTAAATTAGGTCTAATATTCAGTATTAGCCCAGTAAAGGAGTTTATCGAACTTATATAGAATCTGCCAGATTCCCGAGATACTTCTTGTATTTCCGATGAAAATAGGGCCTATCACAATCTGCAGATCCGTGCCCGCGTCAGCGTATATCGGTCAAGGAGCGGGGGAGGGAATAGGGGAAGGTGAGGAGGGAGTGGAGAGTGGAAACTTACCAAGCGATCTTTCTTTATCTTAAAAGTAACGTACGCGGACCAGTTATGGCTGTTGATACAGATGCCTGGCATTGGTATCGCACATATTCTCCGAGAGATACCCCAGACGTAAACGGGCTTGGGCGCCGTCATTTTCTGTGCTCTAACGAGCTTACGAAAATTGCGGTATTATCGGATAAGCAAACAGTTGGTTGATAGCGATGACCTAGAGCAGGCTTAAGGTGAGCTCGTCGGAGCAATCGAGGCTATACTCTACGTATGCGGCATAAGGACAGTTCAGGGTTTGGTTTTCTTCTACAACTCCAAGGTCAGCAGGAGGAGGCGCACGTGAACGTCGTGAAAACCGTCGTATTGTTAGTCGCAATTATGGCCAGAACAGGGCACCTGCTATCGTGCATGTCTACTAGTCGCTCGTGTATTTGGCCGCCAGGCCCGCGTCCTACTTCGTCTGCGTCTTTTCCACCGGCTGGTCCGGGACTGTGTCGTTGGTCGTAGCCTTGAACATACGCCTGAAGACCTCCGTCTCGGCAAGCGAAATCGGGTGGTCATTCTCGCTTATGCTTACGATCTCGTTCGCGTTTACCAGAGCACCTTGGCACCAGTCCGACTTCGTGTTCGAAGGCGTTGCTGGTTCCGACTTGGTGAGTCGTTGGGGGTATACATAATAAGTCTCGTCCGAGTGTGGACTCGAGCTGGATGACCGACTCGTATTGGTATGCTCGAAATCTAACATGTGTTGGAGATCTAGTCCAGGACGGCTCCAGTCGTAACGAAGACAAGCGTCCTGACACGTAGCGCAAACCGAGTACATGTGCCCGTTGGCAGCGATATGTACGACGAGCCCGATAATGTAATTGAAGAACCCGTCTACATGCACCAAGGCGCGTGTACAGCAAATCCAACCCAGGACCATGGCCCTGCAGCCTCTATTGCAGAACATAGTCCCGCAGCATAATATCCTCGTCGCGTGCATCGCGATAGCACTTAGCGTTGTCATTCGGGGTATCGTTATGCGGGCCTCCGCAGTATTTGTGTGCGATCATGTGCAAGTGTCTACATGAGCTAGCGACTATATATTCGCTGCACGCCATGGACAGGCTTAGCGCACCCGAAAGCGTGTTGCTCGCGTCTTTATGGATGGCTGTGGTATAGAGATCGTTCGCCTAAGATGCTCGCTAGGCTCTCCGTGCTTACAATATCGGGAACCTTCTTCTCGAGAACGACGCTACTGTGCCGTTGCTCAGAAGCTCGAGGTCGAACGTCTTTAACCGTCCACTTGCCGAGCAGGTTCGCGTGTGGTGGCGAATCGCTTTCCATCGTCACCATGACTCTACCCGATTTGTTCCTCTGATCGACTTACGACGTGAGCACGCTGATTGCTCGTGCTTAGACAGCTCGTAGTCGATGGCGCACGTAAGCGACACTCGCACTTAACGATGGCGCGCGTATAACTTGACAGACCCGTCGCGCTGTTCTCGGAACTATTGCTCATGTTCGTCGACGAATACGAGTAGGTGCTGTACGAGCTCTTCTCGTCGCAATCATGCCATAACGCCGACAGCACCACGGCGTTCATGTAGAGATGGTATGTATTCCAACGAGCTAGCAACGAATCGCTATTCGTGCACGCGATTGTCGGCTGTTGGTGACGTTTTGCAACTCGGGCTCCCTAGGTCGCATCGCTCTCTGCCGCATCTCATACCCGGTCCCCGCCTCCTTTCCACTCATTGTTCACCGGAGTGCCTCTAGCTCACTCGCGTTTTCCTGACCCAGGCGATCGCGCCTCGTTGACGGCTCTGCCCACTCGATCTCAGCCGAGAAGTGCACTAGAAGAACGAGCCTGACTCGTAGGTAGACGCGTACACTTTCGGCATGACCCTGACGCGTACGCTTGTCCTGTACGATGTCGTGGTCGAGAGGCTAGCGCTGCCCCACGACATGTAGTCCCTGTCGATCCGCACGAATGGGACGCATCCATCTATGATGGCGGTCAGGCTGTACGTCATGCTAGGAGGCGGGCATATCTTCAAGTCGTAGAACTTGGTCTCAGGCATGCACGCGTTGCAGACGGCGAGCCATATGCCATTCTTGATGGCGCTCTTGCTGAGAAGCCACTCGCTTATCGCATGATTGGTTCTCTCGTGAGCGTGGTCGTAGTGGTATTGGTAGTCGCATTTCCAAAACGACCGTTTATCTGACAGGGTGCAGTACGGACGCGTTCCAGCAGCTACGATCAGGTACTTGAGACCACTCCTGGTTGCCGTATTCATCATCCTGGTGTAAGGCACCACTAGCAATATGTAGAGCGTATCCAACCAGTCGTTCTCCCTGGCGTACTTGAGTGGGGTCGCAAGCCTCTTCGCGAGGAGCCTGAGATCGTCGCGGAACAGCATAGTGATGTAGCCTATCGACTTGGCTACTGCCAGTGCATCGTGTGACTGGAACACCTCCCTGGTCACGTCGCGCATAATACGCGTCTCCCTTGAGGTGGATCCTCATGATTGCTAGAACAGACTCAACTCCGAGCACGTGAGCAAATTCGTGAGAACGAGTCTCCCCGGGTACGCATGTTCCATAACGTATCGATTGTCGAGAACGCGTTGCTCACTGTCTGCGCGTTGAGAGTCAGTCATCCCGTCGTACTCGAAGTTCGTCGAGCTCGTTGAGTCCGGGTTCTCGCTACACCGATCCTGCACGTTATACGCGAGTAGGGCGTTGTCGATCCCCTGCGCGCGCGCGGGTACTCGTCGATGAACCAACCTACTAGCCAGGCGTGCGGCATCGTGACCTCGATCACACGCAAGCTGCAAGCTGCATTCGCACGCGTATCGAGAATATATCCGAGACGAGGATGACGTAGAACATGGTCACGGCTAGCCAGCCGGCTATGCCCTCCCTCTCGAGGAAGTTCCCAAGGTCAACGAGGGTCTATTGGTGTTAAGGCGCGTCATGAAGCAGTACGCCAGCTCCGACGGGAAAACCATGACGTCCAGGAGTACGCTGAGTTGATCCCGGACGAGCCCCCCAAGCCAAATGATACTGAGATCGTCAGAGGTGTATGCCAACGCGGGCTCGCTGACAATTCTACAACAACCACGCGGTGTGCGAGGCGAGGAGGCGAGGTCGTATACGATAAACAAGAGCTTCTGGAAGAGCATGTACCCTCCCCTAGAGTCGATAGAATGCGAGTACGGGTTGTACGGTCAAACATCGACGAACGAATCCCGAAGAGCGAGCACGAGGGTTCCCTGAACCTGTGCTACACGCCGAGCTCGAAGGCCACGGGCAAGGTCAGGTGCCTTGTTGCCGGAACGGCTATACGTATAACAACGAGCGAGGCAATCCAGGTCACATACGAAATACTTCCGTCCTCGCTGAGGTCTTCGGCACGCCCGTGAGGTCCTGGATCGTGAGGTGTATGGGGTTCTGCTGCAGGGCGTCTGCAGATGAAGTCTGGGAAATGGTGAGGGTCTGGAAGACGACCTGCAGTCCGGACGCGCCGACCATGTACGTGTTCGAGCGAGCCAAGGTCGCGGTCGTATCCATGTCGACGGGCGTACTCACGAGGCCAGTCAGGCTCAGGGTAGCCTCCGGGAAGTTCGTACCCGAGGGGCCGTTCGTAGACTCGGTGGTCGTGCACAGGTGCGACACGCTCTTGTTCTTGGACAAATCGGTCCCAGCCGAGAGGGACGAGCCAGACCAGTACTTCAACGTGGGCGTATTGACGCTACCCTTCGGGGCATGGACCACGGACCCCAGGCTTAACCTGGGGCTCCAGATGCCCAACCCTGATCAAGGGCGACGTGACCATGACGACCGTGGGCGAGAACGAGCCTCTGGTCATGACTAGCATAATGGACGCGATTATGAAGCTGACAGTGCGCACAGGCCTATACGACGATGTCACGATAAGCTTGCCCAGGAAGAATGTCGTCGTCGCGTTCGTAAACAGACACCTCAACACCGAGGACGCCTGCTCCGTATCCTAGGAGTGGGCCGACTCGGGCGCTCTGGTGTGATCTGCGTACATCAAGTACCCCCTTCCCGAGCGATGTGAGCTACGTCAAGCCCAGGATGAAGCTCATGAAGCAACAGTGGTGGAAGCCAGCCATCGAGGGAACGATCGTAGGGGTCAGGACCAGTAAGGTGGGGGACCCATATATCGTTGCGTATATATGAGCTCGACTAAAGCTGAAGTCGGAGACAAGTTCGCTAACGACCAAAAGCATAAATATACGATCGGCGAGAAGGTCCCGTATAAGGACATGATCGACGTGTTCGACGAGGCCAGCGGGGAGTGGTTCAAGCCTAACATGCTACTGTCGACGAAGAACCTGACCAGGGGCCTGGGTGGCACGATCAGGCAGATAGCGGCAGGTACGAGCCTCGAGTCCATCAAGTCGTCCAGGGCGATGGACAAGCCCATGAGCAAGCGTGTATGCCCGCCCCTTCGACGAGCAGAAGGAGGTTGTTCCCAGGCTCCCTAGCGTGCTGGTCTCGTACAAGGGGAAGGAGCTCGTCATCAAGGAGACGAACAGGGAGCTCAGGAGGGTGAAGGCCTCACACGGGATCATGAGGGTGTTGCAGCTCAGGCAAGTCGCCTCAGTCAAGCACCACTACGCCTCCATAACGTTCTCCTCGCTGACGATCCCGAGAGGGAGGTTCAGGCAGGGTACGCCCAGAGTGGGGGAGGGTGAGTTGCTCGCGATGATGATGCAGGGTATGATGGCCAAACAAGATGTTGGCCAGGAATACTCGGGTTGACTGAAAAAGTCAATGTTGCGAAGTAACCATAACTTTCCATCGGCTTCTTCTTCTCCTCTTGTTTTCGGAGCAAATCGTCTTTTTGCTGAATTCGACCTGGCTGTTGGTTTTCCTGGGGCCCTGAATCAGAAGAAGCTTCAGATGCTCATGGATATCCGCTCTCCTCGAATCTCTGCTCTCTTACTGCTGCTCTGCTCTTCCTCTGCTCTGTCTCCAAGCGGAACTCATGATACAAGTATGGACTACCAGCGGAATCCACTCGAGTCCGTTTTGTGATTGAAGCATGTGCTGGTTACCCAGGTGCTCCGGGGCAAACGGGTTGATTTTGGCCGGTGAATTTGGGAGCACGCGGGGTTCAGGCGGGGTTCAGGCGGGGTTCAGGCAGGGTTTCACGTGGACGACTGGTGAAGTGACTGTGGACGTGCTGTAGCTGTGGCTGCGTCTGAGGCAAGGGACGTCAGCCACAGGGTAGAACTAGCCTAACCCGGAGGGGCTTAGGCCTGAACGTCCGAGGTACCGAGGCAAGCGAGGCAAGTCACTCAGTAACATCGGTTCCTGTCAGCATTCAGCTGGGAGTACGGACGTACGTCTGTATGTATTGCTGAGCTCTTCTCTTCTTACATCGATCATCAATCGATCCATTCGATCATCACAGTTCCTTTCAACAGGACACTCAATCACGATGCCTTTATCACAAGCTCGTCACTACCCTGATCATCAGTTCTCGAATCGACCTACATCCTCACCAAGTTCATCCTCCATTTCACGATCCAGTCCTACCTCCTCTACCTCCTCTTGCAAGCTCATCACTTTTCTCACCCAAACCCTACCTCGGAGTACATAATCTCTACATGCGCTACACCCCTCCCAAATCTCTCCCCAAATCGATACAAGGGTCACTACCACGGACTCTTCCACCCATGGTCCTTCAAGACGTCTCCCTCAAATTCTCGCCAAAGAAGCAGCCGCCAAAGCAAGCAGCTCCGCAAGAAGAGCATACCAAAATCGCTGCTCCTCCTTGTTTACCTCCGCAGACAACGCAACAAGCTGCTCCGCCATAACCTCCACCACCGTCCACACTGAACAAAGATGGAAGACACGATACAAGGGCAAGGATGAAGACGTCAATGACAAGCTCATCCCTCTCTGCGAGAGATGGTGCACTCGTGGCGATGGCTATCCTATTTAACGCCCGTCACGTTTCGCCATGGCTCAAAACGGCTTCAAACAGGTCCTCAGAGAAGGCAAGGCCGCGGACCGCATCGTCAATACAGACTGTGATGTAGCAATAGCAGGGCTCGAGGAAGTCCCACTTTTCAAAATCATTCGACCCCACGAACAGCAGCGCTGGTACCGCAAGAAGCATAAGCAATAAGCGAAATAAAGGTCTGACAAGCACGGAGCAGTGGACGGATCACGTGCAGGTCGTGCTCTCGTTCGGCAATTCCTCAGAGATCTGCTTTTGAACGATTCAGCTCAAATCCAATCGCTCGATTCACGACGAATTCTTGGCTCGTCCGTTTTCGCGGTCGGTTTTGCAGTTGCTTTTTTTTTTTTATTTTTATTTTTTTTTTTTTTTTTTTTTTTCAGCATGTCATCTCAACCACCCTTGGTGCTCAACAACTCGCCATCCATATGGCAAGCTATACACACTCGGAGCTTCACCCAGGTCAACCCTATCACCAATCTCCATGACGTATGCGGTAAATACTGGGACGACGTTGAAATTCAAAAGAGAAGATTAGGGGACAAGGAACCCTTTTATTCCTGTAAGCCCCAAGATTTTCATCTTGTCCTCTACCGCCAACCTGCCGCCGCCGGTTCCAATTTTTTTCCACGATTCTTTTGCACGATTCTTTTGCAATGCAAACGGACAAGGACGGAAGATCGAGGGTGAAGTGCGTCGATATGGGAGCATGTCAATAGTCGAGTGAAAGCGTAATCCGAAGCTATGGCAGTCAGCGAAAATAGCGAGTGCCCAATTTTGGCCGTTGGCGGATGATCATGAAAGAACGAACTCGCATTGGGACTTTGAGCAAGCTAGAGGAAACCCATATATTCATATAATTCTGGCTCTCGCTCGCTGATTATGACAACATCCTGGTCCATTTCTCTTCCTCTCTCCTCGTGTATCCGGCTGGTCTTTTAAAAGTTTTCTTTCTTTTTTTCTCTTTCTCTGAACATCACACCCACCCGGCAAGCTTTTAGGAACTCCCACGCTATTCGGGTGAACTGACTGAAACGGAACATTCATTGCATCGACAGGGCCGAGGACACTGCACTGATAAAGCGAGAGAGAAGTCTGGGTCGCCCAACGGGCAGGGGGCGAAGAGGGAACCGAGGGAGTGTGACTGCAAATAGATAAGGGCGCCGAGAAAAAAAGAAAGCCCTCGAGCCAGACGAGGTCGGTCGGGAAGAAACGAAAGTCGTGCTAGCTGAGAAGAAGGTGATGCCTGCTGGGGAGAGCGTGTCTGCCCAGAAGCCGAATGAGAACGGACCAGACGGACGGGGAGCACTGGTAGCTAACGTGCGGCGCGTACTCATCCCCTCTCTGGTGATAGCGTCGGGGTCGGAAGGAAGATTAGAAGCGTGGACGGAAATCCTTTGTCTGTACAGCCGGCCGATGGAGGAGATCCTCAGAGAAAGAACATTCGTTGGGGCCGGTGGATGTAGGTGCAATTAGCACAAGCACCTCCAGCCACTCCAGTCACCCGTTTGCAAGTTGGGAAAAGAAAAACTTTGCACCTATCGCAGCAAGGCTGGCATACTCCGCCGGCTCCTTGGATTCGGAGAACTTGTAGTTCCTGCATATGGCTGGCCTTAAAGTCGTCGATATCGCGAGGACCCTGAGCGTGCATACTGAGCAGAAAGCTCTGCTGTCCACTTGAAGGGATACGATCAGGTCTGCTCGGACGACTATCAAGTTGGGCGATATTAACCTTTAAACTGTGACTGATTGATTCATATTCGACAAACTCTGAAGACATGAGGTAGGCAATCGTTGCTCAGAGAGAAGAGCTAGAGACAAGAAAGTGGGATACAGTCAAGGGAGAGAAACTTCGGTGGTGAGAGAGAGTCGGTTTCATCGTGGGCCCGGCTGGTGGCCGAGACGCCCCCACTTGCGTGACTACGAGAACGGCAGCATCGAACGCTACTCCATGCATCCCGTGGTGCACGACTGGTGCGCAGAAACGATCGGCCTTGGCCAGGACGAGGGAAGGGTGACAGCGCTGACGATCGTCGGTGATGCAGTGCCCGATCAGTTCGGGAGCGGAATATTCGATCCTCCAGCAGCGGTTGCTCCCCATATAGACCGAGTTGCAAGGGATATTCGGGATGTCGATCTGCTGAAGAGCAGTGCGGCCGCGGAGACTTGTCATGCTTTCCACAATCTGGGCGACCTTTACGCGGATCAAAGGTAAGCATGGCGGGGCGGAGCAGATGTATCGACGGGCGCTGGATGGAAAGGAGAAAGCATGGGGGCCCCGATCATGATAAGGGCCGTGGATGAAGATGATGCTGCGCTTCCCAGAAAGACTATGCGAACGAAAGTATTTCTGTTGGGTAAGCGGAAAGTGATCAGCTATTGTGGTAGAATTTGTTGGAGGGTGGTCGTCGTCGTTGTTCATATATGACCATCGTGGATGAGGTTGATGCTAACGCGGGCCCTAAGAAAGGGATCACGGAGGATGGTCGGATGGGTTTAACTCGTAGCCAGAACCTGCCGGGCGTTCACTGGAGTATAAAAGCGATGGGGCAACGATCCGGGGACACTTTGATCTTCACCTCCGTGGCATAGTTCTCGGGTGATCAATGCAGATACTGCTCCAAAGAAAAAGGTATCTAACAGAGGTTCGCCAATACACATAGTGGTGTAAGGAAGAAGCCTGCCGTTGGATGTTGACAGGCTGCAAGGCGTGCTATACGGAGGTTCGGAAAATTGCAACCTGACACCTGAGGCATCGACGTAGAAAGTCCCACTGCACAATCATCCAAGTGATGGTGATGACGAGAAACGGTAGAACCCGCCACATACCCGGTCCTGCTTGCGTGGTACGGAAGAACAACCACTCCGTTGAAAGGTGTAGCAGCGCTATAATATATATGGCAAGGCTAAGGATATACATAACACGATCATCGATATTGTAGGTAGCGGATAGGCGTATAAGGCTCGCTAGGGCGTTCTAGATCCCGAATAGCCTCGACGTCAGATCCGTAACCTGATGCGAGGAGTTGGGGCCGGCGTAGGTTAGGAGAGCATTGGCCAGAGCTTCTTCGATAGCTGATGGAGGGGTGGGCTTTGACTCTTTTTGATCGAAAATCGCCGCTGCGTTGCTGTCCAGTCAATCTCTCGCATTTGTCCACTCCATCGTAATTTGCGCCACCATTGAGGTGTATGACGAGTCGCGCCATTGCGATCCTGATCCGTCATGAACCAAATCCCATGGTCGATCTCAGAGTGAGGGACGTTGGTGGAGGAGGTGGGGATGGAATGGGGAGGTAGCGGTAATGGCACTAGGGCTGGCGGAGGGGTTGTTGACCGCGGACGTTGTCCAAAACATGTAATGACTTCTCCAGCAGCTCGCTCTTCAAGGCTCTTCTGGTGATCTGCCTTTATGTCTTGGAGTCTTTCGGTACGTCGGGTTGGAGTACGTCGAGCTGGGGCTCTTGCGAGGGAGCTGATAATTGAGCTTGAGAAACAATTGAGCTTCTGGTGTGTGTAACGTTGATAGCGAGACCGGATTCGGAGTCAATCCGCAAATCGAAGCATTTTCGTTCTCGTTCGTCTGCGTAAGGAGGTCCCAGTCACCTTGCCAATCTGGCCATTAACACCAATCATCATCAGACGTCTTGACGGGAGTGAAAAGAGCAAGGACGTCTGGATCCACCATCATCGCGATTGTGAGTACATTTTGGGTCCATAATTGGTGGGTGGCCACCCCAGCCATTCGCCCCAGCCATTCGGTCTTCTCCTTTTGACCTAATGACACCATTCCTTTCTGGCCTCTTTGACATCACATGTGGGTGGCCATTGGCTCTTGCACTATTACAAATGCCTGGGTAGTTCTAAATCCGCCACTAAATCCATAAACACTTGAGTCCGCGTCCAGCTCCTCGATCGTGATCTGTATTCGTCCGCATGGTCTAGGTCATTGCGAACATCCCGCCACTTTTAATGATTGAAGCGACCGAGACCTCCCAACAGCTACGGCGTCGAATTGACCACTGGCAAGACAACGTGTTGACGCAGACCAAGAACATCCAGCGCCATCACGCCTTCTCACCCGTCCGTACCCAGTACCTTCAGAGCGGCGCCATAGCCATCAAGACCAAAGGCTACAGCGTGAATGGGAGACGCTTGCGACCGACCGCCAGGCGTCTAGCCTTGCAAGAAATCCCTGTAAACGTGGTCAGCCAAGGGACGACGACCAGGACCAGGAAGAGGAAGAGGGAGGGAAGCACAATGTCCAAGGAACCCAAGAAGAAGCAGCTTGTTGACGGAAAGCCTGAAGAAGCGGGTGGAAGGGGGCCCGGGTTCGGGATGACCACAAGATCCTCTGCCGCTGGGACCAGTAGTCAAGGCGACTTTCGCACACGCTTGGATTTCCCGCCGCCATCATGGCCGCCATCACAGCCACCATCATCGGCGGGCGGATATAAGACCCCTATACTCACCCCCGCACCCTCCTCGAGCAGCAGGCCGTCTTCCCCAAGAAAAGGCGGCAAGTCCGCGGACCGACCGGTAAAAGAGAATGAGATCACGTTTACCTACCTAGCCCATTACGAGCCTGCCGTAATTCCCTATATTAAAGAAAAGCTTAAGAAAGATGTAATCCCGATTCCTGCAGTTACCGAAAAGCTTTATAAGAAAATCCGGTAAGCGAGGGCTTATATTCCCAAGGAATTAAAGGCGAATGCTCGTTAAGTAGGGCAGGGTTTAACCTAAAGCTAAACTAATCCCGAGGCTAGAAATCTTATGAGTTATCAATAAACACGCTAATCAAGTCCAAAAAGTAACTCGATCCGTCCTTAATCCTATTTGATACGGCACCTTATATTTCCCGGCGTTTACTTATATTAAAAAACGTAATCGATTATATCGCCGAAAAAACTATTCTCGATTATGAATTAAGAGTATATAAAAAAGAATAAGGTACGATTTTTTATAAATTCCTGACGGAGATAGAAATATAGAGTGAAAGTAAAGCGGTTATATTTAATACGTAAGACCTACGGTATTATCCCATACGGTGACTATTTGCTCACCATTTTGGGTTCAGCGAGACCATCCCTATTCAACCTAATGATTTCCAACCACTACGGCCCGATCGTTAGCCAATTATTAACACCGACACCAGGACCGAAAAGAGTAGGGATACACCAGAAGCATCTCGCAATAGTCTTACGCGTATGGTCGACTGGTGTTTCTGTCTCCGGATCGACCGTAAGGATTAGCAGCAGATCAAATTCGCGAGCTTGAGAAACGACAGCAAAGATCGGCTCCGGAGTCTGAATCAGACCTTCTCCTTTATTTCCGATTATTTTATTATTTTCGAAATCGAGGTTAAAAAGACGTATTAAGCTTATAATCTTCTTATTTAACTGGCGGTATAAATATTTAATAACTTACTTGATTGATTAATTAATTTATACTACGGATCTAGCTAAGCTAATTCCGGCGTTCCCTAATACTCGGCTATTTGGCCTTATTAATAACCGTAAAAAACCCGATATCTATAACGTTAGGAATAAAAACCGGTATTTACCCAGCCTTTATTTACGTTTTAAAGGCTAAAAGTATTTATAGCCGTTTAAAGAGTAAGAATTTATTTATACGTTTTTTCTAAGAAAACCTATAATATTACGATTAAATTTATTTAAAAGTTACCCTTAAATTTATTATTCTTCCGTTATTTTACGGGTTTATTTAATATTAAAATTTTAGAATTTTAATTATATTATTAAATATCCTTATCAATATATATATTATTATTATTTTATTTATATAACTTTATTAACCAATATAATATTACTTTTTATATTGCCTTAATATTTATAGCCTTTTTAGCCCCCTATTAGGTATAATTTTCCCGCTATTATTTTTTACCCCCGGGTTAACGGTAAGGTTTCTTAATTAAATCCTTAATTACTTCCTTTATTTCCTTAATTAAACTGAACTATAATAATAAGCCCGTAATTATTATAAATTTAACGGCCGCTTTAATACCCTTTTTATTAATAAGTATTTAACGATAATCGTTAATTCCTACCCTTTTAATTAATCCCAGTTTAAGTTTTTTAAATAGTAAATAAGAGATTAATACGTATATAGCGTTTTACTTTTATTATTTATATTTATAGTTAATATTAATCCGGTTACCGGTATATATAATAAAAAGGAAATAAGTTAAGTTATTTTTATTTATCCGGAGTTAAATTATTAATACGTTATTGTTTTTTCTTATAATCCTATAACGTTAAAGATATTTATTAATAATTTTATCGCTATTTAATACCGGATATTATTACCTTTAAGGGATCGATTTTTTATATTTACGTTAACGCTTTATTTACCTTTTTATAATTTATAAAGTAATCGTTATTAACTTTATTTTTATAACCTTTTTCTTTTCCGCTATTTTTACTTTAAGTAAGAATTCATATACTCTTATGTTAACTTCTTAAATATAAGTTAAATCAACCTCTTTTTTAACTTATTCTAATTTAACTTTTATAAAAAAAGTAAGTATTGCTTTTTTACGTTTTCTTATTTAAGGTTTCTTATAGTTTTAATGAATACGTTTATTTCTTATTAACGTAATTAAATTTATATTTTTTTTAAGTTTACTTAAGTAATTATTTGATTTAAAGTTAACTTTATTAATAATATAAAAACCTCGGATTCCAATACCGGGACGGGAGTTACTTTATATATTTTACTTATTACTCTTAAGTATCGGTTTTAAACCTTTTATAGTTATTAAACGGGCTCTTTCCTATATTTAAGCGTATCTTTAAATATATATTAAATAATTATTACGTATATTATCGTAGATTTTATAATTATTTAATAAACAGTTCTAGCCTTCTATAAAATAACTTTTTATATTAATATTGTAAAATAAATAAGGCCTTTTTCTTATAAAATTATCTTCTTTTAGACCTTTTTTATATAATCCTTTTAATCTAGTTTCTTATTAATTTATAGGTTAAATACCTTAATATTAACTTCCGGTTTTACCGTTATATTATTTAAGTCTATTATAGCTATTATATTATATAGCTTCAGGCTCCTTATTATATAAATAAGTTTATACTTATATAGGGTAAATTAAACCCTATATATTTTTACTTATTATAAGTAGACTTTATAGGCTTATTTTAACTCCAAATAATTTATATAAATAAACGTATTATAAGTTAAAAAGTAAATATTATTAATAAAGCTTTTTATTTAGATTTTTTATTTTAATTTTATTAAGTTTTTAATAAATAAGCCGTTAAAGAATAAAAATAAAATTAAAAAAATAAATAACTTTTAAAGAATTTTTATTATCGTGGGCTTTATTATACTTATTTCTTATCCTAAGTTAATTAATATTACTTAATTACTTAAGAAACTTTCTATTTAATTTATAAAGAAAAATAAAACCTTCTTTTTCCGTAAATTATAAAGTAACCTTTAATAATTTATTTTATTAAATACCCTTATAATATTTAAGGAAAGAAGACTTATAATATATTCTTTTTTATAGCCTTATATTATATATACGTTATTAATTAAACCTTTAAAAGCCGTTTCCGTTAACCGTTTTTTTTTTTATTTTTATTTATTAATTAAAGAATAACTTATAATTTTTTACGTAATTACTTAAAATCTTTATAATTACCGTTTTTAAAGCCTTCCTTAATATATAAAGGAGTATTATAAATCTATATGATTTTACCTTTAAATAATTTAACTTAACCGGCTTCTTAAGGATAATCGTTTTAACCTTTTTAAATCTATAAAAATAATATTCTATATTAAAATAAACTTAAAATAAATAAATAAAAACCTCTTTGAATAATAACGTTATTATAGATAGGAACTTATTTAATATATTGTTAAATTTAAGGGTTTTATTTTTTTAGCTTATTAATCGTTTTAATTATTATTTTTAGGTTATTATTTTATTTATTATTATTAATTTAAAATATACCGTACCGTTAATATTTATTAAGTTAACTTCTAATAATAAAAGAAAGAACGTTTTTTTAAGAGTTTTAATTTTACCGTTAAAGGTATTTATTACCGTACCATTTAATCTTTTTAAAGGTAGAAATTTAAGGATAAGTTTAAGTTTTTTACTTTATTCCTTATTATATTTTATTAATTTTTAAATATTATAAAAGGAAACCGTTAAGTTATATATTATAACCCGGAAATATATTTACTTATTTTTCCGGATAATTTTCTTCTTTTTTTCTTAAGCTTTTTTTAACCGTTAAAGCGTTTCCCGGTTTTTATATTTAATAATTTACTTTATAAGTATTTTTACCTTTATAATTATTTTTATATATTTTTTATTTTAATAAGTTTTAACTCTTTAAGATAACTTTATTATTAAGATTATAACGTTAATTATTTTATTTAAAGTCTTTATTACCTACTTTATAAAACGGTTAATTTATTTTTTATTATTAAGCCGGGGAAGCTTTATTAATTAAGATATTATCTTTATTATTTTTATTAATACCTTAGCTTCCTTAACCGTCTTTTACGTTTATTTAAACGGTAAAAACGGAGTTATATTAATAAATTAATTTAAGGTTATTTATATTAAGACGTAATCCGAACCGTATTTTAAGTCCTTTTAAGGTCCGTATATTATAATTAAATTAATAATATTTTCCGAGTTAAATATTAAGTTAATTATAATCTTAAATTTATAACTTTCTTATATAATAATTTTTTTCGGCATTAATAACGTAAAGTTAAATTATATAATAATTATTAATAACTCCTTAAATTTAATATAATTAATTATATAACCGTTTTTATTCTATTGGATATAATAAAGATTAAAGTTTTTTATTAAAAAATACTTATTAAATACGGCTATAATATCCTTAAATAATAGGATTATAAAAGGTTTTTTCTTATTAATTAATAATAAATTATACGTATTATAAATATTTAAAATACTTTTAATATCCTTTTCTTATACGATTTAAAATATATATAGGTTCCTTCCGTAATAAATAATATCTTAATTATTTATATTTAACCTTTTATTAATAAAGAAATATATCCGCGTTATTTTATTATTTTTAAAGATTAAATAAAAATTATCTTTTAAATTAATTAAAAAATAAATATATAAATTATATAATAGTTTTTATATTATTATAATATTAATATCCTTTATTTCTTTAAATTTAAATATTAATATTATAATTTTAACTATTTCTTTACGTACGTTATATTATATTATCCTTAAAAGTATAAATATATTAAATATTAATATCCATTAAGCTTTTTTTATTAACTTTTATTTATATAAATAATTTCTTTTTAAAATTAAATATTATTTATTTTAATCTTTTTATTATAATAATAATCCTGGTTAAATAATTAATCTTAAAGGTTAATATCATTATAAGTTTCTTTTTTTTTACGGTATTAATTATTACGTTTTACCCTTCCTTGTTTAAAGGGTTTTATTTACATTTTAAAACCGTTTTTAATTATTTTACCGGTTTAAATTTATATAAATTATAATATTAAATTTTAACCGTTATCCTAATTTCTTTATATTAAGTTTTTTTCATTCTTATTATATACCGTAAGTTTTACGTTAAATAATTATTATTATTATATGTCGCATATTTTAATATATTTTTTATTAAGCTTTTTATTATTAAGTTAACGTATTCATACGTATTATATTTTTCGGTATATATTACGTATTTTATATTATTAATGTACCTTATAATAATATACCCGTACCTTTAATATTTAAAGTATTAATAAATATTTATTACCCGGTTTTAAGGTTTTATTAATTTAAAAGACTTACTTTTTATTACCCTTTTATTAAGGATATTATTATATATTCTTATTAACGTTATATTTAAAATAATTATAAAGTATTTCTTTATATAATTAAAGGCGTTTAACCTTTTTATTATAAAAAGGAAACTATAATTAATAATCTTTAACTTAAAATAAAGGACCATATTCTCCTTTTTTATCCGTTTTAAAATAACTTTCTTTTCCTCCCTTATAAATTTTATTAAATATATCTTATTTACTATAATAATAAAAAATTACCTTAATACCTTTACCGTTTTATACCCCCTTTTACCGGCTTATCCTTTTAATTTCTTTAGCCCCTTTTTTACCTTTAATAAAATTATATTAAGAAGGATATCCCCGCTTTATAATTTACGTATTATAATAATTTATTCTATTAATAACTTTCTTATTATTTTAAATACCTTTATTAATTATAATAAGTTTATTTTTATTATTATACTTTTTTCCTTTTCGCTTAATAATTATATAATTATTATCCTTACCTTTTTTAACGTTATTATTTTCTCCTTTATTTTTACCTTTTTTATTATTAATACCGGCGTTATCCTTATGGCTTTTATTATTTAACTTATCTTTATTTTCTTCTTTAAAGCCTCTTTTATCGTTCTTTTACTTTATATATATCCTTTTTATCTTTTTTTATTTCCGTCCGTTAATACTTTTATTATTGTTTTTTAAGCTCCATATAACCTTTTTAATTCTTTTAGACCTTTTTCCGTATTTACGTAAAAGTTTTTTATTCCCCGTAACCCGATTTATAGTATCGGTTAAATCTTTAACGTAATATCCTTTTATATAGTTATAAAAAGGTTTTTTAACGTCCTTACCGTTTCCTTTTTTTTTACTTTTCTTTTATATATTTAATAACTATTTTTTTTTATAATTTATTCCTATTTATTTAATATTTCTTTATTTTTATTTAGCTTTTTTTTAATTTATATATATTTAATAAGGCCTTTTACGCCTCCGTTTACCTTTTATCCGTCCCCGTATACCGTCTTTATTCCCTCCGCCTTTTATTTATTACCTTTTATAATAATATTTTTACGCGTTATATACGTTTTTTTACGCGTATTTTATTAATTATAAACTTTGTATTTAATTTAAAGCCTTTTTATCTTGTATTTATCGCGTTATTCGTATAACTTATTACCGTTCCTATTAACCTGGGCCGCTTACCCTTCCTCCCCTTTTATTTCCATTATTATTCCGCTTCCGTTTATCGCATTTAAAATATTGTCCTTATTATTACTTAAGCTATGCACGCGTGCATCGTTTCTGACCTCTGGGGTCCCGTTGTTCGTCGCCATCGCCTTTTTCAGTATTCGCATTCATCTAATAACTTACTTAAGAAATAAGCAATAGGCTAAGATCGATCGATACTTATATTAAGTATTATAATAAAGGGTTATTTATAATAAATATATTTTTTTTTAAATCCGATAAAAGTTTAATTATAATAAGGCCGATAAAGTTTAATAATATAACTTCGCTGGAAAGAACGTAATTAATTATATATCGTCTATATATCCTTATATAATAAAGTACTGCCGGTACTTCCTTCCACTGGTTTAAAGACTAGATCTTTAAACCGGCGCGGATGAAGATTGGGAAAGGAGATGAAGCCGGGGGGGGGACCGAAAGGCATAGACCCTTTCGACCACCAGCTGCCATCGCATCTTCCCCAAAACAACAAAAAGAAAGCACCAGAAGGGCCAGGGAAGAGGTAGGGGCAGCTTTTGGTGCACTTATCAGAAATGAAATGACTTGAGAAGACAGAAAGACGACCAACGAACGGGCTTGGAAGAACGATGATGAGTAGACACTCGAGAGTGAGAGTGCACGTTGCAACAGTAGTCCATCATCTGCTGTGAGAACTCAACCTGAGATCTCAATCTCGGACGCCTACGGATCCGTATGTACCTGCCAAGCATGCCGATCTAATCTGCCAACCTAACCTATCGATTGCGGCAGTTACCAATTTAGGACTTGTCCCCCAGCTCGCTTCACCCACAGACATGGCTCGTGGAGTGTGGGGAAGGCTCAGCAGGGCTGGTGGCTGGTGGATAAGCCGGACGGTGTAGGTATCACGGTGATGCTCTCGAATTTCCCTCGCACGTCTCAGTCATCAGCTCCTCCCGACTCAGGCTCAGGATCACGGAGCGAGTAGAGCGAGCAGAAGGACGTATAGGTGGCATAGTTGACTACAACAGAGTAATGATGTGTCGACCTGCATGGCACTCATGAAATCTGGTTGTGATTTCCTGTCTCCTCATGGCCCTATGCCCATTATGGGCCTAAGTGGCCTTGTATACACCCTTATCTAGTTAAGACGGCTTTTGGCACCGAGGTTTAGCCGTGAGATTCGCGATTTTCACTACTCCCATAGGACACCCTTTTTCATACTCAATTGATTCAACCCTTACATTCATCTGCCTTGTTGAATTTGACTCGACTTGGGAGGATGGAAGCATCCGAGCAACACTGGGAGCTCCCCTCTCACCGAAGGGGGCTAACAATATAAAATAAAAATCAAGCATCTGGGGGCGAAAGGTTGGCTTGATTGTTTCCAACCTTTTGCAGCGATAGGGAAATCTTGTGGATCATCCCTCGCTAAATGATCTTGCTGGATGGTGTAAGAGGTATGGTATGCAGTTCTTGTTAATGATATTTGGAAATAGGAGGAACTGGCGGTAATGCTATCTTACCGCTTCGGACCCCCATAACTATATACGTTTGTCTAAACTCCTCCAATGTTCTTTCATCTTCTTCGCGTTCCCTTCGCCTCTCCTCGTTGCGGGATCGGGAAACGACATTCTCCTCTGCTATCGGTATCCCTTCATTTCCTCCTTCTCCTCCCGTTGCTGCCTCGGCTGCTGCTGTTACTGCCGTCGGGTTTCCGGGTGCATTGACCATCTGCTGCGCGGTGGCCTGAGCCGAGTGGTTGTTGCCCTGCGGGGTCTGTGTCGGTGGAGCGATTGTGCAGTCGAAGGTTACGGTCGGAGCTGCTGGTTAAGTGGCTGGCGGCGGGCAGCTTGGGCTCGGCGGGTTGTCATGCTCGTCTTCTTCGGGGCTGCGTGAATGCGATGCCGGGGAACTCGCGCCCTCGTACGACGGGAGATGATGTTCTTCTGCATCAGCGATTGATGCCGCTCCTGGGAGACGATATTCGTTCACGATATCATTGGGGTCATATTCCGGATCTTCTTCCTGTCCGGTAGCGGTCTCACTTCTGCCGTCGCCGGCGGTAGGATGCGTTGAATCCTGCTGTTCGTCAAGGATGCTGGGATCGATCCATGATCCGGTATCGCGTGTATCGAAATCGATCAAGGAGCCTATGACGGGGCTACTGGATTCCGTTGACGATGCTGTCGACGTGGCAGTTTGGTTCCTTCTTAGGCATTCCACCTCTCGTTTCGTTGCCTGATCTTCCTCACACTGTCGATCCACTCTCCGGATGAGGACTTTGAACGAGTGCTGCCAGTATTCTTCCGCGCGCAAGTAGCGCTGCTCGAGGTCTTGCAGCCGCTTGAGGAGCTTTTGGCGACTCTTGGGAGCGACTCTTCCGGACGAGTGACCGGGTTTCAGCTCGGCTCGAGTCAAGAATTCTTCGGCTAAGTTAAATCTTATGCCGGATAAAAGCTCGGCATAATCAAGAATTTCTGCACTATTTTGACTTAGCCGGGGCTTATAATTAGAACGGTATTATTAAGCTAGCTACGTTTTATTATTACGAGCGGTTATTGCATATGCTGAGTATAAAGCTAGATCCTAAGAATATTGTATCGGATTTTAGCGTATATACTAAGTATATATCCGACGGATACTAAAACCTTCTATCCGACTTTACGCGCGTCCCGGTTACTTAATATTGCCGCTAAAAATCAAGATAAATTACCCCGCTCCCACTTTTTCTTTGCATATACAGAGTATATTCTGAGCTTATATTTTCCCCCGGTTTCCTCCAATACTAACCTTTGGTATATGCCGAATATCGACTTGGTTTAATCGTCCTCTTATATCTTGATCCTTTATAATGCTTAGCTTATATTAAGTACCTGCTAAGTTAATTATAATTAAACAAGACTTTAAGAATAATACGGTATAAAATACTCAGAATCTATATCCTATTTACGGGTACTTTCATAATAAGTATATATATAATATCGAGAGAATAAATACTAAATAAATAAAGTTCGATCTAGAATATAAATCATAATTAGACGCTATTTAATACGTATAAACCTGGTATATACTTACTTAGAAACTAATTAATAAATAGGAATCCTCGTAACTTTCGCCGGCGGCGGTATTAATAAGTAAGCTACTAATTAAGGAAACTTATATTAAATATATATAATGCCTCAAGTTAATATCACTAATATCGCAAATATATTCAGATACCGAAAGTATTTAATTTAAATATATATTAAGCAAATATAAACCCTTTTAACCCGCCGTTTAAGCTAAGTATAATTAAAAACGGAAGATAAACTTTTTATATTTTCTTCCTAATATAAGCGTATATTAAGTATATATAATTATTAAATTATTATTAATCCCGCCGACCCGACTTTTATATATAGTTAAATATTTTCTAATTAGTCGGCGGTTAGTTAATATATGTTTTACGTTAGCTTAGCTAATATTGAACTTTAGTTATAACGTTATATATGTTATGAGCATATATGCTCATAACGGCTTGCTGGCGGCTTGCTGCAAGGGGCTGGATGGAAGGCTAGATGAAGGGTGCTGCAACAGGGCAAGTATTGCACGCAGGGCGGCTTACTAACCGCATGGGGTAAGATGGCTACTAGCGTCTTAACATTTGCGGCTTTCAAGTACAGTTTACGTATTACCACCTATATTTACTCCTTAAACCTATTCTCTTAATTAATTATACCCTTATTAACTTACCTTTAAGTACGATATTAATATTAAAATAAGTTTTACCTTACTTATACTCTTTTAATAACTATATAAGTTATAATTATTACCGGAAGGACTTTAAGAGCCTTAACTTTTACGGAATTAACCTTGATAATATATATTAAAAGTAAAATTAAAAAATTAAAACGTTAAATATATTAATAATTTAATTACTTATTAAATAAGGAATATTATATAAAGAAAAAAACGGAATAAGTTATTTAATAAGTAAAAATAATAAAAGTTATTATTAATTCCGGTATTAAAAAATAAAGAATTCTATATTTTAACCGGTAATCTTATTATTACCTATTTTTATTTTTATTTTTATAGCTTATATATTAAGAAGCTTTTATAGTTTCTATTTTATAAGTTTGAATAAAGTTTATTTAATAAATTTTATAAGTTTTCTCCGTTTGTTATATTAAAGAATAAAATTAAAAACTTCGGTAATATAAGTATAAATAATATTTTAAAGAAAAATATATTTATCGATATTTATTTTATTTAAATCGCAGGTTATTTAATTATTACGTTATTAAAAAAATAAATAAATATTAAAAAAACCGGAATATTTTAGGAAATTAATAATAAATATTATTTAATTTATTAAATATAAATTTAGTTTAAAGAAATTTTATAAATACTTAATATTTTCTACGTTAAATAAAATATTAATATTAACCTCATTAAATAATTTACTTATAATAAAATTTTTAATACGATCCGTAAATAAAGTTTTAATATATTTTTTTAAGCAAATTATATTGATTCCGTTTAAATAATTTAAATCTTAATAATTTTATTATTAATCTTACCATTTAAATTAATAATATTATTATAGCAATAAAAAAATTTGTATTAAAAATAATTATTCACGCGATTTTACTTAATCGGGCTCCGTTAACGTTATGGATAAAGGACGTAAGAGATTAGGTTTTAAAATAAAAGACCTATTAATATTTACGGGTAACCTTAATGATTAAAAGCCCATTAATTACGAAAACTAAGAAATTCAGATTTATAATAGATTTAACTATAACCCTTAACCTTAATTATTTCTTTAATGATTTTACGAAAATAGTCTTCGTTTAGAATAGTATTAACGGGGGTAGGCGGCTTATTTACGTTTAAGACGTATAAGAGGAGCTATTAATCTACACCTTTTTATTAATAATATTTTTAAATATTTAATTGAAATTTATAAAGAAATAAATAAAAAAAATAAACCCCATTATAAATACCAAATATTATATTAAGGTAATAATAGAAAGTTTAGTATTTTTAGGAACAATATATTCCGATTAATAAGGATTTTAAAATATAATAATAATTATATTTATAATAATATTTATAATTAAATAATAAATAAACTTAAAAACGTTTTAAAAATAAACCCTTATATATATTATATAACTTTATTGAAAAAAATACTTAATTAATTTTAATTATTAAATAATGAATAAATTATTAAAATTAAAAAAAAGAAAACCTTAATTATATAAAAGGAAAAAAAAGAAATTTATTACCGGAATTATTATAAAAAAAAGATAACTATTTATTTTATTAATATATTTAATAAAAATAACGTAAAAATTAAACGTTTTAAAATTAAACGATATTTCGGTTTTTATTACTATTGTAAGTAATTTAAATATATTATTATTATATATTTAAATAAAAATAAGCCGAGAAATCTTAATAAAATTTAAAAAATTAATATTAAATTAAAAAACTAATAAACCTTATTATTAATACGGTTAAAATAAAAAAACTATAAATTTCTATATTAAAAAAAATAATAAATAACGCTTTTTTAAATAAAGTTTTTATGGTTCCTTATATTTTAATAATAAATAAAAAAAGTCGTATTTATCTTATTTTTATAAATATAAACCTTATATGTTTTCTTTATGATTTACTCCAGGTTAATATTATACCTTTATTTAAAAAAAAGACTATAAATAATTTTAACGATTATATATTTTATATTATTTCTTATATAATTTATTTAACTTTTAAAGTAACTTTAGATATTTAACGTTATATATTAATAATAATAATAAAACTAAGGTTTCGATAAATAATCCTTAAAAAACCGTATTTATAACGGTTTTAAATTAACGTTAATAATAAATAATTAATTATAAGAAACGAACTATTAAAGTCATTTATTTTTCTTATATTTCCTTTATTATTAACTCCTTATAAGACTTAAAAGATTATTAAACGTTTATTTAAACTGGAATTAATAATTAAAATATTAAAACCCTTATTATTATTAAAGTTAATAACTTTAATACCGACATAAATTTTCTGTTAACCAAAAATTAAATAAGTTTAAATTTATATAAAATTAAAGGATAAGTTAATTATAAAAACTTTACTTTAAAAACTATTTAAGAAAGATAAAAAACTTATTAATATTACTTAAATTAATGCTATTTTTAAAAAAATATTAATAAAAAATAAAGAAAATAACGTATTCTTTATCTTAATAATAAAATTAAATAATATATTTAAAGATTATAATAAATATATTAATAAACTTAATATTAAATTAAATATAATATTAACGGGAAAACTTAAATAAATAAAAAAAAACTATTTAAAAAATATTATAATTTCTTTAATATTTTTAATAAAATAAAAATAACGGATTTATTATTTTATTAGGACGTTAATTATAAATTTAAACTTATTAATAATCCCTATAAATTATTCTATAATTGAGTATACCCTTTATTAATTCCGAAATTCTAAGTATATAAGAAGTATTTTATTAAGAATTTAAAAAAGGGATATATTATTTTAAGCGGAGTAATATTTATATTATTAATCTTTTTATTTTTTAAAAAAATAGAAGTCTCCGTTTTTACGTTAATTACTAAAAGCTAAATATATTTATAAAAAAAGATAAATACTTTTTATTATTAATTAAAAAGATTCTTATTTAAATAACGGATTATATAATTTTAATAAAGATCGATATTATTATTATATTTAACTTATTATATATAAGTTTTAAAAGCGAAAAATTTATTATTTTTATTATAAATATAAGTATATATAAATATATAATAATATTTTTCGGATTATTTAATAAATTAATAATATAATAATATTATATTAATAATTTTCTTTTTAAATACTTAAATAATTTTATATAAGTATATATTAATAATATCCTTATTTATAATAAATTATTTAAAAAATATTAATAATATATCCGTAAAATATTTATAAAGTTATATAAAGCCGGTTTATATATAAATATCAATAAAAACGAATTTTATATTTAAGAGACCGCTTTCCTTGGAATTATCGTTTTTATTAAAAGTATTCAGATAAACTTAAAAAAGGTTTAATTAATTTTTAAATAAGCTTAGTTTATAACTTTAAAATAAATATAAAGGTTTATCGGTTTTTATAATTTTTATAAACGGTTTATATAAGGGTTTTTAAGATAATAAGGTTTTTATATAAATTAACCTAGAAAAACTTTAAATTTAAATAAAATAAAACATATTAAATAACTTTTAATAAAATAAAAAAAATTATTGTCTTAATTTTTATATTATGGTATTTTAATAAATTATAAAAGGCAATATTAAAAATAGATTTTTCCGATTATATTAATACCGGTATTTTATTATAATATAATAATAACGGAGTCTTTTACTTAATAACCTTTTATAATAAGAATTTTATACCGGTAAAGTATAATTATAAGATTTATAATAAAGAATTCCTAACTATTATTAATGGTTTTAAAATATAAAAGGCCGACTTTAAATATATAAATATCCCGATTAAAATCTTTATTAATTATAAAAATCTAAAGTATTTTATAAAAACAATAAAATTTATTAAAAAATAAATACGATAAATAAATATTTTTATTAATTATAACTTTAAAATTATTTATACGTTAATAAAGAAAAATTAAAAAGTAAATACTTTTATAAGAACTACTAATCTTATATTTATTTCCTTTAATAACAATCGCAAAAAATATATATATTAAACGGTATTATCCTTTAACTGTATTTAATTTAAGCCGATTAAGCAAGGATTAAAAAACGTTAAAAACTTCGCTATAAAAATAAAGCGGATAAATTTAAAAAAGAAAAAATACGATAAATTTCAGTCTGAAATCGTTAATAATAAGCTTGGTAATTATTTTAATAGGAATAATATCCTATATTATAAGGACCGTAATTACGTATTAAAGTTAATAATAATAAACGTCCTAAAGGATGTTTATAATTAGCTTTTTTTACGTATTTAAATATTCAACGTATTATAGAATTTATAAAACGTAATTATTATATCCCCGGACTTCGCTTAATAATCAAAAAATATGTTTATAATTATTAAATCTATAAAAAGATTAAAGCTCTTAAAAATAAGAAAAACGGGTTATTATATTTATTATTTATATTTAATTAACGTTAAAAAAATTTCTTGATAAATTTAATTATTACGTTACCCGACTTAAAAAGTTATAATATAATATTTATTATTTATTATAAATTATTAAAGGAACAGTTATATATCTTAGTTACCGATAAAAATAAAAGTATTTTAATAAAAAAGCTCGTTAATATCTTTCTTAAAAAAATTTATTAATATTACGGTCTTTTTTTATCGATCGTATTAAATCATAGTTTATAATTTATATCCCCTTTATAAAAATACTTATATAAGAAATTTATTATTAAGGCAATTTACTTATTATCTTATTACCCTAAGATAAATAAGTAAACGGAGCAGGTAAATCAAAATATTAAGATAAAGCTCCGGGCTTATTATAAAAAATAATAGGATAACTAAATAAATTACTTAAATATAATAAAATTCGCGGATAATAATTAGGAGTCCGTATCGATTAATATAATACCGTTTTTCTTTAATAAAAAGTTTTACTTTTATATAAGCTTTATTTCGGATAATATTATTTATATAATAACGAAAAAACGGCTTATGAATCGTACGGCCGGTAATATTATCGATTATATATAGAAAGCGTTAAAATATAAACGAGAAAACCTTATTATAACCTAAGTAAGTGTCAGGGAACTGATCCATGAGGTCGAGCTATGGACGGAATAATAGCTATGAGGGTGGCTATGGTACAGGATCCATAAAGGATATAAGTGGGAGTGCCAAGCCACCGGTCCCAGAACGGTAACATACCCGAGGGCCTGGAGGCCAGGGATGGAACCGTGACACGACCCCCCCCTTCACGACGGTGAACTCCTGTGAACCATTCATATTAAATCCACCCCCCTCGGCGGTAGCTATCATTAAAAGGAACCACCGGGTGTGTATCTGACACCTTGGACCAGCGTGGTGGTTGAGATCCAGCCCCTGAGTAAGCCGGAAAAATCGAAAAAATCGAGGTTTACACCGGGCAAACGGACTAAAAAAACCGAATAGAAAAAATCGATTTCAAGTCGATTGCCGTATTCTCCGAGGAATAGCCGTAGTCGTACACTCTTGTCTAAAGGGGTTTAGTGTAAAGTCGACTGTTAACCGGCTGGAACGTTAAATCGATTAACGCGATATCCGTGTCGAGAGGGCTACCACGGTCGATACCGTGGATCAGGCTCTTACTTGTTGATACCGTGGATGAGGCTTTTACCCTGACACCGTCGTCTTAACCTCCCTCCTCTTGACCGTCCTTTCTTTGCCTTTGATACACCACTACGACGTCCACTTTACTCCAGTATTATTATACCATCCAATATAAGCCACTCTTTGGCCTATAGTCTTATCTACTCTCTTGGGAATCTCTACAGCTGGTATATAATTCATATTGTTGATAAGCCGGTAGGTAAAAAAGATGAGGTTAGGGCCGGTAAGCCGTAAGAAGGGGTAGTTAACTAGAGAATCGACTTAAAATTCGACTAAAGAATTGAATACCGTTAAGCAGGCTTACTACGTACGCTTAACGTACGGCTTTAATAACTAAATGCGTACGCTTAACTTATCGCACGGCTTTAAGAAGATATTGCTCTTAAAAATAACGAGATAACGGTTATCTAATATAAAGCTTATTTGCTATCGCTTGCTTACTATAGCTTATTATTAAGCTAACGGGCTTCTGGATTAATAAATTAACGACGGGCCCCTCTTAATTATCGTCTTAATAGGTTCTTTTAATTGCGGCCTACTCGGGTAACGCCCTTGACGTAAGACCGACTGACTCGTACGTTTTCTTGACGCAACTGAGTAACTGAAGTATACGTTCCACTACTTGGCGTAATACTTTGACTAAATACACCTTTCCGGGCGACTTGATACGTACGCTACCGGTACGACTTGACTAACTCCGTCAGGTCCTTTTAACTAACGTTTCCTAACTATCTCGTATACGCCTTTTGCGCAATACGGTGTCCGTCCTAAACGATGCAATACTCCGGGCTACCAAGCCGGTAAATAGTATTGTTTTGTTAAGTAATACGACTATATACGGGGCTGACAACAAACCCTAATATAAAAAAATAACTAATTACGTACGCTACTAGTACGGCTTAACTAATATGTCGAGTGGCTTATTTACGAAGTCGACTTTAACGTTAATACCCTATATTACGGGCAGGGTAATTAACTGCGTATATTCGTTGTACGATTTGAGGAGATGTTGACGATAGGCCCATTTGCGGTGTCGTCCTTGACTAATACCGGCTTTAGCACCGTTGCTAACTGCCCCCCTAACGATATCTAAGCACCCTTTCGGCTCCACGGTCGGGATTGCGACAATATTGTTTTGGTAAAGTACGACTGTATATGAGGCTCACAACCAACCTCGCGATACAGAAGGATAGCTATTATTATGTCAGGGAACTGATCCATGAGGTCGAGCTATGGACGGAATAATAGCTATGAGGGTGACTATGGTACAGGATTCATAAAGGATATAAGTGGGAGTGCCAAGCCACCAGTCCCAGAACGGTAACGTACCCGAGGGCCTGGAGGCCAGGGATGGAACCGTGACAGTAAGTATAATAGTTTAAACTAATAAGTACCGTAAAAAAATAAATTATAAGATCGGTAATAAAATTTATTTCTTTATTAAGAATATTAAAATAATACGATTATATAAGAAATTAAATTATAAAATAATCGGTTTTTATAAGATCGTCGGTTAAATAAATTATTTATATAAGTTTAAGTTACTGGAAACTTTTCATATTAATAACGTTTTTTATATAGTTTTTTTAAGGATAACCGTAAAAAACCCTTTATTTAATTAAGAGTTAATCCCCGCCGATTTCATTATTATCGATAATTAAAAAGAATAAATTGTTAATAATATATTTAATTTTCGATTTTCTTACGGCCGGCTTTAATATAAAATAAATTAATTTAAATACGACTTCGATCTTAAATAATATAATATTGATTATAATGAATTCAAATACGCGGCCGATATAATAATTAAATATTACTATTAATATTTTAATAAGCTTAACCTATATAACCGGCTTTAATTAAAAAGATAATAACGTTAAACCCGAATAGGTAATAATATACGATTACGGTTATACCTCGGAGAATACGGTAATCGACTTAGTTTAATCTTTTATTAATCCGGCTTTTAATTATCTTTTTGTTTTTTTTCTAAATTACTTAATAATTACCGGGCTATTACCGCTACCGTTTTCTTTATTAACGTTGCCGGTGGCTATAATATCGCGGTCGATATCTCGAGAGGGGGGGGGTAATATTATAAGTATATATGTTTATAACGGCTTGCTGGCGGCTTACTATAAGGGGCTGGATGGAAGGCTGGATAAAGGGTACTGCAATAGGGTAGGTGTTGTACGCAGGGCGGCTTATTAACCGCATGGGGTAAGGTGGCTACTAGCGTCTTAGCATTTGCGGCCTTCAAGTATAGTTTGCGTACCACCACCTGTATTTACTCCTTAGACTTATTCTCTTAGTTAATCATACCCTTATTGACTCACCTCCAAGCACGGTACTAACAATATACGTAACGAGTACTCCGGATTTCGTATATAATTAAATTTTCTAGTTCTATATATATTAAAATTATATAATATTTAACCCCGATACAGTAAATACAAGTACCGATATATAAGTATTAAATAATAAATAAAAAATATTAATTTTAGTATATATATAACTAATACCGAATAATATCTTTAAACGTTTCGTTTTAATTAAGCGATAACGTAATACGCGATTTTTATATAAACTTAAATATATAACGGGAATATACTTAATATATATAGAGTTAATACTATTAGAACTAGTCATTTAAACGGAATAATCGCGAATTTCACGACTAAATATGAATAATTTGCGCAAGTTATTTTTATATTAAGTATATATAAAGCTGATCCTTAATAAACGTATTTACCCGAACTTCCGTAATGAAAATAAAATATTTATTTTTACCGGAAAATAAGTATTACCGGTATATATTACGTATAACAATAAATAAGTATATATTATTTAAATATTAATAATATTTATAACCTATACTTAAAACGCCGGGTACCTTTTTTAAGCGTAAAGTATATTTATATTCCCTATTATTAATCGAATATATATTAAAATTATAATAGAAAAATTTTACCCCTCCCTCTAATTCGTCCGGGGACGAGGCCCTAACCCCTATATCTAAGCGGGGTAAGTTTTTTTTCGATTATGGAATATATATACTAAACGTATACAGACCGCCCCCCCCCCCCCGCGTATAAAGAATAAACTTAAATCCAAGAAACATAATAGATCCCTAAACCCCCATAGTCAGAGCATATGCTAAGGATCTGCTAGCTTCAAGCACTAGCAATCAAAAAGTGAGCGTTTGAGCATATGTAAAGGGCGGGCGGGTAAGCATGTGCTTAGCACATCAAAGGGCAGGGTGGGCGGGGCATATATTTCGTCTATACAGAGCAAAGTAGATTTAGCTAGAGAACAATAATAACTGCATTTGCTCGGCAAGAACTCATACTTAGCATATGCTGATTCTAATAAGATTTCTTTTCTGTTTTTTTGTTATTTCCTTTTATAATTATTATTTTTCTAAATAAATCTTATTATCGGGTTTACTATAAATCTTTTATTTCTAAAAATATAAATCAATAAATATATAATTTATAAAATATAAATATAATAAAATATATTAAATTCTTAAATATATTAATTCTTAAATATATGAATTATTAAATTTATGAAATATAAAATATATAAATTATTAAATATATAAAAATAACTTTTGAAAAATAGAAATTAATTTGAAATTTAAATCATATTTATTTAAATATAAGGATTTAAAAAATATAGTATTTGGTTTTAATTTTAAATTCTTTCTATAATTATATTATTTATCATTTAAAATCTTTAAAATATAAAAAATTTAAATATAATTATAAATAAATGAAACACAAGTATATATTTATTATTTAAATTTTTTAATAAATATAACGTCTTTAAATTATTATAATAAATATTTATATAAATTAAATATCATATTAAATAATAAAATATATTGAAAAAAGTTATATATAATTAATAGATATTTTTAATAGAATTTATTAAATTTATAATATATATATATTAATTTTCGAGAAAAAATATATTGAAAATATATTGATTGATTGATTGATTTATACTACGGGTCTAGCTAAGCTAATTCCGGCGTTCCTTAATACGCGGCCTTTTAACCTTATTGGTAACCGTAAAAACCTGATACTTATAACGTTAAAGTAAAAATCGGCGTTTATTAAGCCTTTACCCTTTATCCCTTAAAGTAAAGGATATTAACGGCCGTTTAAAGAATAATAATTTATTTATATACTTCTTATATTTTAATTCCCTTAAGAAAATCCGTAATATTACGATTATATCCTTATAAAAGTTATCCTTAAGCTTATTATTCTTCCGTTCCTTTATATATTTATATTACCTTAATTTTATATAATATTTTTAAATATTTTTATTAATATTTATGTACTTAATATATACCCCTTTTATATTATTATTATTATTAACTTCTTTAAAAACTTTTAATAAGCGTTTATTATTATATCCTTACGGCTATAAAAGATATTTTCCGGTTTATATAATTAATATAACCGGTTTCCGTTCCTCTTTTTCTTCCTTAACCGGTAACGGGTTTTTTCCGTAAGGTTTTTAATAATTTTATTTATCTTTATAATAAGGTTAAACTATAATAATAATCCGGTAAATATTATAAATTTAATAATTACCCAGATATTTCGTTTTATAAATAATATTTAATAATAATTATAAGTATTAACTTTTATAATAAGTTTTAACTTAATTTCCGTAAATAAGGAATAAGAAATAAGGACGTATAAAGCGTTTTACTTCCTTTATCCATATTTATATCCGGCGTTTATCCGACCTTTAATATATATAATAAATAAGAAATAAATTAAATTATTTTTATTTATCCGGAGTTAAATCGTTAATACGTTATTATCCTTTTTTATAATATTATAATAATAAAAATACTTATTAATAATCTTTTTATCGTTAAAAGCTAAATAATAATAATTTTAAAATATAAAGTCCCTATATTTCCGTTAGCGTTCAGTTTATTTTATTATAATTTATAAAATAATCGCTATAATTTTTATTTTTTAAATCTTTTTAATTTTAATTTCTTTTACGCTTAATAAGAATTTATACCTATTTAAGCTAGTTTTCAGGATACCGGTAAAATTAATTTTTTTTCCGCTTATTTTTACTTTATTTTAATAAAAGGGGAAATAAATATTTTTAAATTATTCTTTTTAACTTTAAGCTTATTAAGATTCTGGCGGATTCGCCCGTTTCCTATTATCGTAATTAAATATATATATTTCTTTAACCTTACTTAAGCGATTATTTAATTTAATAAAACTTCAATCGGTAATATAAAAACCTTAAACTTTAATACCGGGATAAGGGTTATTTTATAAGTATTATTAATTACTTTTAAATACTGATTCTGGACTTTCTATAATATTTAAATAAACTTTTTCTTATATCCCGGAGTATTTTTAAGTATATATTAAATAATTATAACGTATATTATAATTAATTTTACTATAGCCTAATAAATAATCCGGGTTTTTTATAACGTAACTCTTTATATTAATATAACGAGATAAATAAGGCCCCTTTCTTATAAAATTATTTTTTTTTAAATTTTTTTTATATAATCCTTTTAATTAAGCTTTTTATTTACTTAAAGGTTAAGGACTTTAATATTGGTATCCGGCTTTACCGTAATTTTACCCAAGTTTACTATAATTATTATATCGTATAATTTTAAACTTTTAATTATATAAATAAGTTTATACTTATATAATATAAATTAAGCCCCGTAAGTTTTTACTTATTAAAGATAAACTTTATAAGCTTATTTTAATTTTAAATAATTTATATATATAAAGGTATTATAAGTTAAGAAGTAAATATTATTAATAAAATTTTTAACTTAAACTTTTTATCTTAATTTAATAAGCTTTTTAATTAATAAACCGTTAAAAAATAAAAAAAATATAAGAAAAATAAGCGATCCTTAAAGAATCCTTATTATAACGGGCTTTATTAAGCTTATTTTTTATCTTAAATTAATTAATATAATTCGGTCGTTTAAGAAATTCTTTATTTATTTAATTAAGAAGGATAATATCCCTTTTTTTTTTAAGTTATATAGTAATTTTTAATAATTTACTTTATTAAAGGTACTTATAATATTAAAAGAAAGAAAACTTATAATATACTTCTTCCCGTAAATTTATACTATATATACGCCGTTAATTAATCCTTTAAGGACTATTTTTATTAACCGATTTCTTTTTATTTTTATTTATTAATCGGGGAGAAGTCCGTAATTTTTTATATAGTCGTTAAGGATCCTTATTATTATTATCTTTAAGGTTTTCCTTAACGTATATAGGAATATAATAAGTCTATAAAACTTTATTTTAAAGTAATCCGGCTTAATAAACTTCTTAAGGATAATCGTCTTTATTTCCTTAAATTTACATAAATAATAACCGACGTTAAAATATACTTAAAAAAGGTAAGTAAAAACCTTTTTAAAAAATAAGGCTATTATTATTAAGAATTTATTAAGAATCCTATTTAATTTTAAGGCTTTATTTTTCTTTAGTTTATTAATCGTTTTAATTATTATATCTTATATTATTACCTTATTTATTAATACGGGATTAAAATATAAAACGCCGTCGATATTATTTAAGTTAACTTTTAACGGAGGGGGAAAAATGCCTTTTTAAGGACTTTAATCTTATTATTAAAGGTATTAATTAATATATTATCGTGTTTTTTAAAAGGTAAGAATTTAAGGATAAACTTTAATTTCCCACTTTATTTTTTATTATACTTTATTAGCTTCTAAATATTATAAAATAAAACCGTTAAGTTATATATTATAAATTAAAAAATATATTTATTTAATCTTTTTAATAATCTTTTCCTTTTCCTTTTAAATAACCCTTAATTAATTAAATATTTCCTGGTTTTTATACTTAAAAGCTTATTTAATTAACTTTTTCGCCTTTATAATCGCGGTTATATATTTTTTATTTTAGTAAGTTTTAACTTTTTAAGAAAGTTTTATTATTAAAATAGTTTTATTGATTATTTTATTTAATACCTTTATTATTTATTTTATAAAAAAATTAATCCGGTTTTTATTATCCAATTAAAGAAGGTCCGTAAATTATATTATTATCTTCCCTGCTTTTATATAAATCTTTATTTTTTTAACCGTTTTTTATGTTTTCTTTACCGATAATAATATAATTATATTAACGGTTTAATTTAAAATTATTTATATTAATATATAATTTAAATTATATTTTAAGTTTTCTTATAGCTTATATATTATAATTATATTAATAACCCTTTCTATATTAAAGGTTAGATTAATTATTATTTTAAATTTATAACTTTTTTATATAATAATCCCTTATAATATTAATAATAAAAGATTAACTTAAGCAGTAACTATTAATAAGTTATTTAATTTAACGTAATTTATCGTATACTTTTCTTTATTCTATATATAGTAATATAAGTTAAAGTCTTTAAATAATATATATTTATTTAAAGTAATTAAAACCTTTTTAAATAATAATATTATAAAAGGTTTTTCTTTATTAACCGGCGGCGGGTTATATATATTATAAATATTAAAGTTACCCTTTAAGTCCTTTTCTTTTATAATATAAAGTATATAAAGGTTTTTATTATAATAAGTAATATCTTAATTATTTATATTAAACCGTTTATTTATAAAGAAGTATATTCTGGTCGTTTTATCCCTTTTAAAAACTAAGTAAAACCCCTTCTTTAGGTTAATAAATAAATATATATATAGGTTATATAATAATTCCTATATTATTATAATATTAACGTTTTTAATTTCTTTAAACTTAAATATCGGTATTACGGTTTTAATACCCTTATTATAAACGTTATATTATATTACTTTTAAAAACGTTAATATATTATATATTAACCTTTATAAAGGCTTTTTCTTTTATATCCGTTTAAGTTATAGATTTCTTATTAAAGTTAAGCGTTTTCTAATTAAGTACCTTCCCGGTTATTATTAAAGATATAGGACGGCTAGCTTTTAAGGTTAAGATTATAAAAAGCTTTTTTTTTTTTTACCGTTATTTACCTTTTATTATTTAATTAATTAAGTTTACGTTTTAAAATTACTATTAATTAATTTATTGGATTAATCTTATACGTATTATACCGTTAGATTTTCGCGGTTATCTGGGTTTCCTTACGTTTAATCTCTTTGGCTCTTATTATATATTTAAAATCTTATATTAAATATCCTTCCTTATTATATATAATATATTTAAGTATATTTTTTATAAGCTCCTTAATTATTAATTCTATATACTTATAAGTATTATAACCTTTAACTTAAACCGTATATTTTATAATATTAAAATATTTTATAATAATATATTTATAACTTTAATACTTAAAATATTAATAAATATTAATTACTTTATTTTATAATTAAATTATCTTAAGAAATCCTTTTTTAATAATTCCTTTATTTAAGACGTTATTATATATTTTTATTAATATTATATTTAATATAACGGTAAAATATTTCTTTATATATTTTAAAGAGTTAAGTCTTTTTATTATCGGCGGAAGCCTATAATTAATGATCTTAAGCTTTAAATAAAGAATTATATTCTTTTTTTCTATATTCTTTAACGTAATTTCTTTTTTAATTTCCTTAAAACGGAATAAATATATCTTATTTATTATAATAATAAATAATTACCTTAAAACCTTAATTAACTTATATTTTCCCTTATTAATTTAAACTTTAAACCTTTTTAAGCTTTCTTTTATTTTTAAAGATACTTTATTAAAAAGGATATCTTTATTTTATAATTTATATACCGTAATAATTTATTTTTTTAATAATTCCATCGTTACTTTAAAAGCCTTTATTAATTATAATAAGTTTATTTTTACCGCCGTATTCCTTTCTTTATTATTAAATAAATAAACCGTTATTATCTTCGCCTTCCTTAATACGGCCGTCCTTTCCTCCGTTATCCCTTTATTCTTTATTACGGATACCCCCTTTATTACTTTTATTATTTAACTTTTTTTTATTTAAAAGGCCGCCGCCTTTATACTTTTATTTTATATACTTAACTTTAAGCCGCCGTTTTCATTTTTTATTAATGCCTTCGCTTCCGTCCCTTAAAAGCCCCGTAAATGCTCCGTTTCCTCTAACTTTATTTTTATTTTTATATAAAAGTTTTTTACGCCTTTTAATTTAATTTATAGTATCGGTTAAGTCTTTAACGTAATATTTTTTTACTTTACCGTAAAGAGTCCTTTTAAGATCTTTATTATTTCCTTTACCGTTTTTTTGCTTTCCCTTACCGGGTAACGTATTATTTCTGCCTTTTACCTTTAATCCCTTAAAGTCCCGTCTTCTTTATTAACTTTATTTCCCTTTTATATACCCTTAATAATACTTTTATTACAATCTTCTTACCCTTTTTCCCTACTTATATCCTTCGTTATTAATATTATACCGGTCTTCTTACCCCCTTATTTACTTATTATTTCTATATTATTATTACGCATTTTATATACTTTAATACGCGTATTCTATTAACCTTAATTCCTTTATTTATTTTAAACGTTATCCGGCTTATTATTATTATATTACCCGTACGCGTTATCGCCGTTTTTATTAACGTAAGTTACTTGCTTATTTACCACTTTATTCTTAACCATTACGTTACTTTTACTTATCGAACTTAATATACTCCCCTTACTATCGCTAGAGCTATATATATACGCATCGTTTTGGACCTCTAGGGTCCCTTTGTTCGTCGCCATCCCCTTTCATAAAAATAATATCTCCGGTAAAATCATTGAAAATATATTAATTATTAATTATTTACTAAATTTAAAGAATAAATTTATTAGTTTAATTTCCAAATTTTAAATTAATTAGTTTTTAGTTTTTTTAAAAACTATTAAAATTTAAATTTATAAATATTAAAATAAAACCATTATTTATTAATTATTAATAAAAAATAACATTTTATATTATATTAAAAAAAATATTATAATTTATCAAAATTGTTTACTTATTAAATAAAATATTTAATATAGAAAACGACTTATTATAATAAATTTATTTTAAGATATATTTTTTTTCCCCTAACAATAAAAATTTTTTATTATTAATTAAATTTTTTTTTATTATCGGGGGTTTTTTTTTTATTTATCGGAAAAAAATTTTATATAATAACATTATGTTTTAAATATAAATTATTAAAAATTAAAATAGTTTTTAATTCTTTTTAGATTTAAAGTTTTAAAAATTAAATATTCTAATATTATGAAACGGATTTTTATAATAATTATTATTTTAATATTACTTTAATTTTAATAGTAATATTATTAATAATATAATTATATTTATTAATAGATAATTTAAAAATATCCGATAAAAATCGGGTTATAAAATCTTTTTATAATATAAGAAATTAATTTTTGTAAAAACCTAAATCACCGTTTTAAATATTTTATTTAAAAAATAATTATTTATATTTATTTTTTTTAAAATATTTTTTAATTTTCTTATAAATTATTTTTTGATATATATTATATAGAAAAAAAACTTCATAAACGCGATCTTTATATATTATTAAAAAAATAATATATAAAATTAAAATTCAATTTTAAATAAATAAATCATTTATTATATATTTAAGTTTTATATAATATATATAATTTTTTTATTTATTTAAATAAAGTTTATAAACTTTAAGTATAACTATAAATAAATTGATTATAAATAAAATATTTATATATTATTTGAATATTTTATTATAAATAAATAAACAATTTAATTTTTCTTAATATTTTATAATGAATAAATTATTTTTAATTAATATAAAATATAATTATAAGTAAATAAATTATAAATAAAGATATTATTTATCATTCGATTTTTATAATAAATTAAGTTTTTTTAATTAAAATAAATTAAAGTTTAGAAATTTAAATAAAAATATATATAAATAATAAATTCTTTTGTCAAAAATGGTTTATAATAAATATAATATTTTTAATTCATAGAATAAAAATTTCGAATAATTAAATATAATATTATGAAAAATTTGTTTTTATAAATAAAATAATAAATTAAATAAATATTTGCAAAATATTAATCATATAAATAATTAAGTAAATATGAATAAATAAAAATTGAACTTTATTAAAAACTAAATTTAAGAAAAATTAAATTAAAAAATAAAAAACTAAAAAATATTATTTATATATAATTTTTTCTATAATAATAAATTTTTGGGAACCTATTATTATTATTATTATTATTATTATTATTATTATTATTATTATTATTATTATTATTATTATTATTATTATTATTATTATTATTATTATTATTATTATTATTATTATTATTATTATTATTATTATTATTATTATTATTATTATTACTATTATTATTGATTGATTGATTGATTTATACTACGGATCTAGCTAAGCTAATTCCGGCGTTCCTTAATACGTGGCCTTTTGGCCTTGCTGGTAACCGTAAAAACCTGATACTTATAACGTTAAAGTAAAAACCGGCGTTTACCCGGCTTCTACCCTTTATCTTTTAAGGTAAAGGATATTAATAACCGTTTAAAGAGTAATAATTTATTTATATACTTTTTATATTTTAACTTCCTTATAATAATTAATAATATTACGATTATATCCTTATAAAGACTACCCTTAAACTCGTTATTTTTCCGTTCTTTTATATATTTATATTACTTTAATTTTACGTAACGCCTTTAAATATTTTTATTAATATTTACGCGCTTAATATATATCCCTTTTATATTATTATTGCCGTTAACTTTTTTAAGGACTTTTAATAAACGTTTATTATTATATCCTTACGGCTATAAAAGATGCTTTCCGGTTTATATAATTAACGTAATTAATTTCCACTTTACTTTTTCTTTTTTAATTAATAAGGGGCCTTTTCCGTAAGGTTTTTGGTAACCTTATTTATCTTTATAGCAAGGTTAAACTATAATAATAATCCGGTAAATATTATAAACTTAACGGTTACTTAAATGCTTCGTTTTATAAATAATATTTAACGGTAATTATAAGTATTAACTTTTACGATAAGTTTTAACTTAACCTCCGTAAATTAAAAATAAAAGATAAAGATATATATAGCATTTTACTTTCTCTATTTATATTTATATCCGGCGTTTATCCGATTTCCGGTATATATAGTAAATAAAAAGTAAGTTAAACCGTTTTTACCCGTTTAAAGTTAAATTATTAATACGTTATTATTTTTCTTTATAATATTATAATAACGGAGATACTTATTAATAATCTTTTTATCGTTAAAAACTGGGTAACGATAATTTAAAAATATAGAATCTTTATATTTCCGTTAATGTTCGGTTTATTTTATTATAATTTATAAAGCGATCGTTATAATTTTTATTCTTTAAATCCTTTTAATTTTAATCTTTCTTATACCTGATAGGAGTTTATACGCATTTAAATTAACCTCCGGAATACCGGTAAAATTAACTTCCTTTTTAACTTATTTTTACTTTATCTTAATAAGAAAGGTAATAAATATTTTTAATTTATTTTTTTTAACTTAAAACTTATTAAGATTTTAGCGGATCCGCCCGTTTCTTATTATCGTAATTAAATATATATATCTTTTTAGCTTTATTTAAGCGATTATTTAATTTAATAAGACCTTAATTAACGGTATAAAGACTTTAAATTTTAATACCGGGATAAGGGTTACTTTATAAGTACCGTTAACTACTCTTAAATACCAGTTTTGGACTTTTTATAATATCTAGATAAGCTTTTTTTATATCCCGGAGTACTTTTAAGTATATATTAAATAATTATAACGTATATTGTAATTGGTTTTATTACGGCCTAGTAAATAATCCGGGCCTTTTATAACGTAACTCTTTATATTAATATAGCGAGATAAGTAAGGTCTTTTTCCTATAAAATTATTTTTTTTTAAATTTTTTTTATATAATCCTTTTAGTCGAGTTTCTTATTTAGTTAAAGGTTAAGGACTTTAATATTAATATCTAGCTTTACCGTAATTTTATTTAAATTTATTATAATTATTATATTATATAACTTTAGGCTCTTAATTATATAGACGAACTTATATTTATATAACATAAATTAAACCTTATAAATTCTCGCTTATTAAAGATAAACTTTATATGTTTATCTTAATTTTAAATAAAAATAATTTATATATATAGAAATATTATAAATTAAAAGGTAAACGTTATTAATAAAGCTTTTAACTTAAACCTTCTATTTTACTTAATAAACTTTTCAATTAGTAAATTATTAAAGAATAAAAATAATATAAAAGAAATAAGCAATCCTTAAGAAATCCTTATTATAGCGGGCTTTATTAAGCTTATTTTTTATTTTAAGTTAATTAACGTAATTTAATCGCTTAAGAAACTTTTTATTTATTTAATTAAGAAGAATAATATCCTTTTTTTCTTTAAGTTATATAATAACTTTTAATAATTTATTTTATTAAAAATACTTATAATATTAAGAGAAAAAAGACTTATAATATGCTTTTTCCCGTAATTTTATACTATATATACGTTATCGATTATACTCCGGGAAGCGGGACGGGATATATCCCATGGGATAGGGATGGGATAGGGATAGGATAGGGATAGGATAAGATGGAATCGCTTCTATCCTATCCCGTATTAACTTAAAATAGAATAAGATAGGATCGGGATATATTAAGCTTTTAATAACGGATTAAATAAAACGTATTGTAAATAAAGTAAAAAGTTCTCGGGTTAATAATTATAAAGATAATTATAAAAATAATTATAAAAATAGTTATAAGGATAATTAAAAAAAATTATAATATTAAAAGCTTAATTTATTATATAACTTTATTATAACGTTATAAAAAAGCTTAAGTAATATTATTTTAAATTTCTTTATTTTTAACTTTTCGTTAATACTTAACTTATATATTTTATTCCTTAAGTTTATTAACCTAAATTATATTTAAAGAAATTAATAAAAATAAATCCGCTTTAAGATTAAATATATCTTAAGCTTAAAAAGGGATGCCGTTTTAAAGCTGGATTACTTAAATTAATTTAAGATACCGTTCTTTTATTAATCCGGGGAGTTATAAGCTAGAATATTAATATTACTTAAAGTAAAATATAATATCGTATATATTAATAAGATATTCTTTAAATTATTATTATTATTATTATTATTATTATTATCGTTATCGTTAATATATTTTATAATTATATTTATATTATATATTCATTTCTTTTATTCCTTATTCTTTTAATTTTTAAAATTATTATTATTAATTTTTAAGTTTATATATAATTAATTTAACTCGTTTTTTCTTTATTTATAATAATAAATTAATATTTTTACCCGGAAAGTTAAAAAAATAAAGTATTTTTAATTCTTATAATAACGTTTAGCAATAAAAAAGCAATACTTATATTTAATGCCGGCGGAAGCGTTATAAAGGATATCTCGAATTACTTATAATAAGATAAATAGTTTATAAAATAAATACTTTTATTAAGTTAAGATTCTATTATTTATTTTAAATAATAACGTTATTTTACTTTAATAAGTTCAATAAGTATAAAAATAAGTATAAACTTATTATTGTTCTTATATTATTTAAGTTTATCCAGAATAAAATCATTTAATAAGTTTTCTTCGTTTAATAGAGTATTTAGGTCCTTTATAATCCGCGTTTGTTTACCTAACCTTTAATTCACTAATAAGTCGAGATTAAAGCGTAAAACGTACTTATTAAAGGTTTCATAAAAGGCAGTTTAATAAACTTCTGTTTATAGGGTCTTATTTGTTATTATATATTAATTTTAACTTTTAAAGACCTTATCATTATTTTATAGAAGTAATAAAGCGGTTTATTTATAAAGCGAGTTAATTAAGCCTTAAGTCTTATTATAATACTTAATTAACTTAATATACATTATATTTAACCCTTAAATAAGCTTTTTTTTTAAGTGACCCGTTTACGTTATAGATAATTATTTTACTTTTTAATATAATTAAAAAGCTTATTATATATTATAAAGATAAAATAAAAGGTTAATAATTTAATAATATTTATTACTTTAATAACTTAATAGAATAATTAAGTTAATTTTATTAAATATCCGATATAGCTCTATTCTTTAAAGCTAAGCCTTAAAAGCTTATTCTTTCTTTCGTCTTTTTTTAAGAACGTATTAATATTTTTACGAAGTATTAAGGTACGGGTTATTATATAAAAAGATAAGTCTTAATAAGTTATTATATCTTAGAATAGCTTTAATAATATTTTTTTATGCTTTTTATTTTGGTTTAAAATCGGGGGATTTATAATATTATAAGTATTAATCCTTTTTTATTAAATGGTTATAAAGGTTTTTTTACGCTTATTATTAGCGTTAATATAAACCGTAATCTTCTAAATCTATAGTTTATTAAATAAGTATAAAGATTATTAGAAATTTATTTTACTTTTATTAATATCTTAAGGATACTTATAGTTTAATCGTTAATTAATTCGGCTTACTTTTTATTAAATTAATAATTTATATTATCGTTTATTATATCGACCTTAAGGTAGCTTAAAAAGGCCTTAAATAAAAGCTAAATAATATAAATTAAATATAATAAATATTCTGTTTTTTACCGTATCTCTATAATATTAATAAATAAATTCTAACGCGTTTTAACTTTTCAATATAACGTAATTATTATAGTACTATTATTGCCTATATTATTAATAATAACGGCTAAAATACGATCCTCCAGTTTATAGTTTTTAATAACCTTTATTATAATAAATATAAACCACTTATTATTATAAATACCTTCTATATACTTAAAGTTAATTAATATATTATAATACTCTTAATTTTAATTAATCCAATATATTATAATCGTTATATAAAATTATTTATGATTAACGGATTAATTATTTATAATTAATAAAACCTTATTACTATCGTTAAGAAAATCTTTTAATAAGAATAGCTTAATTTTTTCCAGGCGCTTTATTATATAATTCTTAATCGTTATTAAGGATAATAGTATAAAACCTCGATTAAAATAAATGAAAAGTTAACGCGTTTTAATATATTTAACGATAATAAATAATAAGGCTATTATAATAACTTATCGCCGTAATTATTTTAAGAAATCTTCTCGTATTAAAACCTTATTATTAAGTAAAAGTCTTACTTGTTAATTAATAAGGTTCTATAAAATTAATTAAAAAAAGATTTATAATTATCTTTATAATAATCCGATTAAAAGGGAGATTTAATTATTTTATTAGTTATATTAGTTTAAATTAATATTTATCCTAGGTTCTTAATATAATTAACTCTTTTATAGTTTCTAATTTTTATATAATTCTTTATTCCTAATATTTTATCCTTTCTTAAATACTATAGGCCTTTATTGTATCTTTTATATACGATATAAAATAACCCTATATTATTATTAATACGTATAATACCTTTTTTAAAATACTTTTAAGTATCGGACTTTTTTTTAATATCCTATATTAAATATTAAGTTAAATACGCTTATACCTATAAGGTATTTCCCTATTATATTAGGAACTCGTCTTTAATAACTACTTTATATATATAATATTTAAACTTACGCTTTAATCCTAATGTTAAAGGGTTTAATATTGGAAAGTCTATATAAGTTAAGCTTATATTATTAAATATATTAAAAGATATAATAATATAATAAAATTAATTATAAATAAGGTTTTTAAATAAAATAAAATAATAATTAAATTAAATACTTTTTCTTAATAATAACTAATTAATAAATATAATATCTTATTTACTATAATTAAGGTAACTGTAGAAACAATATGAATATATAGGCTTATAATAAGATTAATAGCTATCCTTTACGTAAACCCTTTTTAAGAAAATAATAAAATTCAATTTGAAATCCTTATAAATAAAAAAGACCTTGAAATACAATAAAAGCGTATAAATCTTAAAAAAGTATCTTATAATTAAAAGGTAAATAAAAATGCTTTATATAATCCCTATAAAGTAACCTTTAAAAGCTTATCTTAAAAGGTTATTTTTAAAGAAATATTTCTTTTATTTAATTTAAAGTAATTTTTATATTATATATAATAAAGGTTTATTCTTTACCTTTACTTTAATCTTTATATTATTAAGCTCCTTAATATTTATATAAAAAAATAACCTTAAAGAAAACAGTTTATATCTTAAGAACTATAACATTAAAAAATCAAAAAGTTATAACGGGACTACGTAAAAAGTCCCTTAAAAAATAGTTCCAATATAAAATGCTATTTATAAGTTAAGGAATAAAAGTACGTTTTATTAATAATCCTTAACGCTTTAATAATTAATAAAAGTTAAATACCGTATTATATAAAATTTACCGATTCTAAAAGTCTATAATATTAATAATATTAAAATTAAGCTTCATAAGATTAATTAAAGAAATAATCGGGGAAATAAAAAATAAAGGGATATATAAATTCTATTTTATAGGTATTAAAGCGTTATAAAAGGCTATAAAAGCTTATTTTATTAATAAATTTTAATATAAGATAACCTATAATAAACCTTTAATATATAACTAATATATATCTTAATAGCCTTATTTATTACTATATATATAAAATGAGTTATATTAATATAAAAGGATATAAAATTAATTTAAACTCTTAAAAGTAAAGAACTTTTATTTAAGATTTAAATATCATTATAAAATTTTAATTCCAATTAAAAAATTAAATTTAATAGTTTTTTAAAATTATTAAATAATAAAAGATTTAACTTTAATAAATATATCGTAAAAGGAAATTTTATTAAACGTATTAAGATTATTTATAATAATCTTTTTATTAATTATAACTTTCATTAAGGGGCTAAATTTCATTATACTTTTTAATTAGATTTTTAATTAAATTATAAGTTTTTTAATTAAGAAAAATAATTTCATAAAATTAATATTGAATTTAACTATATTCCTTAAATTAAGGACTTTTTATTAATTAAATATATTTTCTTTAAGAAAAATTATAATAGAAATTATTACTCTTAAGGATTATAGTTAATTCGTCGGTAATTATAATAATACGTTAATAATTAATAAGAATCTTATCCTTAAAGCCGCGTATAATTAATATTTAAGCTTCTTTTGTTTTTATTACGTTTATTATAGGGTCTTAATTTTACTTTTTAAAGTTATAATTCTCCTATTAATATATAGGCTTAAATAATGTTACTTACTTATCCTATTTATGATTATTATTATATAGGAATAGCTTATAAACGTAAATAACTTTATTACGTTAAACTACCCGTTTTTATTTAGAGAAATATTTATATAACGGCGGTAAATCCTTATATAAACGGCTAGTTTTATATTCGATTAATATAATAATAATTATAAAATCTTAATTAATATATTTTTTTAAAAATACGTATAAGAGTTAAGAAATCAGGTATTTAATTTATTTATAGTTTCTATATCTTACGTTATATGGATTTAATAGGGCTATATTATAAGTATTTAATTCCCTTAAATTAAATTATATTATAGTTATATAGCCGAGTATTTTATATATTAACTACGCTTATTAAAAGCTTTTTAACATTAAATTTATTTAAATTAATTTCCTTAATTTCCGTTTATATTAAAAACGTTATAAATCTCGGGTTTACTGAAATTAAATTAATTATATATATATTATAATAAGGGCTTATATTTATTATTGTTTTATTATTACTTAAATCTTTTTATAAAGGATTACCATTATTTTTATTAACTTTAGCTTTCGCGTTTTATTTAACTTAAAATTATAACTTAAGGCGAAAATATTAATATACTAATTATTAAGAATATTAATAATTATAAGCGTAATAAACATAAAGATAATTATATTAATTAATATATTGGTTATTTATAACGTTCTTTTTAGTTTACGCCTTTAATAAAGCCCGGTCTTTAATAATAGCCTTTTTCTATTTATTAATTTTCTTTAATTTAAATAAATAATAGCTTAAGGCAGTCTAATCGGTATACTTTATTTTTTTTAATTATTATTTTAAAGGGTGAAATTGGATAATCCGATTACGCGATTTTACTATAGATAGGTTTTATAAAAGCTTTTCTTCTATTTTACGTTTCCTTTACGGATTAAGCTTTTTATTTTATAGCTTATAAGGTAAGCTATCCTAAAGAGTAATATTATTAATTATAAGAAATTTATTTTTTAAAAGCTTTTTTTTTGCTTTAAGTTTTATTTACGGATTAAACTTTTTATTACGTAACTTATAAAATAAGCTATTTTAAAGAGTAATATCGTTAATCGTAAAAGATTTATCCTTTAAATAATTAATATATATAAAGGAAGCGTTTAAGCTTTAAACTTTTAAAGCTTTTTATATATAATAATTATTCTCTTCGGATTTTATTTTAAGTAAGAAGTTTATGAAAGGATTCTTAATATAATTTATAATTATAAGATTTAAAACTATAATATTATAAGGGTATTAAAATAAGAGATTATTTAAAAAGTTATTTAATAAAAGAAAAAGTAAGTAAGGAATTAAGAATTTAAAATTAAAAATTTTAATAGATATATTAATAAATTTATAAATAAGATAGGCGTTAAACTTAATTTATTAAAATTTTTAAAGTTAAATCCCGGGGCTGGGAATCTATAAAAAATTATATTTTAATTATTATAAAGATTAGTATAAATAATTTAGTTAAGTGTTAAAATAATAATATTATTAAAACGATATATATTACGTTTATTACCGAGTTTTTAAAGTAATTTAAGACCCTTTTTTTTTAAGTTAATTATAATCGGGGTTAATATGATATAAACCCCGTAAGGATAAAATAATATTATATTTAATAGCTTTAATTATTAAAAAGATAAGCAGAAAAATTATTAATTAAAATGTTAAATAATAACAAGATTATATTTATTATTTTATATTATTTAACTTTTTTTTAAGTGAATTTAAAATATTTATTTTTTTAACGTTAAGCTTAATCAGGTACGAATCTTAATAATATTGAGATTTACTTTAAATCCGTATTAACCAGTAATTTTACCTTAAAGAATCTTTTATTTTATATTTAATTATATTTACATTTTATAATTATCTGGTATTTATCCTTTATATCTTTTTTATTATTAAATAATTAATAGATATTACTCTTATATTGCTATACGTATATTATACCGTATATAATAGCCCGTATTAATTAAACTATTAAAAAATTAATTAAAGAAAGGCCTTAATTATTAATATGAATATATAGTATAAAGACTCTAGGAAATTAAGGAATATTAGTTATTAAGAAGAAATATAAGGTATAAGTAAAGAATAAGTCTTTATTATAATTATTATTATAATTATTAGGATTAATATAATTAATTTAATAAGAATATTATATAAAATTAAGTATCATTAAAAGTTAATTAAACCTTAACTTTTCTTTACGTTAATAATACGTTTATATAAAAAGATTACTTTTATATAAATTAAGAAAAACGATTTCCGGTTTTAATAAATAGCTATTTATATTATCCGAGAAGTAATAAAAGTATATTTTATTTCTTACTTTAAATATAAGATTATTAATATAATTTTTTATACTTTATTAATTTTACGTTATAAATATATAATCTTATTTATATTTATATTAAGTACGTTATTATTTAAATTAAAGATAATTAATTAATTAAAACGATAATATAAACCGGTAAAGCTTTCTCCTTCTTTACGTTTATAAGTTAACCGAGCTTTATATTATTATTTATAAATATATAACCGTTAAGCGGTTTAACTTATTAGCCTAAACGTAATAATAAATCCCGGGGTGGCAGTACCCGGGGTACTCTACGTGGTCATAATAGTGGTGGTAATAATGGTAATCGCGGTGGTAAATCCCACCATGGTAATAATAATAGTAATAATAGTGACAGTAATAATGGTAATAACGGGGAGAATAAAAATATTAAAGGCGAAAATAATAATACTTATATGGATATTATAAATATTTAAAAGGAAGGTATTAATACTTAAAAAGATATAGATACTTAAAGGAATATAAATACTTAAAGGGAGAATAATACTTAAGGGGAGAATAATACTTAAAGGGAAAATAATATTAATATTAATATTAACGTTAATATAAACGTATAAATAGCTAAAATTACTATTATAAGAATTATTATAATTATTATTATACTTATTATAGTTTTTAAAGAATATAATTAATAAATAGTTCTTCCCTTAATTTTAATTAATTAATTTTTACTGAATAATATTTTAATAATAAATATTAAGATCTTAATATATCCCTATCTTATCCCGGCGGGATAAAAATAAGATAGGATAAAATTCAGCCTTATCTTATCCCATACGGGATGGGATATATATTGCCAAATCCCGTCTTATCCCGTCCCGCTTCCCGGAGTAATCGATTAATCCTTTAAGGGTTATTTTTATTAACCGATTTCTCTTTATTTTTATTTATTAATCGGGGAGAAGTCTATAGTTCTTTATATAGTCGTTAAGGATCTTTATTATTATTATTTTTAAGGTTTTTTTTTAACGTATAAAAGAGTATAATAAGTCTATAAGACTTTACCTTAAAGTAATCCGGCTTAATAAGCTTCTTAAGGATAATTATCTTTATTTTTTTAAATTTATATAAATAATAACTAACGTTGAAATATACTTAAAAAAGGTAGGTAAAAACTTTTTTAAATAATAATATTATTATTAATAGGAATTTATTAAGGATTTTATTTAATTTTAAGGCTTTATTTTTCTTTAATTTATTAACCGCCTTAATTTTTATATCTTATATTATTACTTTATTTATTAATACGGGATCGGGGTATATAATATTATCGATATCGTTTAAATTAACCTTTAACGGAAGGGGGAAAAATACTTTTTTAAAGGTTTTAATTTTACCGTTAAAGATATTAATTAATATATTATTGGGTTTTTTAAAAGGTAAGAATTTAAAGATAAACTTTAATTTTTTACTTTATTCTTTATTATACTTTATTAGCTTTTAAATACTATAAAGTAAAATCGTTAAATTATATACCGTAAATTAAAAGTATATTTACTTAATTTTCTTAATAGTTTTTTATTTTTTTATTTAAGTAGCCCTTAATTAATTAAGTATTTCTTAATTTTTATATTTAAAAGTTTATTTTATTAGCTTTTTCGTTTTTATGGTTATAGTTATATATCTTTTATTTTAATAAATTTTAACTTTTTAAGAAGGTTTTATTATCGGGATTATTTTATTAATTATTTTATTTAATACCTTTATTATTTACTTTATAAAGAAGTCAATCCGGTTTTTATTATTTAATTAAGGGAGGTCCGTGAATTATATTACCGTTTCCTCCGCTTTTATATAAACCTTTATTACCTTAATTATTTTCGACGCTTTTCTTACCGGTGGTAATAAAGTTATATTAACGGTTTAATTTAAGGTTATTTATATCGGTATATAATCTGAATTATATTTTAAGTCCTTTTACGGTTTATACGTTATAACCGCGTTAACAACCTTTTCCGTATTAAAGGTTAAATTAATCGTTATTTTAAATTTATAATTTTTTTATATAATAATCCCTTATAATATTAATAATAAAAAGTTAACTTAAACGGTAATTATTAATAGGTTATCCGCTTTAATATAATTTATTATATACTTTTCCTCATTTTATATATAATAATATAGGTTAAAGTTTTTAAGTAATATATATTTACTTAAAATAATTAAGATTTTTTTAAGTAATAATATTGTAAATAATCCCTTTTTATTAATTAATAGCGGGTTATATATATTATAAATATTAAAGTCGCTTTTTAAGTCCTTTTCCTTTATAATATAAAGTATATAAAGGTTTTTACCGTAATAAGTAATATCTTAACTATTTATATTAAGTTATTTATTTATAAAAAGTATATTCTGATTATTTTATCCCCCTTAAAAATTAAGTAGAACCTTTCCTTTAGGTTAATAAATAAATATATATATAGGCTATACGGTAATTCCTATATTACTATAATATTAACGTTTTTAACTTTTTTAAACTTAAATATCGGTATTATTACTTTAATTTTTTTACTATAAATATTATATTATATTATTCTTAAAAGCGTTAATATATTATATATTAACCTTTATAAAAAATTTTTTATTTATATTTATTTAAGTTACGGACTTTTTATTAAAGTTAAGCGTTTTCTAACTTAATATTTTCTCGGTTATTATTAAAGACGTAAAACGGCTGGCCCTTAAAATTAAGATCATAAAAAACTTCCTTTTTTTTATTTTATCCGTTACCGTTATTTATTTTTTATTATTTAATTAATTAAGCTTGCGTTTTAAGGTTACTTTTAATTAACCCGTTAAATTAATTTTATACGTATTATACCATTGGATTTTCGCGGTTATTTAGGTTTTCTTACGTTTAATCTCTTTAGCTCTTATTATATACTTAAAATCCTATATTAAGTATCCTTCCTTATTATATGCGGTATATTTAAGCATATCTTTTATAAGTTTTTTAATTATTAACTTTATATACTTATAAATATTATAGCCCTTAATATAAACTATATATTTTATAATATTAAAATATTTTATAATAATATATTTATAGCTTTAATATTTAAAATATTAATAAATATCCGTTACTTTATTTTATAATTAAATTATTTTAAGCGATCCCTTTTTAATAATCCCTCTATTTAAAATATTATTATATATTTTTATTAACGTTATGCTTAATATAATAATAAAATACCTTTTTACGCATTTTAAGGAATTAAGTTTCCTTATTATTAAAGGAAGTTTATAGTTAATGATTTTAAGCTTTAAGTAAAGTATTATATTCTTTTTTTTTATATTCTTTAATATAGCCTTTTTTTCAGTTTTTATAAAACATAATAAGTACATTTTATTTATTATAACGGTAAATAATTACCTTAAAACCTTTATTAATTTATATTCTCCTTTATTAACTTAAGTTTTAAATCTCTTTAAGTTTTCTTTCGTTTTTAATAATATTATATTAAGGAGGATATCCTTACTTTATAGTTTATATATTACGATAATCTATTCTATTAATAATTCCGTTATTATTTTAAAAGCCTTTATTAATTATAACGGGTTTACTTTTATTATTACGTTTCTTTCTTTATTATTAAATAGGCGGATTATTATTATCCTTACCTTCTTTAATATAATTATTTTTTCCTCCGTTATCCATTTATTTTCTGCCGTAAGTACCCTTTTTATTATCCTTATTACTTAGTTTTCTTTCGTTTAAAAGGCTATTGCTTTTATATTCTCGCTTTATACCTTTAATTTTAAACCGCCGTCTTTATTTTTTATTAACGCTTTTACTTCTACCCCTTAAAAGCCCCGTAAACGCTCCACCTCCTTTAATTTTATTTTTATTTTTATATAAAAGTCTTTTATGCTTTTTAATTTAATCTATAATATCGGCTAGGTTTTTAACGTAATATCCTTTTACTTTACCGTAAGGAATCCTTTTAAAGCCTTTATTACCTCCTTTACCGCCCTTTTACCCTCCTTTAATAAATAACGTATTATCGCCGTTTTTTATCTTTAATCCCTTAAGGTTCCGTCCTTTTTATTAGATTTATTTCCCTTTTATATACCCTTAATAATACTTTTACCGTAATCTTCCCGTTTTTTCCCTCCGCTTATACCCTTTATTATTAATATTATACCGGCCTTTTTACCCCCTTATTTACCTATTATTTCCGTATTATTATTTTATATTTTATGCGTTTTAATACGCGTATTTTATTAATCTTAATTTCTTTATTTATTTTAAGCGTTATCCGGCTTATTATTATTATATTACCCGTACGCGTTATTACCGTTTCTATTAATATAGGTTATTTGCCCGTTTACCACCTTATTCTTAACTATTACGTTACTTCCACTTATCGTACTTAATATACTCCCCTTATTGTTATTAAAGCTATGTATATACGCATCGTTTTGGACCTCTAGGGTCCCTTTATTCGTCGCCATTTCTCTATTATTATTATTATTATTATTATTATTATTATTATTATTATTATTATTATTATTATTATTATTATTATTATTATTATTATTATTATTATTATTATTATTATTATTATTATTATTATTATTATTGTTTGTTAATTATAAATTTGAATGATTGAAACTATAATTAATAAATTTTATATAAATAAATCTAATTTATTTAATAATTATATTATGAATGGATTTAAAAAGAAAACGAATTATTCTATTATAAATAAATAAAAACGGGGATTGAGTCGGGAAATAGTTATATTTTTAATGAATTAAATAAATAAATTAAATTAAATATATTAAATATATTAAATAAATTAAATAAATTAAATTGTATCGATTAATACGATATTTAAAAATTTATCGGATTATATTTAAATCGTATTTTTAATGTTAAATTGAAATCTAAAATATATATATATTTTTTTCGTAAATTTTTTATTTTAAGTATGATTTATAATATTTATTATATTTGTTAATATCAATTATTTATAAATATATAAATTTATTTTTGTTTTAAATTTTTATTATTAACTTTTTTTATAATTTACAATTTTAATATTAAAAAAATTAGAAAAAACGGTCTTTATTTAACTAAAGAATATTCTATTAATGAAGTTATTTATAAATTTTTTGATAAGATAGAAAAAAATATAATTTTTTTTAAATAATTAGTAGTATTCGTATGATATGAATAATAAATAATAAATCTAAAGATTTTTTTATAATATATATATAATTATTATTGAATATTTGAAAAATAAATTCTTTAATTATATAAGTAATCCGGAACGGCATAATACCTATCCGGATAATTACTTTATATTATATATATTATATCCGTAATAATTCGTTGTAAATAAATAAAACTAAATAAATATCCATTTTAATTTAACGTTTATAATATTAAATTTTATAATTATTAATAAAATTGATAAATCGATTATTATAAAATGGCGAAACTAATTTAATTAAATTCATAATATAAATTAATAGATTAATTAATTTTTTTAATTAATAATTAAAAAAATAAAATTTTAATATTTTCTAAATATTATTATTTAAAAATATTATATTATAAATAAAACGATTAAATATATATTTATTTTATATGGATTTAATCTAATAAATTAATTATTTTGTTTAAAATTATTACGGTATAAAACGGAAATTTTTAATGAATAAAATATATTAATTATTATAAGTTCAAAAACTTCAAAATAAAGAATTAAAAAAGAACCGGGAAAAACCGATCTTAATATATACGTAAAGAAATAATATATTTATTTTCATAATACGTTAAATATTTCGTATATAACCTCGTTATTATTTATTATTATTATAAGTCGATAATGTAATTAAAAATATCGTAAATAATAATAATTTTACGCCTGGTTTTTAAAACCGAATATTAATAAATTATTAATAAAACAATAATATTAAATTACTATTGGAAAGGGGGAGAGCAAAGAAGACACTATACTTGCGGTTAAGTGTATGAGGGGATGGAAACATTAAAAGGGCTGATTAAGGGCGGAATCACTTCGTATATATTCTGAAAAGGAGGAGTATAATTAAATAAATTAAAGGAGAACCTATACCTTACTTACTTATATAAGGGCTACGGCCTATCTTTAATTGCACTTTATTATTATATGTTATTTTATTACTTTTATCCTTTTATTGCTTCCCATATTTTTTAGCGGTCCTAAAAAGGCTTTTATCTACTTATATATATTAAAGAGTTTAGTCTAATTATACGATTTAATCATAAATAGCTTATTGTACCTTTTCCTTAATTAATAATAAGAAAAAATATAAAGATATTATAGAGAACCGATCTCTATTATCACTATATTATATATATATAGTAAAAGTAACGGGCTATTAATTCATATATATTTAAAGAATATTCTTAATTATTATTTACTTATTAAATAAATATTAAAACTAAGAAAAATGAGGGTATTCGATTAATCCCCTCGAGGCACTTATATTTAGATATTCTTATTACCTTTACTTAATTAATACGGGGACTTTATTCATATATTTTAATAAAGTATTATCGATATTTATTAATTAACTATAAGCTATTATAAATCAAGAAATAAAGAGATACGACAATACTTTAAAGCGCCTTAATTATAAAAGCATATTAATACCTTTATATTAACGATAAGTTTAAGCCTTAATTAGGAAATAATTGTATATATTATTTAAAGTTCTAGATTATTATTAAGAAGAATACTAATTATATATTAATATAAGCCGTCTTCTTAAAATAGAAAGAATTAAAATAATTAAAAAGAAAAAGTAAAAAAAAATTAATTACTTTAAATAACGTAAAATTTTTATTTAATAATTAATAATTATAATGCCGAAAATATAAGACTTATTAAATTATTCTAAGTAATTAAACTTAATTAAACTATATATTTTATTAAGTTATTTTAAACGACTAAACTATAAGTCTTATTAAGTTACTCCGGATAATTAAATTATATATTATAAGTAAGATTCCTTAATTTAATTCGGAGTATTATATATATTCTTTAGAAACGTAAAGTTAATCTTAAAGATTATTTTATATCGGGTAAGCGATTTCTTAAGTCCCGTTAAGTAACTCCGGGTGCTTTGATATTAATAAATATATAAGATTCTTTAATAGTTATCGGAATAATTAAATTGAACCGTATATTTTAACGATAAAAGTAATAAAAATAAGATTCTTTAATAAGGCTTAAGTAATCGTATATATTTCTTAAAGAGATACCTCTTATTAAAACGTAAATTATTAAACTAAAAGTTACTTAAGCGGTAATTAGGTTTTAAATTATTTACGGAGGTTTAAACCGACCTTTAGAATTCCTGGGAAATAACCGTAAGCCACGGGGATACCTTAATAAGGCGTAATAAGCCCTTTACTTCGAGCTATAAATTAAATAATTAAAAATTAAAAAATTAAAAAAACAGATTAAAAAAATAAAGTAAAAAGAGTAAATAATAAGTCCGATTGAAAGAATTAATAGATAAATAAAGAATAAAGATAGACTTAATTATATAATAATAACTATATCGTATATATATTAAGAATATTAATAGTAACCTATAATAATTACCGACGTGAAATTTATTTTATTTAACGGCACCCTTTTCGAGGCTTTCTTATATAGAAGGTTAAGAAGATTATAATAATCCTTAAAACTTATTCTTTTAATAAAAGAAAAAGTAAATTAATAGTAAGATATAACTCGTATATATTTATATAATAATTCAGGAGACTAGAAAGACCCTTTAATATATTATATAACTATACATTATCTTAACCCTTCCCTTTATAAAAAAAAAAAAAAAAAAAGAGAAAAACATTATATAGTTACTCGGAGTAACCGTAAACCCCTTTTCTTAAAATAACCTTATTAACATTAATAATATATTAATAATAGTATATTTTATTTTATATATAATTTAAGACTTTTAATGCAGAAAAAATAAAGTTAAATATTAATATATTAATTAGAAGATTAATCGCGGTTTTGTTATTCCCCTTATTACTATTTTATTTCTTTTATTAAAAAAAGTATATACTTTTTTACTTTATATTAAACGAAAAATAGAGAAAAGCGGGACAAATTTATATAAACTACGGGACCATCCTGTATTCATTAATAATTATAAATATTATTAAAGATTATTTAATAATAAACTTTATAAGTTTTTCTTTAAGGAATAACGAAATATTATTAAGAATCCCTTAATCCCTTAAATTTCAGGGGGAACTAATTAATATATACGAAATAAAGGAGGTATTTAAATAATTATAGGTATCCTTATTAATAATAATAATAAAACCGGATATAAAAGAAGATTTAATAATATTATTAATAATTTTAACTTTTACTTTAAAATCTTTAGAGGTATTATAATAAAGAATTATAATATTATTTAAGATTAAGATTTTATTTTACGGATTAAAAGAAACGGATAAATAGGAAGGTAAAGTGAATAATATATAAAGATAAATTTATAACGTATAAAAGGAAATTAAACGGGAAGCCTCCTTAAGCTAATAAATAAAAGTAATAAATATAAAATTTAAAAGAGACGTAATATTTTAAGTAAAGTAACCGGAGATTAAAGCTTTACTTACGGATAAGGCTATAAATAACGCTATAAAGGACGACGTAAAGAATTTCTAGAAATTCTTATATAAAGAATTCTTAAAATTAAATTTAAACAATTTTATAAATTAAGCAGGAAGTAATATTAAAATACTATCTTAAAAGGGTAATTCAATCTTTAACTATTATAAACGTATACTCCGTATTATATATAACTTAAATAAGAAAGATATTAAGCCCGGAAAATCTAAAAGGGAAATGAATAAAATATTAAAATATATATTAAGGAATATAATTAACTATTTTAAGAACGGTTTAATAAATATAAAGTTTTATAAACGTTTAATAAAAAATATATATAAAGAATTTAATTTATATAAAATATACCTTAAAGTAAAATATATTATAAAAGGAATAAAAAAGAAAAAAAAACTAAAGAAAAAAAAAATAAAGAAATAAATTATAAAGCTTAAATTTTCTTAAATTAATTAAATTATATAAATAAAGACCTTTAAGAAGTTATATTAAAAATAAATCTAATATACGTTAATTACGACGGAATTATTTAAGTATTATAAACTATAAAAGGAATATAATAGATTAAATACGGCCAGAATCGTACGGATAAGAGGTCTTAGGACGTCTTAGCGATAAATATAGTACTTATATAATTACCGTAAGTAGAATAAACTTAATAATTAAGGAATTAAAGTAAACCTTAAAATCTATTTTAATAAAGTATTAATAATTAGCCGGCGAATATAAATTAAGGGCCTTAAAATTATTAATAGAATTTATATATTAATTAAAATAATAAAGAAAGTAATTAACCTACCTTAAGACTATTTAATCCGGCTAAGTTAAGAAACTTTTATATTAATAACTTTAAATTATTTAATATAAAATTGTATTTTATCTATTATAAGTACTATAATATATTCTTAAATATAAAGTATATAAGTTACCGATAAAAATATAACGGAAATAATATAAGCTTCAATAAAAAGAGATACGTATAAAAGAAGGATTCAGACCGTAAAAACGGGCGTCGCGATACGGATTATAAACTGTTACCTTTATTTATAACCGTATTACTTAATAAGTAATTAAATATATTAATAAACGTAATAACTATTACCCCGGCTACGTAAAAGGAAAGAAAGGTCCTTAATAAGGTCGATAATAAAGGATTAATCGACGGTTTCGGTTATAAGGTTATTATCGTAAAAAAAGGATATCTTTTTAATAAGGACGTTAACTATGAAATAAGTATAGTAATAAATATAACGGCGAAACGAGGACAAATTAATAACGACGATACGGAAGAAGAAATTAAGTTTATATAAAATAATAATTGAAATAAAATAAAGTTAAAAGGAAAAACAAAAATAAAGAAAAAGAAGGAATTTTAATAAATTATCGGATTAATAAAAGAGTAAGTTTTAAACGTTAAGCGGATTTTATTAAATAATAATATTATATTATTAATTATATATTTAATATAATTCTTATTATATTTTAAGAAGGAAATAAGCCGTTTTATAACGAACGTATTAAACCCGAATTATATATACCGTAAAAGAATTATTATTATTAAGGAAATCTTTAAGAATAATAAAAAAAGTATATAGGAAACGATCTAGAATAAACGACCTAAGATTAATAGCGTTATAATTATTAACTTAAAACGAAACCTTAAGGCTATACTTAATAAGAATAAGTAAATATACTCTATAAAAATAATAATTATTTATTAACCGGTTTAAATAATTAAGCTAATAAAAATAAAGGCCGATTAAGGATTAAATATTATTATAATTAACTTAAGTATAAGAAAAGAATTACGTACAAAAGAAAAGCCTTTAAAGATACTAAGAATAAGCTATTTAATTATATCTATAATAAATAAAAACTATATATTATTTTATACGTAAGTTATATTTAATATTTGAGTTATAGGAATTATTAAATTTATATAAATATTTATAATATTAAAGGATAACTTAAATTATAATATCTTATTAAGATTCTTATAATTAAAGTCGGTTACCGTTAATTTTAAAATTTAAATTAAGATATTAAAGATTAAGGATATTATTTATAAAGAAAACGTTTAATTACTTAAACCGTAAATACGCCCGTTAAGTAAAATATAATAAAAGTAAATATATAAGAAGCCGTATTATAGGAATATGATATTATTAAATAAGGAAAATAAGATAGATTTATTTAAGTATAAAAATAAAAACGAAAACTTAAAATTTAAGTTAAAAAATAAAGAGGATAATAAAGATTTATAAACTTTAAGAAAAAAAGAAATTTAAAAAATAAAATCGGCTTTAAAAACGTATTTTTTAATAATTAATTAATAAAAGAAAAAGAGCAAACTTATATACTTAAAGAGAAACAGGAATATATAAAGGATAATAAAAGTAAATAAGAGAAAACTAAGAATAAGTTAAGGTAATAAAAAAAGGCGAAAAAAATAAGTTAAATAAGAAGTAAATATAATTAATTAAATAAGGGTTTAAAATAACCGGAAGAAACTAAACGATAACGGGAGTACTTAGGAGATAACGAAGAGGCTCGGGGATACCAGGAAGACAATAAGGGAGCCGGGGAGGATACCGTAGACCGTATAAATAATAGTTTTAAACTAGAAATAAGCCTTATTTTACGTTAATAATAGCCTATCAGATAAAAATAAAAAACGGTTTATTTTATAAGCTTTTTATCAAGTAAGATAGATAGAGAAATAATATAGTATTTAAAGTTATTATTAATAACGTAAAATAAAGTTAAACGATATAAAGAATACTTAATATATAAAGAAAAGGCAATATTAATTGAATTAATATTACTTATAATAGTAGAGATAAATGATTATATATAATAAGAGAATAACCGATAACTTAAAGAAATTAACGATAAAAAGAAGAAAGCTATATATTAAAGTAATATAAAAAAGAAAATAAAGAAAAAAAAAAAAAATAATAAGAACTATTTACTTATTATAGAAAGCGTAATCCTTAAAACTAAATAAGGTAATAACTTAATAACTTATTAAGGGCTATTAAAATATAAATATGGTATTTACTAAGTATACTTAAGGTATATATATAAAGCAATAAATAAAATAACTTTAAGTTTATAAAGTAAAAACGCGAATATTAAAATAAAGTAATAACCTTAAGTTAAATTTCTAATAAATAAAAGGATAATAAGGAAAGAAATTAATACTTTAAAATTATATAAAGAGTTATAAATATAAGCGAAAAGAAAAAGGTATTACATTAAATAACGTTATTTTAAACGATTAAATATAACTTAAAATACTTTAAGTACTATAAATATACCGGGATATAAGTACGAAAAAACTATATAAGATATTAGTAACGGACTTACTCCTATATAAAGTAATATTAAGATTAAGGATTAAGCTATATAAAACTACTATTAAGAAACTATTAAATAATAAAGAATAATAGCTTAAAATAATCGTATAATAAGGAATTAAATTAAATATATATAAGAAATATATATAAATAGATAAACGGGTAAGCGTATAAAACGTATTATTAATATTAATAAATAAAGAAGGAAAAATCGAACCACGATTAATATTTAATTATTACTTTACATATAAAGTGCCCTTTATTTTTTATATAAAGTCAATAAAAAGGATATATAATTTATTAGGGATCTTATTATATAAATTTTTTTTTAGGCGGATATAAAATATAGGTATTAAGCGGTAAAAGTATACCCTAAAAACCGATACTTTCTTACCTTTAATATTGATTGATTGATTGATTGATTTATACTACGGATCTAGCTAAGCTAATTCCGGCGTTCCTTAATATTCGGCTATTTAACCTTATTAATAACCGTAAAAAAACCCGATATCCATAACGTTAAGAATAAAAACCGGTATCCACCCAGCTTCCACTTACGTCTTAAGGGTTAAGAGTATTTACGGCTATTTAAAGAGTAAGAATTTATTCATATGCCTTTTTTAAGAAAACCTATAATATTACGACCGAATCTACTTAAGGGTTATCTTTAAACCTATTACTCTTCTATTACCCTACGGGTCTATCCAATGCTAAGATTTCAGAATTCCGATTGCACCACTGAATATCCTTACCGACACGTATGCTATTGCCACCTTATATCTTTAATATATTAAATATTAAATAGCTATAATTAATAAGGATACCTTAAAAAATATATATATCCTTATTTATCTTTATTAAACTTATAAATATTATATTAAGAGTTATCTTTAAACTAAATTCCGAGTTATCCTTCTTCATCTTTAAAGGAAAGTATAATTTTATTAACTTAACCTTTTATTTCGATAATATTTTTAAAGTATACGGTATATAAGAAAAGTAATTCGTTTTCTTAAGAGATTACTTTTTTTTATAAATTTTATAATTAAAGTTAAAGCTTTTATTTAATAAGCTAAAAATTAAGATAATAAAGATTAAGGCTTTAAGAAAAATTTATAAAGTAGAAGAACGTATATAAATTAAACTTAAAAAATATAAAAAGATACTTAATTAACTTATACCGTAAAACGTAAAAGATATTAAGGGATTCTTAAATATTATTAATATAATAAGAAAATAAATTAAAGGTTTCGCAGAAATAATACGTTTATTTACCCGTTTAACCGGAAATATAAAGTAAAAATAAAAAGAATTAAAAAACGTATCATTTTAACTTATATAAAATATAATAATAAGAATAAAAGCTTTATTTAAATAAGATTTAAAGATACCGGTTTACATATATATTAATATTTTAAGATACGGAGCCGGGTATTATATTACCTAGATTTAAAACGGTTATACCGTACCGCTTATTTATAATTTATATATAATAAATAAACCGGAACGTAATTACGATATTTATAAGCGAAAACTAATAATTATTATTATATTTAAAGAGAAGTTTTCTTATATATTAAATATAAAAGAGGTATTAATTATATATATGAATTATAAGTTATTTACGGGGTTCTTAAACGTAGATTATTATAAAAATATCTTTATAAGATAAATAGGTAAGTTAAGAAGGTTATATATTAAAATTAAATACATTAAAGGAGAGATTAATAAAGCTATAAATAACCTACTAAAAATATTATTTAATAACCTTAATTACGTACTTAATAAGGTAATAAAGAAAATAGCCCTTGAAGTATTAAAAAATAAGAACGATACGGTATAATTCTAAAAGAGTAATAAGGGGGGATATCACGTTATATTAAAGAAACTCTTCAAAAAAGTAAAAAAAAAGATAATTAATATTTATAATAATATACGAATTATACTATAATAACTAAAGGGCTAACTATTTTAAACCGTAAGGAAAAAGCCAACGGGAAAAGGCATAAAAGGAAGAAAGAAAGTAAATATAAAGGAACTATAATTATAAAAGGTAACCGATAAAAAGTTAATACGGAAGTATAATATAAAATTAAATAATAATGAGGATAAGGGTATATAAATCGATTATATATTTACGGAACTATTTAAACTTAAAGAATTAATCTATTATAAGAACGATAACTAATACGCGGAAATTATTAAGTACCTTAAAATAAAGGTAAAGTTAAAAAAGGAAAATACGGTATAATAAGCTAAATTTAATAAATAGCTTATAAGCTATAAATTTAATTCGTTTATAAATAAGTTATTTTACCGATATAAGAAATATTAAATAATATATTTAATAAAGGATAAAATAATAATAATATTAAGGGAAGTCTATAATAACGTAAAGTATTTCTTATCGAAGATTATATTAAAAAAGCTATGGTACCGCTATTAATAACTTAAGATAATAAAAAACATTATAAAATATATATAAGGATACTTAACTTATATAAAGTAAACTTACGGAAATCGTACCGTATTATTAAGTCCGATTAAAATAAAAGCCTTTTTTAACCTATTTAAAGCAGATTTTATCGGCCCTTTTAAATAAGCATAAAGTAATCTCCGTTATATATTTAATATAATAAATTACTTCTTATAGTTTATATGACCGTATTATATTAAGTTAACCGGGATAAAGGATATAATTATTACGTTAAAGGAATACCTAAATAGTTACTTAAAGCCTATCGTAATATATATAAATATCGGAAAAGTATTTATAAGTAAGAAAATAAGAAGCTTCTTCTGCTTATACGATATTTAGTTTATTTTAATATTAAATATAATATATAAAATTATAAGTATAATAAAGTTTAATAATTAAATTTAATAAGACGTTATAAGGAAAACGTAAATTTGATAAAAATATAACTAAATATAGGTAAAAAGATTAACTACCCCCGGTATTAATTCAAGGTATATTAAGCATTTAAGGTACGTACTTATTAATATCCTTTTTAATATTAAATTAAATATTATATACGAAAAAAATATAAGTAAGCTATAAATAAAGGTATATATTATAAAGAAAATAATATTACCGTTAAAGAAGGTAATATATAAAGTAATCTAAGAATTTATAATAAATAAAATAAGTATTAAGAACGAATCCTAAAAGAAGTTAAACGCGATAAAAAACCGGTAGAAATAATACTATAATAAAAGAATATAAGGTTAAAACCTGTTGGGGGAAGGGTAACTAATAATATAACGGGATTTTATTCTTAATCTTAAAAAACTTAAGCCTTATTAAATCGGACCGTTTATTATTAAGGGCTTCATAAAGGAATATAAAGCTTTATATACATTAAAAAGGCTAAATAAAACCCTTATTCTTAACTTATTTTATAATAATTAACTTAAAGTATTTATACCGCGTATTGGGTATCTTAAACCCTCCGATAAGCCGGAGCTGGAGATAATAAAGAGAATTCGGATCCGGCAAACGCCGGCAGAGAACGCCTATATCCTTTAGAAACCGTTATAATCATTATTAGCATAATCCAAAGGGAGGAAGTATATACGAGTAAAGTGATATCTTTTCTTTCGTACTTTGATATTACGTTCACTTACAGCGATATTTCGATATAGTCAGAAACGGAAAACCAAAAAAAGGAGAAAGGTAAAAGCATTATAAGGAACGGGAGGAGATGAGTACGAGTTAGGGGATATCGAGCCATTTGGTTTTTCATTTATTATATTATAGTTACGCGATAATATAAAAAGTATATAATTATTTATAATTAAAATATTTCCTTAAAAAGAAAGAAAAAACGTATTATAAGGAGTATATAAATAGAAATATATATAAAAGCCAAAGGTATCTATTGAAAATATTATTTAAAAGGATGCCTTTATTACGGACTATAGGTTTAAATATTAAACTTATTATGGATATTACGTTAAGAATACGGGTGAATTATGCTATTTGTATAAATATAAAAACTATTCTAAATAACGGGTAATTAAGGCTCCGACCGTACCTTAAAGATAAAAAAATATATCCAGGATTGTCCTATATTACGGTAATTACGGAACATAAAACCGTATTAATTATCCCACCTTAAGAACGGAAAAGGAAACGGAGTAAAAGGACCGATATATATATAAGGACGTAACCTAAAACGAAAATAACCCGTTATTAAGGAGGCGACCCGACGGGTAAGCCCGGTAATACGATTAAGGGAATTAATAAAGTCTAAATAACCCGAAAACCGATTAAGGCTTTAATCTATAGCTAATTATATATATATTCTTTTAATAAGACGTATATTAAAGTTAAAACTATAATAATACGCTTAATAACTTTAATCGGAAGTTAAAGTAAACTGGTTTAAATTATACGTAATAAGTTTAAGAATTATTCAGAAAGTAATATTTATTAATATTAATAATATAAAGTCGGAGAGGGTCGTAAATCTCTCCTTAAAGTATAACCGGGCTATTTACGGAAAAGGTGTTAAAAGAGAGTAATTAAAGAGTTATAATTAAGTTAAGGACTTAAGAGGCCTTTATATATATGAGAAAGAAATAAAGCGAAAGGCTTATTAAAAAAAAGATACTTATAAAGATACGGGTAAGGGCTATTACGTATAAATAAGGCGAATAATAAACCTAAAAAAAAGAAAAATTAATAAAGAAACTCGGGTAAGTATATCGTTTAAATAAAGAACCGGTTAATAATTACTTTATATATAAGGGAGAAAAATAACTTATTAATATTAAGGTTATTAAAACTTAAACTAAAAATATCCTTAATTAAGTTTAAATCGGATAAACGATACTATTTTTTCTTTAAGGACCGTTTACGCGATTCCGTTAAGGTATTAAATTTTAAAAAGGATAAGTTATATTTTATATGGGCTTTCTTACGTTAATCAGGTTCATATAACCGAGATAATCCTATAACGCCGGTAAAGCCGGATTAGTGAAAAAACGATTAACTTATAAAAGCTTAAGGATTCAATCGGATTAATAAACGAGGTATAAAAACGCGTAAAGCTAACGGCGGAATAAATTAAGCGGAAGGTAAGCGTAAAACTAACGGTTAAATAAGCTAAGTTAAAAGGCTCGGTTAAATAAATAAACTAAATATAAATAAAGCCGATAATTAAATAAGTTAAGCGGAGGGAAAAGGTAATTAATAGGCCGGACGAGACTATTAAGATAACTAAGTAATAGAAGGTTATAAATAACTTATTATAAAACGCGTATAACCGTTTATCCCAGATTTACGGGTAATATCCGGATTAAAGGGTATATAAGAAACTGGAGTAAAGGCGTTTACTTAAATTATATTATGGTATTAAAAATTTAAAAAAAAGAATTAGCGATAATCGATTATTAAGGATTAATTCGTATATACTTAAGTAAAAACTGCAATTATTTAGGCAATAACGAAAAAGATAATTAATATAAATATCGTTAACTTAATTACCGATATAATAATAATTAACGAAAATAAAACGACGGCTACCGCCAATTTACTAGTATCGGGAGTACGCTTAAGCATTAGTAAAAAAACATAAAGCGTAAACCTAAATATAAACGGTAAATAGCTCTTAAAAGTAAAAAAGATAGAATAGACTCGGATTATAGGGAACCGTAGAGTATAACTTTAAATAAACTACCCGGTTAAAGGCTAAATAAACTTAAGTATTAATAGGAATATAAGTATTTAATTAAGCGGTATTAATAATAAGGGTACGTTTTTTAAAATATAGATATATAGTTAAAGTAATTTCGGACGATATAATTTAAATTTATAAGTAAATTCTAAGAAAACTATAAATAAGTTAATATAAATAAATAAGTAATATTAAGGTTATAGATTTATATATACCTTCTAAGGAATAATAAATACTTAAGTACAAAATTAAATTAAGTTTAAAATAAAATAGCCTAAATATAAGGAAAGTTAAGTAAGAAAAATAAAATAAGGAAAATAAAAGAAAACGAGGAAGTTAAAGAAAATAAAAGAAAAATAAGGGCGGGGGGATAACGGATTAATAAGTAAATAAAACGAGTTAATTTATATATTTTACTCGCCGATAAAACCAATTAAAACGGGGAATATAACGAAATATAATAAGTAATATTATTACGTTTAAAAGGAACCCCTTTTTAATATGTTTTTTAAATACACTTTAATTAAGATAATCATACGTAATCCGTTAAAAGAATACGAAAATATATTCATTTATATACGGAGATAGCCCGGAGGGTACTTAATATATTAATTAACTAAAAGAAAAGCATATAAGTCAATAAGAATAAATATCGAAAGTTATAATAAGGGGTATACTTTTAAGAAGCGTTATTAAACGTAATACTAAACGTTAAAAAAGTTCATATAAAAGTTAAAAAGCTACTTAAAGATTAATAAATGATTATCTTATTATTTTCTTTCCTTTTTACTTTCTTATAAATATAGGGCCCCGAAATAATAAAATTTTTTTAAGATTAAGATAAATTATTATACTTTATTTTTTACCTTATAAAGATTAATATAATAAACCGATATTACGATAATATTAATTGATGGATATAAGTTATATGAGGACTTATAATACCTTCTTAAATATATTAATAAAAGAAATACCGAAATCTATAGAATAAAAACTTTAAAATAAAGCCTTCCCGATAGCCTTTAAAAGGAGTATATAGCTAGGGTATTACGGGCCTACCTAAGATATACTTAGTAGCGGCGAGACTAAAAGAATAAACAGAGATACCAGAAGTATATAAATTAAAAAGCTAAATAATATAAGTGGCCGGTTACGGGTCCCAATCCTTATAAAGGGCGGTATTTATAATTTATTTAACGAGCGGAGTAAGGCGTATTATACCCTTAAACGGACTAAGCATATTATACTTAGGGAAGATATAAATATAACATAGCTTAAGCCCTAGGATAGATAGGCATAAAGTACCGTGATTACCGTTATTAATAATTAGAATAACGGGGGGGGGGACCCTTTAAGAAAATCAGGTCTTAATATATTTATTCGCTATTATTAAATAAAACTTAAAAGTAAAGCTATAAGGAGAGGAAGCAAATATATATATAAATAACGTTAAAGAATAGTAATAACTTACCTATAAAATATAATTACAGAGAAATAAATTTATTATAAAGGGAGCCGGGGCAAGTTATTATTAGGTTAACGCTTTTTTAACTTTTATACTTATAATTACTTAAATTATATAAAAGATATTATTAACTATCCGGTATACAATCGGGATATATATAAACGGGCATAATATAATTTAAAATATAAAAATATTAAGAGTAGTATTTCATTATAAAGGAAGCTAAAAAGGGGGAGAGCAAAGAAAATATTATACTTACGGTTAAGTATATAAAGGGATGGAAACACTAAAAAAGCTAATTAAGGGCGGAATTACTTCGTATATATTTTAAAAAGGAGGAGTATAATCAGATAAACCAGGGGAGAACCTATACCTTACCTACTTATATAAGGGCTGCGGCCCATCTTCAATTGCACTCTATTGCTATATGCTATTTTATCACTTTTATCCTTTTATTGCTTCCCATCTTTTCTACTGTTATAAAATTTTATAATAATAAATAAATAAATCGGCTTCTAATTTTTATAATAATATTAATAATTTATCGATTAATCTATTTATAAAATCATTGATATATATATAATATAAAGTAAATTATTAATAAACAATTATTCAAATAATAAAAACTATATAAACATACATTAAATATCTAAAACTTAAAACTACTCCGGGAAGCGGGACGGGATGGGACGGTTTTTCGATTCACTTATCCCATCCCGCGTGGGACGGGATAAGGCTGAATCCCATCCTATCCCATCCCTATCCCGGCGGGATGGGATCGGGATATGCCAAGATCCCGCCAAGACGCGGGGTAATAGTGAATTAATACGGGTAATAAGGGTGATAAAGGTGATAAGGGTGATGAGGTTGATGAGGTTGATGGGTGGTGCAGGTGGTAGTGCAGGTGCAGGTGAGGGTGGTGGTGAGGGTGGTGGTGAGGGTGGTGGTGAGGGTGGTGGTAAAGGTGCAGGTAAAGGTGGATTAAGGGGTAGATTATCACAAAGATGAGCATAAATATTTTTTTGGTGGTTTATCGATAACCGGATTATGGTTTTTCCGGTTATCGATAGACCACCAAGAAATATTTATGCTGATCTTTATCATAATTTACCCTTTAATTCACTGTTTTAACCAGGTTTTCCCTTATCTTATCCGCCACGGGATCTTGGCATATCCCGATCCCATCCCGTCCCATCCCGTATTAATACGGGATGGGATTCTATTTACTTCATCCCGTCCCATCCCTATCCCGTCCCTATCCCGTCCCTATCCCATGGGATATATCCCGTCCCGCTTCCCGGAGTACTTAAAACTTTTACGTTATATTTAATACGATATTTATATTTTAATGTTTTAATAATTATTTATAAAAAAATAGAAAAAACCGATACTTTTATCGTTATAATAATTATTATATAATATTATATATATTAAAGCTTTTGATAAAAAAAATAATTTTGATAAAATTTCGAATATATTAATAATACGATTTTATAAAAAAAAATTTAAAAAAAATTAATATCAAAATTATATATTAAAAATACGAAAAACGTTAGAATTATATTCCGGAAATTTATTATAATTTTTAAATTAAAAATTATATTAAATTATTTAAAAATATAATTCCCGAAAAGTAACCGAATCAATATATAACCGTATATATCTAATTCTTTAAAAAAAAAGGTGACTCCCCCCAGATCGGGCCGGATCTAACCCGATGTGGTAGTCATTTTTGATAAAATGTAGGCTTCCACCATTAAAACCTATGTACCACCCATTTCACCGAAACTTTTAATGTATCCGGTTAAAGGTTTGAAAGTATTATTACCGCTATTTATAGCCTTAATTTCGGCCCAAAACGGACTGTTATGGGTAGTGCAGTAACAAAAAGGGTAATGCGCAGTTGGAATTGTGACGTGGTAGGGCTGAGGGGCCGGTTTGTTGACATTTTGACACCCTGACCCTCACCTACCAGTCAAAACACCTACCAGTCAAAACACCTACATATCAAAACACCTATTACTCAAACCACCTACTACTTAAACCACCTACTACCTATATGACGAGATGCTTGACAGCTGTATGCTCCCATAGCTACCACTTAGAAACAGTGCGATTGCGACGGAGAATTAGCGCGAGCAAAATCGGTATCGTTTCCTTGGCATTTGCGACTCCACCCCGACCCCGTAAAATTTACATGCAAATCGATGAATCCTTAATATTTCCAATCCAATCATTAATAAATCGTTGCTATTAAAGCTATTATATGTTATACCGGTAATAAATACGGTATTATAGCTGATATACGGGTTCCAGAGCCATTTTCCCTTCAGCTCCACCCCTTCAGCTCCACTCCTTCAGCTCCACCCCTTTAACTCCTCTACCTCCGCTCTTCCCTTAAGCTCCTTATTATTATGGCCCTTCCCCTCAATTGAGAAGCTTAATCTACGGGTAATAAGCTCCTGCGGAATCATTAGAAACCTAAAGCCGTTATATAATGCGTTAAATACTTTATTCATACGGCTTAAAGATAAAAAAAGAATTTATAAGTATATAGATATATTAATTTACTTTATTTCTTAAGGGTTAACCGTTTAAAAAAGGCCTATATAGCGGCCAAGAAGAGCTTAATAGAGTACTCCCGGTAATACCTTTAGAAGTACCAGGATAAGCTGGCTGAATTCCTTAATAAAGAATGGGGTATAGAGGTATTACGGTTTATTATAGGCCGGATCCTTAAAAAGGCGGGCATTAATTATAAGTATAGGTAAAGACTAAACCCTTAAAGTTAAGCTTTAAAAGACGGATAATAAACCGAGATGTTAACTTATACTGTAAAGTAACTTATCTTTATAAATAAGTCATCCTTTAAGATAATAAGTTATTAGCGATTTATGGTATATAGCCCAATTAACGATCCAACTCGATTTTAAGACGATATAGACCGTAATAATAACTAATTTATACTCCCAGTATATATTATGAATAACTATTTACCTTATACCGGCGTACGTAAAGGTTATTATAATTTTAAAGCATTCTTAAAGTAACTTAAGAATAAATTATTACCCTATTATAATCGATTCTTAGGTCTTAATAGCGTTATTTATTTAAATAATATTAATATATATTATAATCCGGTAATAAAAGAAATAATTTAAGCGGCGGGCTTTAAGAGCCGCTATTTACCCTTTTACTTACCGGACTTTAACCTTATTAAGCTTACCTTCAGCGTGCTTAAGGCCTAAATAAGACGTTATTACCGTGGACTCCGGGAACAGTTTCAAGGTCAATTTAAGCTTTTCTTAAGGTATACGTTAGAAGTAAGTAAGTGTAATCGGTTTACAAAGGAGTACTTCCGCTATAATGTAAGTAAATATATATTTAACGGTAACTATAAGGCTTGTTAAAGGGAACTCGAGCTGTATGTGAACCAGATTAACTAGGTAAACAATAAAATAGCTTATAAAAGTTGAGGATTTATCGATTTGCATATAAATTTTACGGGGTCGGGGTGGAGTCGCAAATGCCAAGGAAACGACACCGATTTTGCTCGCGCTAAAAGTTGAAAGGTAAGCGAGACCTCCCTACGTATAACGAGCTGCCTAATACGCGTATGCCCCTATTATAATAAGCTTAAAAAGAACGCGATTACGACGGAGAAGTCGAAGGGTAAGCGAGCCCTCCTTACGTATAATAAGCTACTTAATACGCGTATACCTTTATTATAATAAGCTTAAAAATACTATAAATTAAACGGAAAAGCTAAAAATTAAGTAAGGCCTTTTACGTATAACGAGCTGCCTAATACGTATATGCCTTTATTATAATAAGCTTAAAAATACTATAAATTAAATAGAGAAGTTAAGGGATAAATAAGACCTTTTTGGAGCTATACGTATAACGAGATATTTGATACGCATATGCCTTTACTATAATAAGCCTAAAAATACTATAAATTAAACGGAGAAACTAAGGGGTAAGCAAAACCTCCTACGTATAACGAGCTGCCTGACACGCGTATGCCCTTATTATAATAGGCTCAAAAACATTATAAATACGACGGAGAAATCGAAGGATAAGCAAAACCTCCCTTAAAGCTATACGCATAACGAGATGCCTGACACCCGCATACCCCTACTATAACAGGTCAAAAACACTATAAATTGGACGGAGAACCTGGGGGGTAAGCAAGGCCTCCCTGTACCGGACGAGCTGCCTGATACGCGTATACCCCTACCACAACAGGCTCAAAAACACTATAACTTAGACGGAGAACCTAAGAGGTAAGCAAGGCCTCCCTATACCGGACGAGCTGCCTGACACGCGCATGCCCCAACTACGACAGGCCAAAAAGACCGCAATTCGATCGGAGAAGTTGCGAGGTGAGCATAAATCCCTCAGCAAACCCTTCAGCAAGCCCTTTTGCAAGCCCTTTTGCAAGCCCTTTGCAAGCCCTTTTGCAAGCCCTTGTGCAAGCCCTTTTGCGCACCTACCTGACGAGACGCCTGACCCTCATATCCTCCCATTGCGACAGGCTAAAAAGACCGCGATTGCAACGGAGACCTCCCTTTTAAGGCAGGGCCTTTATCACTCACCCCCTGCACTTGAAGCGATGCCCGGCTCTTATATTCTCCTATTACGACAGGCCAAAAAGACTGCGATAGTAACGGAGATATCACCTTTAAAGCAGGGCTTTTACCGCTTACCCCCTGTATTTAAAGCGATGCCCGGCCTTTATATTCTCCCATTATAACGGGCCAAAAAGACCGCGATTGCAACGGAAATATTACTTTTGAGGCAAGGTTTTCACCGCTTACCTTTTATATTTAAAGCGATGCCCGGCCCTTATACTCTTTTATTGCGATAGGTTAAAAAGACCGCGATTACAACGGAGATATCACCTTTAAAATAGGGCCTTCACCGCTTACCCTTTATTTGAAGCGATGCCCGGCCTTTATACTCTCCTTTTGCGACAGGCCAAAAAGACCGCGATTATAACGGAGACCCTAATTACTAAGTAACGGCTCTATATAGCTAAAGTAATACCCGGTCCTCGTATTCTCCTATTGTTATTACTAGAAATAACCGTATTTATAACGGAGACCCTGACTGCTAAACAAATACTCTACAAACCGAAGAGTATTTCGGTGGTGTCCCGACCTCGTAATTTTTATTTTTATATTATAATTATATTATCCGTAATTAAGAAATTAATATTTTTAATTATTAAAATTTATATTAAATATAAAAAAAACAAAAATTAAACTTATTAACGTTATTAACATTATAAATAAACGAATAATAATATTAATAAACTTTTTATAATAATATATAATATAAAAACTATTATAATTATAATTTATTTTTTATTTAAATTTTCTAAAGATAATTATAATTTTAAAAACATAGATTATTTAAATAATTCTATAATAATTTACGAAAAGGATTATTATGAACGTATTAAAATTATTTAAATATTATATTAAAAATTTATTTTAATTAACGTTTATAATTCGTTAAAAAGTTATTTATGTAATTTTTTTAATAAAACTTAAATTACTTTAAACCCCGTAATTTTATATTTTAATTATATAATTTATATAATTAATTTTTATACTTTATATATAATATGATAATCGTTATTTATATTATTAATATTATATTATCGTTATTATATTATAAATATTTATTTTTCATAATAAAAAGCGAAAGCATCTTACGAATAATCGATAAGTTTATTAAAAAAATCGATTTATATTATTAAAAATATATATATTTAAAAGTAACCCGTATAATATTCGAAAAAGAAATTAAAAATACGCGTAAGCTTATTTATATCGATTGAATATTATTATAAAGTTTATAATTAAATAAGATAACTAAGTACGTATAACGACGTATTTATAATCATATAATAACTATTATTATTATTCAGAAAAATTATTATATATATCATATAAAATATATAATTAATGAATGACTATTTATATAATAAAAACTATATAAATATATATTAAATATGCGAAGTTTTATACCTTTATATTATATTTAATATAATATTTATATCTTAATTCTCTAACATTATTTATAAAATTAATATATATATTTTTTTTAATATATTCCGTATTAAGACTTTAATATATACGAGGTCGGGACACTACCGAAATACTCTTCGGTTTGTGGAGTATTTATTTAGTAGTTAGGGTCTCCGTTGTAAATACGGTTATTTCTGGTGGTAATAATAGGAGAATGCGAGGACCGGGTATCTTTTCAAGTATAGGGGGTAAGTAATAAAGGCTTTGTTTTAAAAGCGAGGTTTCTAGGGCAATTACGGTCCTCTTGGCCTATCGCAATAGGAGAATATAAGAGCCGGGTATCGCTTTAAATATAGGGGGTAAGCGGTAAAAGCCGTGCCTTAAAAGTGAGGTCTTTATTATAATTACGGTCTTTTTGGTTTATCGTAATAGGAGAATATAAGAGCCGAGTATCGCTTTAAGTATAGGGGGTAAGCGGTAAAGGGTCTACCTTAAAAGCGAGGTCTCCGTTATAATTACGGTCTTTTTACCCTATCGCAATGGGAGGATATGAGGGTCAGGCGTCTCGTTAGGTAGGTGCGCAAAAAGGCTTGCAAATGGGCTTGTAAAGGGCTTGTAAAAGGGCTTGCAAAAGGGCTTGCAAAAGGGCTTGCAAAAGGGCTTGCAAAAGGGCTTGCAAAAGGGCTTGCAAAAGGGCTTGCTGAGGGATTCGTGCTTACCTCGCCGTTTCTCCGATCGAATTACGGTCTTTTTGGCCTATCGCAATAGGAGGATATAAGAGTCGGGCATCGCTTTAAATACAGGGGGTAAATAATAAAGGCCCTGCTTTAAAAGGGATATCTCCGTTGTAATCGCGGTCTTTTTAGTTTATCGTAATTAGGGCATACGCGTATTAAGTAGCTTATCCGGTATAGGGAAACCTTATTTACCTTTTAAGTTTTCCGTCGTAATTATGTTGTTTTTAAGTTTATTATAATAGGGGCATACGCGTATTAAATAGCTCGCCCGGTATAAGGAGGTTTTATTTATTTTTTACCTTCGTTAAATATAGGAAACCTTATTTACCCCTTAGGTTCTCCGTTATAATCATATTGTTTTTAAGTTTATTATAATAAAGGTATACGCGTATTAAATAGCTCGTCCGGTATAAGGAGGCCTTATTTACCCCTTAGGTTTTCCGTCGCAATTATACTATTTTTAAGCCTATTATAATAAAAACATACGAGTATTAGGTAGCTCGTCCGGTATAAGGAGGCCTTATTTACCCCTTAGCTTTTCCGTCCAATTTATATTATTTTTAAGTTTATTATAATAGGGGTATACGCGTATTAAGTAGCTCGTCCGGTATAAAAAGGTTTTACTTATTTTTCAGGTTTTCTATCGTAATTATATTATTTTTAAGTTTATTATCATAAAGGTATACGCGTATAAGGTAGCTCGTCCGGTATAAACAGGCCTTACTTACCCCTTAAATTCTCCGTCGTAATTACACTATTTTTAAGCTTATTATAATAGGGGTATACGCGTATTAGGTAGCTCGTCCGGTATAGGGAAACCTTATTTACCCTTTAGCTTCTCCGTTTAATTTATAATATTTTTAAGTTTATTATAATAGGGATATACGCGTATTAAACAGCTCGTTATACGTAAGAGGCCTTACTTACCCTTTAGTTTCTCCGTTTAATTTATAATGTTTTTAAGCTTATTATAATAAAAGCATATACGTATTAAATAACTCATTATATATAAGAGGTTTTACTTATTTTTTAGCTTCTCCGTCTAATTTATAGTATTTTTAAGCTTATTATGGTAAAGGCATATACGTATTAGGTAGCTCGTTATACGTAGGGAGGTCTTATTTACTCTTCGACTTCTCTATCGTAATCGTATTATTTCTAAATAATAGCTATAAAAGTATATAGTTATTAAATATCTCCTTATACGTATAGCTCTAAAGGAGGTTTTATTCACCCTTCGATTTCCCCGTCGTAATCGCACTATTTCTAGGTAATAGCTATGGGAGCACGTGGGTATCGGGTATCTCGTTATATAGGTAGTAGGTGGTTTGAATAGTAGGTATTTTAACTGGTAAATATTTTGACTGGTAGGTGAGGGTCAGGGTATCAAAATGTTAACAAACCGGCCCCTCAGCCCTACCACGTCGTAATCCAGCTGTACAAACCACCCTTTTGGTAAAGTCATTATTATTTATTATTCGGTTTTGTCTGAAATTTGAGAAGTAGATTGAGATAGTAATATTATAAACTTTATACCGTAAATACTAACCGAAAAAAAGGTGAATCGCTAGATATACGTAAATGTTTTTTATTTTTAAGAATGCGAGAATTTCTGAAGTTCGTAATTTTCCTTACGTGATGCGTCCTTCCTGTTTGGGACTCTTGGCAACTACGAAATTAAAGAGAGAAGATATTATATTAACGGTATTACCGGATATAACGGATATACGTTATTTTTTATTCTAGTATTTATATAAATATCTTACTATTTTATATTTAGATAAATTATTATTTATATATATATCATATTTATATTATATTATATCTTAAGTATTTTATTAATCTAATAATAATAACTTAAAATTGTATTTATTATTGAAAATCGCGAGGTAAAATATTATTATAAAAGATTAATAAATTTTAAAAAAAGGTGAATACGATAAATAATAATAATATTTTAAACGAGTTATTATCTTTTAATATATCTAATTATTAAATATTTAAAAAAGCGATAAATTACCGCTTTTTTAACTAAATAAAACGTCGATATTATAATAATAATAATTATTTTTAACGATAAATAATTTAAACGGTTTTTCAATATATTTATATTCAAAATTTTATTAAAACCCATAAAAATAACGCGGATCGTTAAATTTTTATTTTATTTTTATAACGTTTTTGTTTTTATTTTTTAGTTTATTAATATGAATCCGATATATATTTCTAAATATTTTTAATACGAAATTAAATATTAATACGAAGATTAATTATATTACGTTGAAAGATTCGGAATAATTATAAATACGTAATATTAAATCGATATATTCGAAATAAAATCAAATTAAATAATAAGTAAAACTTTTATATTATTATAATAAAAATAAAAAAAATACGATATAAAATATAATACTTAAAAGCCCTTAATATCTTTATATTTAAATCTTTAGTAAGTTAATATATAAATATTTAAGTTATATATTCTTATATTTAAATTTATATTTAAGAAAATTAAATAAAAAATAGATTATAAATATAACGGCTTTTTTATTATACGTTATCGTAAAAGATCTTTTTTATTAATTTTAATATTATTATATTTATAATATTTTTTTAAATAAATTATTTAATTTAACTTTAATATTAAGGTATAAAAATTTTTACTTCCTATATTATTAGAATAATTTACGGTTATCGGGCTTTGTTTTCTTTTTATTTATTATTTTTTTTAAAAACCCGACCCGGTTGATTTTCGGAAATTATAATAATTAACTCCTATTAATATATTTAGTTTTTAAAAAATTATAATAATTTCCCGGATTCGGTTCCGACTTTTTTATATACGGTTTTTTTCGGTTTTCTCTTTATTATTATTTATAATTATTTTTTAATGATTATTTTATATTTTTTATTTGATTTTATTTTCGGAACTCTTTTAACGTTATTTTTACGTCCTAGGTTATAATATTTATTATTTTTATTAAATTATTTTTAAAATAAAAGTATTTTTTATTAATAAGAAACTACTAAAATCTTAATGTATATATTATATTAACGGTATTACCGGATATACCGGATATATATTATTTTTTATCTTAGTATTTATATAAATATTTTATTATTTTTTATTTAAATAAATTATTATTTATATATATATTGTATTTATATTTTATTATGTATTAAGTATTTTATTATTCCGCGGATATTTTAATAATTAACAAGTTCTTGCCTTTTTCGCCGTAGCGAAAATTGAGTAAAAATAAGGCATGGTAAAAAGGTAGGTAAAGGGCTTGGTAAAGGGCTTGGTAAAGGGCTTGGTAAAGGACTTGGCAAAGGGCTTGGTAAAGGGCTTGGTAAAGGGCTTGGTAAAGGGCTTGGTAAAGGGCTTGCCGGGGGTGAGGGTAAGGGTGCAGGTGAGGGTGCAGGTAAGGGGCCCTGCTCACCTCTTAGGTTCTCCGTTATAAATATGGTTATTTCTAATAATAGCAATAAGAGCATACGCGGACCGGGTATCGGTTCAGCTATATAAAGTAAATTACTTAGTAATTAGGGTCCCCGTTATAAATACGGTTTTACTTACCTCTCGATTTCCCCGTTATGATTACGGTATTTATAAATAATAATTATAAGAATATATAGATATTAGGTATTTCGTTATACGTAGGGAAAGCTTACTTATTTTTTGACTTCCCGGTTATAATTATAGTATTTCTAAATAATAATTATAGGAATATACGGGTATTAGGTATCTCGTTATACGTAGGGAGGGCTTGTTTAGTTTTCGACTTCCCCGTCGTAATTACGGTATTTCTAGGTAATAGTTATAGGAGTATACGGGTATTAAATATCTCGTTATACGTAGCGAGGTCTTATTTACCCTTTAATTTCCCCGTTATAATTACGCTATTTCTAAGTAATAACTATAGGAGTATACGGGTATCGGGGTTTTCGTTATACGTAGGGAAATCTTGCTTACCCTTCGATTTCTTTATTATAATTACGGTATTTTTAAGTAATAATTATAAGAATATATAAATATTAAATATTTCGTTATACGTAGGGAGGTCTTATTTATCCTTTAATTTCTCCGTCGTAATCGCGGTATTTATAAGTTATAGCTATAAAAGCATATAGTTATTGAGTATTTCGCTATACGTATAGCTTTAAAAAAATCTTACTTAAGGCCCGGGTTCTCCGTCGTAATAGCGGTATTTATAGGTAATAACTATAGGAGTATATAACTATTAGGTATCTTGTTATACGTAGGGAGGTCTTGCTTATTTTTTGATTTCCCCGTCGCAATAGCGGTATTTATAAATGGTAACTATAAGAGTATATAGTTATCAGGTATCTCGTTATATTTATAGCTCCAAAGAAGGTCTTACTTACCCTTCGATTTCCCCATCGTAATCGCGCTATTTCTAAGTGGTAATTATAAGAGTATATAGCTATTAGGTATCTCGTTATACGTATAGCTTTAAAAGAGGTTTTTCTTACCTTTTGACTTCTCCGTCGTAATAGCGGTATTTATAAGTAATAGTTATAGGAGTATATAGTTGTTAGGCATTTCGTTATACTTATAGCTTTAAAGGAGGTTTTACTTACCCTTCGATTTCCCCGTTATAATCGCGTTGTTTATAAGTGGTAGCTATAGGGAAATATAAATATCAGGCATCTCGTTATATTTATAGCTCTAGAGGAGGTCTTACTTACCTTTCGATTTCCCCGTCGTAATCGCGCTATTTCTGGGTAATAGCTATGGGAGTATATAAGTGTTAGGTATCTCGTTATACGTATAGCTCCAAAGGAGGTTTTGTTTACCCTTTCACTTCTCCGTCGCAATAACGGTATTTATAAGTGGTAACTATGGGAATATATAGCTATTAAGTATTTCGTTATATTTATAGCTTTAAAGGAGGTCTTGCTTACCCTTCGATTTCCCCGTTATAATCGCGCTGTTTCTGGGTGGTAACTATAGGAGCATATAGGTGTTAGGTATCTCGTTATACGCATAGCTCCAAAAGTGGTCTTGCTTAAGGCCCGGGTTCTCCGTCGCAATAGCGGTGTTTCTGGGTGGTAGTTATGGGAGTATACAGCTATTAGGCATCTCGTTATATAGGTAATAGGTGGTTTATATAGTAGGTATTTTAACTGGTAGGTGTTTTAACTGGTAGGTAAGGGTCAGGGTGTCAAAATGTTAACAAACCGGCCCCTCAGCCCTACCACGTCGCAATCCTAATAGCTATATAAACCACCCTTTTAATAAGGGTATTACCAAGAACCACTCGATTTTGTCTAAGATTTTAGCTATGGATTGCGATAGTATTATTATAAACTTTATACCGTAAATACTAACGGAAAAATATAGTGGATCGCTGGATATACGTAAATATTTTTTATTTTTGAGAATTCATAATTTTGGTGTACCTCACGTGATAATAAGTTACCTATTTGGGGATTTAATGGAATTTCGGCGTTTTCTTTTATATTAAGAGATTATTTTTTAAAAAATAATAATTATTACGATTTAATAATGAATATTTTAATATAAGTTATTACATACATAAATATAGCGATTTAAATATTAATATCTTAATATTCGCTTATTTTTTTAGCTTTTATATAGGTTAGATAGCTTATAATTTAGAGATATTATTTATTATATTTAATTCGTTATAAATTAACTTTTTTTTTATCGCTAAATAGAATAATAAGATAAAAAATATATTTAAATTTTAGAATTCTAAATTAGATTATAATATTATTAATTATTTTACGTAGTAAAATAAAATAAAACGGGATTTAATTTATTAAATTTTATTTTATATTATTTCGGATTTAAAGTTTTTTCATTTGAATACCGTTATATATTAAGACCGGGATAGTAATAATATATTAAAATTTTATTCGGGTTATATTAATAAAAATCTAGCCGGATAATTTATAATTCGGATTATTAATAATTAAATTAATAAAAGATTATTAAAAAAAAGGATTATAAAAACAATTATAAATTCTAAAATATATAATTACGAACGGTATTTTATTATATTATTTATATATAATATTCCGTTTTACGTTAAAACAAAATGAAATATAAAATTTTTAAATATTATTTTATCTTAATATTATTTTAATATTATCCCGATAAAACGGGATATATCCCGTTTTATTACGCGGAGTTTTCTTAATATATATATAAAAATATTCGATAATTAAATATAATTTTAAATAAACGGTAATTTAAATAAAAATTTGAATAATTATAAAATCTTTTCTTTTTAATTTTAATATTATTAAGAATCTTAAATAGGCAGGTAATATGACGTAAAAAATATTCAAAACTTTATATTTTATTTATTTACGTATATCTAAACTAAAACCCTATTATTTCTTAATTCTATTAACCAAATATTTAAACGTATAATAAAAGCTATTTATAGCTTTATTTTTAACTTAAAACAATTGAATATAAGTAATATAGTATTAAGAATTCGTTTTCTATATTATAATTAATATTAATAATTTTTATAACGGTAAAGCTTTTTTCCGGTATTTATTTAGGTAAGTTTTAGATCGCGTTTACCGCGTTTTCTTAAATTATTCCTTGCAATTTATTTATTTATTTTTATTTATTACTTATATAATAGATACTTAAACGTATATTTAATATCGTAATATAAAGCCTTTTTCGTTTTTTACCAAAAAAAGCGGCTTTAAATTTATTAAATAATACTCCGTTTATCGCGATATTATTATAGCTTTTAAGAACGTGAAACGTTTATTACTCGCTTAAGTCGATTTAAATATATAGAAACGGTTATTATAAACTATAGTATTACCTTTACCTTTATATATACCGCGGGTACTACGTCGTAGCCCGCGTAAACGGTAACGTAGCCTAACTCCGGTATTAAAAAAGCAACCTACCCTAAAGAGACGATTACGCGCTAAAAATAAAAAGAAAATATATAAAAACTTCTTAGATTTATTAAGCTTATTACCCGTTTTATTATTATTGTCCGCTTATTTACTAATATCGCGATTATAATGATCGCTTTTTCCTTTTTATATATTCCGGTTATAAATACTTATTAATATAAGTATATTTCTTATAAGCCTTTATCCGGAGGTCGAAACCCTCGCTAACCATTAAGCCTTTTTATATAACGATAACGATAGCGATAATAATTAATTTATTAATATCGATACTTTTTTACCCCGTTTTTAATCTTTAATTTTATCTTATTACTTTTAAAGTAATTTTTTATTCGGCTTATTCTAAATATTTTTTTTTTAAAAAAAAAGAAAGCTTATAATAAACGTATTGAAAACCTATTTTTTATTTATATTATACGGCTAAAAGAAATAGATTACGATAATATAAAGCTAGTAAATTATAAATATTAGGCTTATAAAGCTTTTTACTAAGCTTTTAAACGTGTAAATAAATAGGTTAATAACGTAATACGTTTCAAATAGAAATATTATATTAATAGCGATATTTTATTACCCGCTTTATTATTTTTATTACATAAGTTATAACGGCTTTTTAAAAGCGATAATGTTAAAACCAAATACTTTCGGAGTAAATACGTTAAGTATAATAATACTTTTGTTTTTACCTCGATATACTATACGAGGTTGGGACACCACCGAAATCCTCTTCGGTCCCTTAAGTATTTACTTAATAATAAGATTCTTTAATATAAATACGCTATTTTTAGGTAATAACTATAAGAGTATACGCAAGTTAAGCATTACTTTAGGTGCACGGGGTGAAAGGTAAATGGGGTAATAAAGGCCCTATTATAAAAGTGAGGTCTTTAGGGCAAATACAGTCTTTTTAGCCTGTCGCAATAAAAGAATACGAGAAACGGATATTACTTTATTTGGGCTCTATTTTAAAAGTAAGGTCTTCAGGGTAAATACGGTTTTTTTAATTTATTATAATAAGAGAATACGAAAACCGGATATCGCGTAATAAAAATACTATATAATAAAAGCTTTACCGTAAAAGTAAAATCTTTAGGGTAAATACGGTTTTTTTGGCCTATTATAATAGGAGAATATAAAAAGCGGGTAGCGCGTAATAAAGGCCCTACCCGAAAACTAAAATCCCTAAGGTAAATACGGTTTTTTTAGCTTATCGTAATAAAAAAGTGCGAAAAGCGGGTAGCGCGTAATAAAAGTCTTACCCGAAAAATAAAATTTTTAAAATAAATATAATCTTTTTAGCCTATTTTAATAAGAGAATACGAAAAACGGGCATTACTTTATTTTATTATACTTTATATATATTGAAATATATACGCGTAAATTATAGGATTATATTAAGAAACCGTTAAATTAAATATATATATATAAAATTTTAAATCGATAAAAATATTATAAAAACCAATAGCGATAATAATATTAATAATATATCCGAATAAATTAATAATATATCCAATACGAGATATATTATATATAAAGGGCCCGTAATATTTAGAATACGAAAATATAAAGAGATAATAGAGTTATTATTATTTAGATTCTTATTAAGTTTTAATCCTATTATTTAAATCCGATAGTTATTCCCGGTAATAAAAAGGCTAAATTTACTAAATTTTATCGATTAACGTAATATCCGAAATATAGCCGTAATCGTATATAATTATTTATTCGGGTTTAATCTTTTGTTTTTACTTTTTGCTTATAACCGGCCTTATTTATTACCGGCCTTAATTATACTTTTTACTTTTAATTACCTAGTTATAACGGCCCTGCTACCAGGACGGGTTCGAGTAATCGGGAAATAAAAATAAGACCAACACCGATAAAAACGGACGTAAGGTAAAAACGGTTTTTATATTGCTTTTACGTGGCGGTAAAATAAAATTTCGGCTTAAACAATATTAATAATCCGTTAATTTCTCTTATTATATAATAATACCGATAGCTATAAAATATCTATTACCCTTAAAAAAGCTATATAGTGTCAAGGGTGATTCAGGTGTATTACCAGGTAAACGTTTATATTGACTAAGGTCTAGCTATAAGACGAAGTACGAAGGACGCAGGAAGAGAGCGGAGAAGGAAAGGCTTTATATACCCGGATCTTATTACTTATTACGACACTCGAAGCCGGTATTAAACTCGAGGTATTCTTATTATTATTATTATAGCATGTGTTTTTACCGTTATTATTATGGCCTATATTCTTACCTTTATTATTAGGACCGGTGTTACTAGGCTAAATAATATGAATCCAAGTTTCTAATAATACCCTTTTTTTATGGCCGATAGTACCGACGAAACCTTTAACATCCGTTTTTACGAAGATTATTTTTACTAAGTTATTTTTACGGTCCGAGCCCGATTTATCCTTTATTATATCCGGCTTATAATCCGATTTATTATTATTTATTATATTCGATTTATTTTTCAATTTAATATTTTAGCTTTCGATTTACGTTTTTTTATTTATACGTCCGAGATTCTAAGTATAATAATTAATTAGCCGTTAAAAAGCTCCTATAACGTTATCCTAAAATTCCCATTAAAGCTACTTATAGCCTCTTTATTTAATATGATATTATAGGGTTCATTTTTTAAATAAGCGTAAATCGAGGATTTTTTTACCGGGAAAGCTTTATATCCTTATTTCTATAATTTAGCCGGTAATAAAAAGATCGCTTATCTTAATAGCGGATTATTTATTACGGTTTTTAATAAAAAGATATGGAAGACGTTATATTCTATCTAATTATTAAGTAGTTTCAGCCGGTATATATATGAAGAAACTATTTAAGTAATCTTAAAAAAACCGTTATTTTTTTAATTAAACTTCTTATTTTGTTTTTTAAACTTTATATTACGTATATTAAATTATATTTAATTTCCAACCTTCAACCGTAATACGTAAGCCCAATAATTATTCGTATATTTCTTTTATTAAGATTAAGTTTATATTATTTGCTTTTTAAAAGTTTTAATAATCTAATTTATTTTATTAATAAAATAGTCGGCTCGTTAACGGTTTATAAGCTTTTTTTTAAACGTATTAATAACCCGAAGTTAAATTGGTTCGACTTTTATACGAGGATATTACCCTATATTTATAAAAAAGGGTATATATTGAATTATTTAAGAAAAAGCGTTATTTATAATAAAAATAAATTAATAAAATCTAAAGGTCTTATTTATTTTATAGGTACGACGTAAATATTTTAAAATAGGTTTTTATTATCCGGTTATAATTTTTAGTTTATCTATTTATTTCCGGATAAAAAACTATTAAAAAATTAACTTTAATACTTAGTCGTTTATATAATTCGTCCCAAAAATAACTTATAAACTATATACCCCGGTTACTCCGCCAACCGGGACGGGATATATCCCATGGGATAGGGACGGGATAGGGATAGGACGGGATAAAGTGAATAAAATCCCATACCGTACTAGTACGGTACGGGACGGGATAGGACCGGGATATACTAAGATCCCGCCAAAGGGCGGGGTAAGGGGTTAAAACAGTGAATTAAGGGGTAGATTAGCAGAAAGATGGTTATAAATACTTTAATGGTTTATCGATAACAGGATTATAGTTTTTCCGGTTATCGATAAACTATTAAAAATAATATTTCTGCTAATCTTTCTGCTAATTTACCACTTTTTAATACTTTTTACCCTTACCCTTTTTTTACCCCGCGTCTTGGCGGGATCTTGGCATATCCCGCTCCCATCCCGCCAGGATAGGGACGGGACTGGGACCTTATCCCGTCCCGGGCGGGATGGGATAAGTGAATTAAAAACCCGTCCCGTCCCGTCCCGGTTGGCGGAGTAACCCCGGTCCGAAATAATGGACGTTAATAGACCGTAATTTAATTAAATTAATCGATAAAAGATTTTGGCCGTATCTTTAGTAGTTATGGAATAGACCGGTTCGATTTAAATATTCTTTATTAAACGGTCTATTATTATTAATATATTATTATATTTTTATCCTTATAGATTTAATATAAGGGGTATTTTAATAATAAAGTCGATCGAAATATTTATTTATCGTTATTCCGGAACCGGTAAAAATTTAAGTATTCTTTAATAAAAGTTATGAGTTAATTTAGCCCGTTTATACGTTATATAATTTTTAATATATCGATTAATATCGTCGGAGATATTAAACTATTAATAATTACGTTATAATAATTTATATATTCAAATTCAGCCCAAATATTTAACGATTAATAAATTATAATATTATTTAATTATTTCGGTCCGGAAATTATTTAATTTAAGGATTAAGTATTAAGAATATTAATAAATAATAAGATTATTATTAAGCTTAAGCTCCATAAGCAAAATATTCTTTATTTTTCTATTACCCCGGAATAAAGCCGTTTTAATTTCTTAATAAAGCTTATTTTATAAGGCTTTTTAAAGTAATTCTTTATTTAAAATAATAATTTCTTTTTCGTAATATTATTACTTTTTTTCAAAAAGTAATCGTTATTACTTTTACTATTAATCGAGCCAATATTACTTATAACGGAACCCGTATTACTGAAAATAATATTAATTAAGAGTTTTAGGGGCTTATTTAAATACTTAAACTATATTATTATTTATTAATTATATTTTTTTCTTTTTTAATTATTACCGGTACGCCGGATTAAGGCGTTAATAACGGTATCAAAACGTCTTAGACGGTATTTAATTTTAAAATTGAATTAAGATAAAAAAATCAATTAACGGGCTTATTTCAGAATAAGTAATTTATTAATTATAAAGTATTCTGAATTCTTATAATTAATAGTTATATATACCGGAAATTTTGAATTTTAAAGTTCTGGTTTTTAATTTTTAAAAATATAAATAATTATTAAAAGTTTTTTATTATAGAACTTATAATTTAATTCCGTTAATAATATTTTAATTTAAAAAAAGGTTAATAACCGTATTACCTTTTAATAATTTCTTTATAAAAGAATTCCGGTAATAACCTTGTCTGAAACGTCCGTTTTAACGATAATATTAAGCTCCAAATTGAAATATCGTAATACCGGAACTTAAATAAACTTAACTTTAAGGTTTTTAAAAATTTATTAATAAATAAATATTTATATAAACGGGGTATCTTTTCAGGTAAAAGCCATTAAAAGCTGAAAATAAAAATAAAAGTTTTTAATAAACTTGTAATAGAAATTTATAAAGTTTATAAAGCTTTATAATTCCTTTAAAGTCCTTAATATTTATTATTTTAAAATATTTTTTACCTTATTTAAATCTATTTTTACCCCATCCGGAATAAAAATTAACCTTAAATATATTATTTTTTAAACGTTAAAATTGTATTTATTAATATTAACTTAAATATTAACTTTTCGGAGTTTTGAAAAATTTAAACGGATATAATATTAATAATTTTTTAAATTATTGTTATAAATTAAAATATTATTTATATATATAATATAGAATTAATTAAAATATTTTTTTAAAACGTTATTAATAAATATTTATTAATTAAAAAAAGCTCGATAAAATCCAAAAAATATTATTATATATTTAAAGAATCCGTTTTATATCCAAAAAACTATCTTTTATTTTTTATTTTCAGTTATTTATAATTTATTAAAAGTTACGATAATATTGATTTTAAAATATTAATAAGTTTTATAAAATAGATTTAAAATTTCTTTTATTAAAATTATTAAGTAATAGTTTTTTATTATAATTTTATTTAAAGCCTTATAATTAATATAAAAATAAAAACTTTTTCTTAGCTTTTTAATAAGTAAAATAAGTAAAAAAACTTAAGAATTATTAACTTAAATAAAGCCCTTTTATAAAGACTTTTTAAAATAATTCCGTATAACTTATAATTTATTTAGGGATATATTATATAAGGGATTATACGGTAATTCTTTACCCTTTTATAAGGAGATTTAATAATCGAAAAGTCAATATAGAAATAGTTTATTAAACTTCTTACGGTGGAAAACGTTTAAATAATGTTTATAATATTTGGGTAATTTAATAATTAAGTTGGATTTCAACTTAAAATTTAAGGTTTTTTCAATATCATTTAATAAAATAATTTTTAAAATATAATTTTCTTAACGTATTATTTTTTTTTAAAAATAATATATTTATTAAGTATAGATTTAATTAATTTTAAGGATAAATTTTATACCCGATCGGGATTATTATTGGTTTTTTTATTATAATTAAAAAATATTTGTAACGACTATGCTATATGCATGATGTAATGAGTGGGTAAAAGTATGAATAATGTATGATGAGTGAGCTATCTGAGTAGGTGCTGGCTGAGATATGTAGGTGCGCATGCCAAGCAACGGAATAAGGTAAGCCCGCTCCGTACCAAGGAATCCTCCCATGGTCCATACCGTGACAATATTATTATAATATTATTATTTTTAGATTTAAAATAACCTGGTAAATTTTAAAATAAAGAAGGCTTAGTACAATTAAATAAATAAACAATATAATAAAAAAAAACAAATATTTTTTATTTTTTTATTAAAAAAATTTACTTATTTATTAATATAATAAATAATAAGTCTTAAAATAATTAAATTATTATTAAAATAATTTAAATTCCGCAAATATAATAAAAAAATTAAAAATAATTATAACTTACGTATAAAATTCTTATTAATAAAAGTATAATTATTTATACTGGAATCAATAAAAACTTTAACGTTAATTATTCTATAAATAATATTTATTTTAAATAATATGATAAGAATATTTACCTTTTTTAAATATATTAATTTTAATAACGTTTTTAATAATTTAAAAAATTCCTAGAAATACTTTTATTTACAATTATAAGTAAAAATATTTAGTTTTTGAATTCTAAAATAAAAATAATTAATTAAATAAAAATCATAAAAAATAATATTACCGCGGAAACGGTATGAATCTTTAATTTCTTTAGATATTAAAAGGCTTTATAATTAAGTTTTCCGTAATATAAATATAGGTTCTAATTTATACGCCGTTTACGTTCGTCGTCGGTTAATAATTTATATTTAAATTATTTAACTATTATTTAAATATCCCCGTTTTTATCAATAATAAATCCTATAAATAATAAAATAAACGGTACGGCGGTAACGTAATAGTTTAAAAAGATCTAAGTAATAAGTATTTTAATGAAATAATGAGTATTATAAGTTTTAAAACGATTATCGATTTTTCCAAGTTCGATAACTAATTTAAATAAGTTTAAGTTTTTAATATCCCGGTAAATTAATTATTTATTAAAATTTTTATTAAGATTATTTATTAAAGCCGTTTTTATAGTTTCTTTATTGAAATTAACTTTATAAATATATTATTAGAAAATACTATAATAATTATTAAAATTCTTATTATTTTATTTAAAATTTATAATTTTAAATTAAATTTTAATTTTTTTATTTATAACGTTGAATTAAGATCTAATAAATTTAATAAATTTCTCGACTATATGAATAATATTACGTAAGTTATTTAATACATTAAGTTGAAATAATATTTAAGTTGAAGCTTTATTATTTAAACGAAAAAAAGTATATTATAACTTAAATTGCTTATTTAAATATTAATTGGAGTTAGTTTTTAACTTAACTTAAAAAATATATATAAAAGAATCTATTATACTTTTATTTCTTTTAAAAATAGAGATATTAAAGAACTTTTTAAAATTCAAGTTTAAATATCCAGTCAAAGTAAAACTTTATTTAACTTATTAAGCTTTAATTTCAAATTAATTAATTCGTTATTAAAGTTAATTAATTGCCGTTTCGCTTTTAATTAAACGAATTATATTCTAATTATAACAAATATTAAATTTATTAGTTAAGCGATTTTTTTTTTTTTATACAATTTAAATAAAATTTTTATTCTAATTGTATATAGCTTAAAATTCATTAAATATATTAACGCTTTTATCAATAAATTTAATTTAACTTTAAGGATATTAATTAATATATTATTTATAAGTTTAACCTTTTGGGATAATAAAATAATCGGGTATTTAATAATTATTATTTAAACCGGAAACGTTTATAATAATAATTACTTAATACTATAATCTAAATACTAAATATAGGTAGAAATATATCGGTATTTCGTAATATTAAAAGTAATTTAAGTATATTATTAAATAAACGTTTACATTAATTAAAATCTAGCTATAAAACGAAGTACGAAAGACGCAAGAAAAGAGCGGAGAAGGAAAAACTTTATATACCCGGTTTTTATTACCTATTACGATATTCGAAGGCGGTATTAAACTCGAGGTATTCTTACCGTTATTGTTATAGCCCGTGTTCTCACCGTTATTATTATGGCCTGTGTTCTCAACTTTGTTCTTAAGACCGGTGTTGCCAGGCTGAGTGGTGTTGATCCAGGTCTCTAACATATAGAGCTGGCTATAGCTAAATACGGGTAATCTTAGGTCAATACTTATTTTATCAAGGGATTACTTTTAGGATTTATTAATAATAATCGTAAAATGTAGGCGGATTAGGAACTATTATTTAATTAACGTATATAATAGTTCACCATTAATAGAGTTAAGCTTTACCCGGAAAAGGACGTAAATAGCCCTATGAAATTAATTACCTAGGATTATAACCTTAATAAATTTCTGGTTTATTATTAATACTTTTATCCTTATTTTATTAATAAAACCGGCTATTAATTAAATATTACGTAATAGTATTACCGTCGTATTAATTTTTAGCTCCAATTTATATTAAAATAAACTAAATAACTCGATCGTATTTCATATTTTAACGGGATATTAAAACGTAACGTTAATCATATTATTACTTAAATAAATTCTGGATTTATTACTTATTTTTTCTAATATTTTCTTACTTAACTTATTTACGATTAAATTAATAAAAGTCAGGATAATACGGTTTTTTAAAAAGTAAAAGTTAACGGTATTACCGGTAATTTAAGCCGAAAAATAAACGTCCTCGTATAATACGCTTTTATTGAAATACCGTTTTTTAATCTTTAAAAATAAGCCGATAAAACCGTATTATTACTTATTATAAGACATATTTCTTAATTATTCCGTAAATACCGTATTATTTTTACCGGCTTTTAAATGTATATTTTAATATAAAGTAAACTAAATAAGTTAATATTATATCGTTGAATTCCTAATCGATATATTGATTTATTTTGCTTAATTATTTCGGGGGATAATTAATAGAGTTTAAATAAAATTATTACCGAAAATAATTCGAATTTTATTAAAGTTAACCTTATTACCGATAATATTTTTAAAAAAACTATTAATAACTTTAATATAATTTTTATATTATATCGGGACTTTATTTTAGATTATTAATTTAATTTTCCTAATTAATTCCGTTTTTAATATTTAATATTTAATATAATAATAAGAAGTTTTATAAATTTTTAATAAGATTTTAAATTAAGAATAAGAAATATGGCTATTTAATAGGAATAAAACCATAATCCTTAATAAAGCGGTATAAAAAACAATATTGTTTTTTAATCGGTAATAAGCGTATATAACGGTATAAAAAAACGTTTTCCCTATCCTATTAATACCCTATAAAAAGAAATACGCCCGTTTTAAATTCTACTCGATTTTTTTAATAATAGCGGTAAAGGCTTTACGTTCAGTATTATTAAATTTATCCTTATTTATAGAAACTTTTATTATAATTATTTTAATATCGTAATTTATCTTTTTTACGATTAGCCGATTAATTTTAAATATAATTTAAATATATTAATTTATTAATAAATAGATACTTAAATTAATTAGCTCCTTATTAGCTTAAGTAAGTTTTCAGTCGATAAAATAAAGGCTAAAATCGTATTTTAAAAAATATTTATAATCCCTTTATCGTATATTTAAATATTTAAGCTTTAATTAAAAATCCAGATTATTATAAAACTTATTTTTAAATCGGTTTTAGATCTTACTCGGATTATTAATAACTTCTTTAATTATAAAAAAAATAAAGGACTATTTTATTACCGCTTTTAATATATATATTACGGTTTTAATAAAATTAGCTACTTATACCCCGTTATTATCTAAAAACTTTTCGCCCTATATACCGTTTTATAATTATTATAACGGATATTTTTAAATATCTTTATATTTTTAAAAGATATAACTCCCGTTATTTAAATTAAGAATAAACGTAGAAAATATATTATAGGCTTAAAATTTAATTTAATATATCCGTTTAATAATTTTTAATTCCCGTTAATGGCGTTATTATATTTTTTTATTTTTTTAGACTTTTTAAGGTTATAGTTTTAAAGGAAACTATAATAAAGAAAAAAATAGGACTTTAAGTAATTAATATTATATGCGAATTATGTTATTAATATATTTATTGAATTCTTAATAATATCTTTAACCTTTTATAACGTAATTATCGGCTTAAAACTTATTGATTATTTATTTTTAAAATAGTAGTTTAAACGGGTAATAAACGGTTTCTTATCGTAAGTAAAATATTTAAATAAACGTTAAAAAGCCGCTTACGTACCGATATAACGGCCGTTAATATACCGTTTAATCTCATTATTAGGATTTTTAAAAATTATAATAGCGATATTATAATTTTTATATATATATTTATAAATATATTTAATAGTTTAAATATTAATATAAATCTTAATATTAATATACGTACTATATATTTTATATATAAATAAATTATATAATATTATCCAGTAATTATTAGTTTTGAAACCTTTGATCTTTTATTTTTATTTATTATTACGTTATTAATAAATAGGGTAATTATTTTTATTAAAATAAGTTTTATCGTAAAAGAATTTAAGAAATCTTTATTTATACTTTTTTTTACCGCGACCGTTATTTATTATATATTCGGTAATAAAGTTTTAAGCCTTATATAATATATAGGTTATATTTCTTTTAATAATATTTATAAATATACCGTTCAAATCGTTTTAAAAAAAAGTAATTCGGTTTTAACGAAATTATTAATATACGTTAAATCGAGTTATTTTTAAGATATAAAAAAAAGAAAAATATAAATATAAAATAATCCGCGATTTTAGTATTTAATTATTTATATTTATTTAATACGATAATTAAAATAAAGATTTAAGTAAAATAATATTATTTATTATTTTATATTATAAATGTAATTAATTTTAAGTCCGGTTTATTTAACGGTTTCTTTTTAAGACGTAATTTATATTAAATTTTAAAATAAATAAAATTTACGGTATAAATTATAAAAATAATAAGTTTCTTAAAATAATAAATGATAACTATTAAATTTTAAAATAAACTTTATATAAATCGCTTATTATTTATATATATTAAAAACGAAACGAGTTTACCCGTATTTACGGTATTAAATTTATTATACCGGATATACTTCTAAATATTTATATATAAGTCTATATATAGTTTTTTTTAATTAAATCGTAAGAAAAAAAGTTAATAGGCCTCGAAGGTAATATAAATATTTATTATAAGCCGTTAAAAGAGTTATCGGCTATATAATAAAAATAAAAAATATATAAGATATTTATAACTACGTTTTTAAAAATAATATTTATAATATTTACGTATAAAGAGTTTAATTCATTTACACTAATTTCCTATATATTATAAGCTTAAATACTATTTAAATATACTGAAAAAGAAGGAAAGGATATAATAAAATAATATATATTTAACGTATATATTCTATTAAGAGATTCATATAATGAATTTAAAAACATAATAATTATATTACTTATTTATATATAAATTAAACCGTTTTAATTAATAGTATTTAAATCCTAAAGTACTTTATTATCCGGGATAATATTTTATTATTAAATAAGCTACTTTTTTTACGTTAATATTATATCCCGCTTATTTAATAGTATAATTTTATCGGGAAAGAAAATAATTATTTTATTATTAATAAAAAGGTTAACCCGTTATTTATTAGTCTTTTCTTTTATTACTAATTATATTTAAGGATTAAAAAGGATTTTACGTAACCCGGAGCCTTAGTGGAAATATTCTTTTATAATTTTATATATAAAAATAAAAGGATTTTTATAAAAAAAAATTTATAAATATACATTAAAATCCCTTAATCGAGCTCGTTATCGCAGTTATATTAATATTTTATCGCTATTTAAGCATTATGAATATACGTATTAATAAAAGCAACCTTAATATAAATATTAATAGGACCTTATACGTAATATATTTAATCCTTAATTTAGAAAATAGAATAGTAACCGGAAATATAAATATTAAGAATATAATATATTAATATAAAAAAAACATATTATTATATTTAACGATTTTCTTTTAGAATTACGTCGCTTTTATATTATTACTTTCGAGAAAAGCTTAAATTTTTTAAAAAAAAAGCGGTAAATTATATAATTAAATATCGTTATTAATATAATATTAAAACTAAAAGTTATTTTTTATATTCTTATTAATCCGTTTAAAAACCTAATATAAAGCTTTATAATATCGATACTTATAATTTATTTTATTTAAATTTTTATACTTAGCTTCTCTTAAACGGGCAATATAAATAACGGGGAAATCCTTAATACGTTCTTTATAATTTTTTTTTTCTTTAGTAAATTAAGTAAAATAGAAAGTATATTTAAAGGTTTAAATTAACCGAAAAAGTAAAAATAAATAAATATTATTAATATCCGCGAAAAAGTCGGAGTTATTATTATTTTTGTAATTAAAAAAAAGGTATTATCCTTATAATTATTTACGTCGTTATTATAATTATTTATATTATTGTCCTTATTATCGCTTTTAACTTTAAATAAAAAATTATAAAATATAAGCCGGTATCAATTAATATTTAAAGTTATAATATAAATAATAAAAAAACGGTACGATTCGGTAATACTAAAATTAATATATAAACCGATAAAAAAATATAATAAATAAAAAGCCATACAAGGATAAAAACTCGTTATATATAATAATCTTATCCCGTTTACAAAACTTCCTTTTTAAAGATCTTTGTTCTTTTAATATTAAGTTTTAATTTCGATATTATTTAAAAAAGCTTAATCGGCAAGGAAAGCAAAACGATAACCGGATAGTAAGCCGATAAAATAATTTTAATAATAATAATAATAGTCGTCGCTTATTTAGATCAATATTACTTAGTAATATACGTTTTATAAGCTTCCTCCTTTTATCCGTAATAACAATTTTATCGCGATATATCGAGTATTTAATTATAGCTTTAGTACCGAACTTATTCATAAAGAAAAAGATAAATTTAATATAAGCATAATTGCTATATGTTTAAATAACTATAACTAAGTAAGTAAATAATATAAATAAATAAGTAGGAAATAAGTAATAAAAAGTAAATTAAAAAATATTTTAATAAAACGCGACGGACGCGATTTATAACCCCCCCGGGTAAAGGATATTCCGGGGTAGGCTCCAGGGTAGTGGGCCGAAAACGTCGCAAAAACACCGCAGAATATATATACAAACCATACTTCTCGTAATAACCTTATTAATAACGACTCGGTTTCATCTGAGATTTCAGGTATGGATAACGATAATATCACTATAGACTTTGTACCGTAAATACTAAAAGAAAAAAGTGGTGGTTTGCTAGATATACTTAAATATTTTTTATTTTTAAGAATTCGAGAATTTTTAATGTTTAAGAATTCAGGCACGTAATAGCTATTTCCTATTTGGGACTCTTGGCAACTACGAAATTAAAGAGAGAAGATATTTAATACCCGGGTATCGGGTAGTTACTGTAGTTACTCGACTTTCCAAACCCGGGATTGATTATATTATACTTAAAAGCCTATTAACGTATCTGATAAAATTACTTTTACTAATATCTATATTTACGATATTTAGACCGTTATAAAATATCGCTATAATTTCGATTAAAAGCTTTAGTTATTTCTCTTATTATATATTTTTAATCTGCTTTTATGATATAATCCTTTTATTCCTATATATAAAATAATATTGGAATATTTGTGGGAAAGATCCGGGTTACGACGGGTCCTTTTTAACCCTTAAATATAATTAATAATAAAGGATAAAACTAATAAACGGCGAATTAATTTATTTATTAATAACGAAGTGATTATTCTTATCCCCGAAAAAACTACGGTATTAAAATAACGGGATATAATATTAATATAACGGGATTAACCCTTTCGAAAATACGAAATTATTCCGGATATTAATATTATAAACGACTTAGAACCGGTTAATCGAAATAGGTTAATTCGTATTTAGAACTATTATACTATTTATAGTTTATTTTATTACGTCCTTTTTTTCCCCCGCGGGATACCTAAATAATATAAAGGTCTGAAATATAGTAATAAAAGTGATCGCTAACGGAGAAACCTTATTATATACAAATACGAATAATATTATTTTTAATTAAAAACTCGGGCTTAACTAATTTACTTTTTACTAGTCCTATATATCGGACTTTTTTTCTAGCGGTTTATAATAGATTTTAATATTACGTTTAAGGCTTAATAATTTAGCTTTATTTGTTTTAATTAAAAGAAGTTATAAACCGACTTTTATAATAATTTTTAGACTACTGTCCGCCGTAAAGGTAAAAAGTTCAGTATAGCCGGTACCGGGAGGATTATCTTGTTTTCGATCTTTATAAATAGTAATCGATTTATATAAAGCTTATTATAAAACTTTATAGCTATCGTCCGTTATTTTAAGAAGCTTATTATTTTTAATATTTATACGGCTACTCCGATTTACCCTAAAATCTAACGGGAGTTTCGTTTTAGAAAAACAACAATTAATAGGCCGGATTTGGTTTACCGCGTATTTGATATAAAACGGGAAATATTATTAATAAATCTCGATCGTTACTTTAATTACCGAATTGGATAAATATAGACTATTAAGTATTAAAAACGCGGGCTGCTTTATATTTATATCTTATTGTTTTTTTCAAACCCGTAAAAGTAACTTAAGGCCTAGAAAATCGATAATTTCGTTAAAACCGAGTTATTTACCGCCTATAAACACCCTACCGGTATATTTACCGTTTTTATCCTAACTATTAAAACTAACGCGTTTTCCTGGTATATTTACCGCTTTGGTATAAAAGTATATTACTTATATACCTTACGGTACCCTTACTCCGAACGCGGAGTATATAATAAATAACGGCCGCGGTAAAAAAAACTATAAGCGGGGTTTCTTAAAGCCCTTTTACGACGAAACTAAATTAAATAAGGATAGATTCCCTATTTACTAACGACGTAACGACGGACGGATATAATAGGTTAAAGGCTTTACCGCGGATAATAACTAGGTGGTACCGTATAGCCTTTACTTGCTAAAGAAATACGGTTCCTATATTAATATCGAGATCTATTTAACTATTTAAGTAATCAAATATATCTATAAATACGCTTATAAAGGCTATAATATTATTACTACTTCTATCAAAAACCGGAACGACGAAATTAAACGGTATTAATAAGTCCGTTATATCGGGGCCTAACAAATATATAATCGGATTATAAAACAAATTATATACGATAAAAAGCCTTCCGTTTAATAACTAAATATTTATCTCGAAAAAAAACAAACTATTATTTTCGAACCCGCAATTATACTATAATGAATAAAGAACGCGGCCGATAGCTTTATTAATTTATTTATAGCCTTCTTTAATTATAACGTTATATACCCCGAATCCCGCGATATCCTTTATTACGACTTCCTCTTGTAATATATTCTTAAAAAGTCTAAAAGTAAAAAATAAGAATAAAAACGCCGGAAAAACAATAAAATAACTATTAAACGTATTTTCTGGGTTAACTTTTAATAAAGTAATCTTTCTTATATACGTTTATTACTTACTTAAGTAATAAGCTCGACGTTATATATAAATTTTAGGATATTTAATAACGTTATATACGAATATTATATTTCTATATATAAAATAAAAAGTTTTCTCGATAATAATAAAATATAAATAGCTAGCTTTAATAAGGCCGCTATGTCGGTTTTAAAAACGGTAATAAAATAGTCCTTTACTTTTAATACGGCTAATAAATAAATAATTAATCCGAAAAATATCTAAAATTAATTTAAGAATAATTTCTGCAATAATTTAGATTTCTAAATAAGGGTAAAATATCCGTTTATACGGCAAAAGGATTATAATTACCCTTTAAAGTATAATTACGGTCTCTATTCTATCGGCTTTAAGCTTATATAGGTCGTCTTAATATTAATAAATATCCGGTTATTTATAAATTAACGTATTTAAGAAGTACCCGGATTTAGTCGGCTTATTCTCGAGGAAACAAATTATCATCCCGGAGAGACTATAATAGAAATATTTTCCTACTCCGTTAAATTTAATAATACTTAACGCGAGGCTTTTAACGTTATTATTAATAAAATTAAAACTGATTTAAAACAGGCTTCTTTCTTTTTATAAAACGTTAACGGGATAAAAAAAACGTTTTTATATAAAGCTTTTTATACTTATTACTAAGCCGAAAAAAATATCGTTCTTTACGTCGTATTATCCGATATGTTACGGTGAAGACCCGGACCTGGATATCCGGACCTGATTTGAGGCTCAACTACCACCCGCAATACCGTTGCCGCAACACCTTCTTAACAAAGGGTTTGCGATCACCACCTTTAACACCGCTCATAACGTACCCCTTATAATAGGGCCGTTACCGGGCCAGGGTATCCAGTATATCAAGGGTGTATTACCGGTGATAGGTATATATTTAATACGGGCCCCCGCTTTTCCTTTTGTCCTTTACCTTAGTGTTTCTACTCTTAATATACTTAATTTAATTCAATCTTTTTTACTGGTCTTGGGGTTCTGGGTTTATACTCTAATATTATAATAAGGTCATTATTATATACACGCCCTCGTGGGAGCAGCGAGGTTAAATAGGGGCTTTAAGGAAGGAATTACGATATCTACCGTACTAAAGGGCCAGCAGCGTACGAACAAGCGAAGACGGTCATAGGGGAGTCGGCAACTCATCGAAAGGGAACCAGTGAGCCTATATTAGCGTCCAAGGGGACCGGGTTGTTTTTATCGGGTAGGGATATCCATAGGACGTAGGGCCTAAAAGCTATTTATTACCGGGTTAAGAGATCCATAGGACGTTAAGCCTGGAAAAAATAGGGTCGGGATTAATCCTTAAGGTACGAGTAACGGTATTACGTCGTGGTCCTTGGAAGAATTTATTATTAAGTAGAGATATCCGTAGGACGTAGGGCCTAGAAGCTATCGTATTGGGTCAGAGTCGATAAACAGATTTATAAAACGTAGGGCCTGGAAAAAATCATTACCTATATTATCTACATCACCGGAATTATTACCGGAGCTATTATTACTTCATTTACTTTACTATTTTACCGGAGCCTTTAATTAGGATGTCTGGAGCCGCTATGCTATTATCTTTAGCCTCCGCGTTGTTACCCGCTTCGTTCTCGTTATCAATATTACTGAAATCGAACCCTAGATTACTTACTCCTCCAACCTTACTTTTAAGATCCAGCTCTACCTTACCTGCCTTTAAGCTATCTAGCTTTATTTCTACTTCTACCGGCTTCTTACTAAAGCCGTATCTCACCTTTCATGACCTTTATATCCGTTACGCTCCGCTGAAATCCCTTACCTCCGCGTCCTTATTTAGGGTATTATTATTACCAAAAGTATTACCATTAATGATACTTAAGGACCTCTTTATAAGAATCGCTCCGAAATCCTTTATTAAATCCATACTTAAATCGTATGCGACGTCTCGGAGACCGTCGAATCTATCCCTACCCGCAAAATAGCCTTTATCGCAAATTCTTCGAAAGCCTTCTCGAACTTTGTTAATAAAGAGCTTACGTAAGTAAGCGGTTAAAAAAAAGGAACTTAGCCAAAATGGTACTATCCCGTAAGCTTCGCCGCTACCACCGGTACCGTCGTCGTAAGCTCCGCCGCTACCGCGAGCTTTACCGCTTATTAAGATCCTAAGAAAACCTTCTTCGTTTAAGATACTTTAAGAGCCTCGTACTATCTATAAATCTAAGTTTATACAGCCGGTAATAAATTCTTAACGGAAGTTAATAGCTAAAATACGTTTTATAAAGCTACGCAAACTCCGAATAAGGAGCCCGTCTATTAATAGCCTTAACTTCAAATTAATAATAAGAGGAAGGAGATATTTACCGGGTAGCCCGCAAAGGCCTCATCCGAGATATTCTCGATTAAGGACTCCGGTCGCCAACGGTAGATACCCTCGTTCGTCTCCCTCGCGGTTAAGGATTCGAAGTCCGTTCTTTAGCAGCCGCTATTCTAGGCCGTCTTTATTATCTCGCTCGAAGGGCTCGTCTCGGTCGTTTTACTCAGGGTCTATAGTAGCGAAAAAGAAGTTAAAGAATTTAACTACTAAGATAAGTCTTTTCTACCAAATCCTAAAAAAGCTTCAACTCGAGGAGTATAATACGTCTCGTCCCGGGTCGTCTTACTCGTCTTACTCGTTTAACTACGAGCGATTTCTTTTAAGGCCTTTGCGAGAGCATAACGGTCCCGTTTAGCTTAAAACCTACCGTAATAACTTTATTAAAACGGACAGACTTATGGCTTAAGCGATCTTCCAGTATCCTTAGTTCGAGGAGTACTAATAAATCCCGGCTTGTAACAAAGTCCAAAAATATCCTTTTTACGTTTACCATTATGCGATTTGATCTCTATTACTTAACCCTTACCCACCTCCTGGACTTCGGGCTTAGTATCCCTACCCCCCCGCTCCGAAGCCACTTCGATACCGTTCCGACCATTCTCTTACCGGCGGCCTACGCCACGGTGATCTTATCCGTCCTTTTTTTTTTTGTTTAATAGATTTTCTTTTCATTTTTCTAGTATCTCGAGGGCGAGCCTGCTCTAAAAACGGGGGTAAAGGCTGGTATCTAGACGGGCAGCCTCAATAGCCTTACGGCCCCGGGACCCCCTTCGGAAATCTCAACGACTTCAAAATTATTAAGTAAGCGCTTTGAGGCTGTCCCCTTACGGATATGGCTACCCCCCTAGAGAATTCGATTTTTTCCAGCTCGATTAGCTCGTTTTAAGGGCTAATTACTGGATCATACCAGGAATAGCCCGATCTTACTAACTCAGACTTTTTCCCGTATTATTTACTTATTCATACCTGCACCTGAAAATTTACTTATTCATACTTTCACTTCAAAAGTTACTTATTCATACCCTTACCTGGCAATTTACTCATTCATACCTTTACACTTGCACCCTCACACTTGCACCCTCACCTGCAGCCTCACCTTACCCTCAACACTTACACCTTTAACACTTACACCCCCACCACTTGCACCCTCACCTGCACCTTCACCTGCACCCTTACCTGCACCCTTACCTGCACCCTCACCTTACCCTCAACACTTACACCTTCAACACTTACACCCTCAACACTTGTACCCCCACCACTTACACCCTCACTTGTACCCTCTCAGCAAATGCACCCTCTCAGCAAATGCACCCTCTCAGCAAATACACCCTCTCAGCAAATGCACCCTCTCAGCCTCTCAGTAAATGCACCCTCTCAGCAAATGCACCCTCTCAGTAAGTGCACCCTCTCAGCAAATGCACCCTCTCACCCTCTCAGTAAATGCACCCTCTCAGCAAATACACCCTCTCAGCAAATGTACCCTCTCACCAAGCCCTTCAACAAGCCCTTCAGCAAGCCCTTCAGCAAGCCCTTCAGCAAACCCTTTGCTCACCCTTTATGAGGGTGACAAGGGTGCAAGTGAGGGTGCAAGTGAGGGTGCAAGTGAGGGTGCAAGTGAGGGTGCAAGTGAGGGTGCAAGGGTGCAAGTGAGGGTGCATTTGCTGAGAGGGTGCAAGTGTGAGGGTATGAATGAGTAAATTGCCAGGGGTATGAATGAGTAACTTTTCAGGTGAAAGTATGAATAAGTAAATTTTCAGGTGCAGGTATGAATAAGTAAATTATACGGAAAAAAGTCTGAGTTAATAAGATTAAGCCATTCCTGGTATGATTTAGTAATTAGCCGTCGTTTTAATATTCGAGATCACCGGTTTCCGGTTAAATCCAGCCTATCGATAATATTACGTCCACTAAATAAAGCTAATCCGGCAATACTTCGGCGTATACTAACTTAGGAAAACCTCGGAGATTTCGTTTTTTAACGATTTAGCTCGTTTTGAACGGTTCGTTTTTAAGATAATGAGATTTCCCCCTAATATGCGATTTTTTAACGTTTTATTAATACTATTTACCCTTATTACTTAATAACTACGTATACCTTTTACTTCGTCACGGTCTTCGAGGCTTTATCTACCTAGTCCCTGGCTCCGGAGCATTTTATCCGCGGTAATACGTTTACGATCTTACCGTCACCGGTATTTAAGGAAATCGGTATTTAAGAGTAGCTCGAAGGCCGCAAATTTACTGAAATCTACCCCTATTAAGCCTTATCCCCGCCGATCCGCTTTTCAACCGCTCGTTTGATAGCTATTAATACCACGGGTTATATTATTAATAAACCGTACCGGGTATTATAGCTACGTCCTATTATGGCCACGTCCCTTGTCATGGCCACGTCCCTTATTATAGCCACGTCCCTTGTTATAACCGCGTCCCTTATTATGGCCACGTTTTAACGCTGTTACGACTACGTCTCTTAACGGTCTCGCGACTGTAACTTATGGACTAGGTAATAACTTTAATAATTTCGATTATCCTTTTATCTTTTCTTTCCTTTTTTCCTTTCGGCTCGAGGTCGAGCCTTTCTCTAAACCGGGGGTAAAGGCTATCGGCCTTAATATACTCACTTAGTAATAATAATATAAAACAATAACAAAAACTAATAAAAAAAATGCTTTCAGTATTTAGGGCCACCGGTCCTCCGTACCGGTCCTCCGTATGTCAGCTCCGCACCTAAGGGCCATTATTATGGCTTACGTTATTAATAACGGTATACCTACGGGTCTGGATAATTAACCCGGTTCTGGATAGATAGATTGGAACGGTGGTTCTTGGTGGATGGTTTGTTGTTTTGATAATATATTCACGGCTCGAGGGCGAAGCCGTCTTTCCAAAAGGGGGGGTAATATCACGGTAAAGACCCGGACCTAAATATCCGGACCTGATTTGAGGCTCAACTACCACCCGTAACACCGTTGCCGCAATACCTTCTTAACAAAAGGTTTGCGATTACCACCCTTAACACCGCTTATAACGTACCCCTTATAACAGGGCCGTTACCGGGCCAGGGTATCCAGTGTGTTAAGGGTGTGTTACCGGTGATGGGTATATATCCAGTACGGGCCCCCGCCTTTCCTTTTGTTTTTCACCTTAGTATTTCTAGTCTTAGTATACTTAATTCAATTCAATCCCTTTTACTGGTCTTGGGGTTCTGGGTTTGCACTCTGACACGATATCGTTATTTTACTTTTATTAAACGGCCGGACTTTTTATTCCCGGCTTAAAATCTTTTTAAAGTTTAATAAGAACTTTACCGTCGGAATTAAGTTAAATAATCTCGTAAATACCTTAGTTAAAGAAACGAAATTAATAATTCAAAACGAAATTCCGATATAATATAAATATTATATCGAAGCTATTAGCCGTATTTTCAAAAATATTATAAATAATTAAACCGATTTCAGTAGGATATTAGTCGTTTTCGGGGGTAATTTTACTTAGATATTACTTATCGTTCCGCGAGAAAACCGCGTTTAATAAGTTAATATATTAATTAGGTTTTTTACCGTTTGGTTACGGCTTATTAAGCTTACTTAATACTAGAATATACGGCTTAAAATTGGTAAGAATAATACGGAATTCGGGAAATAGCTAGGAAATATATTTTATAACTTTTAATAATGCGGTTTTATTCGTTTACCGCTAAAGATTAAAAGCAAATACTTTAATAAAAAAACGTTATATAAAAATATTTACCTTACGGCCTAAATAAGCGGCGATAATATCGATTTTTATTTCCTTAAAGATCGGACTATCCTTACTTTTAAGAACGATATAGCCGAGGATTTTAGCCGCAAGATTTCAAATAAAATAAATAATAAATCGAGATCTTACTTAAATAAGGAAAATATAGACTCGACCTATTAGTACCTAATAAAATATCTTAATAAGATCCGGCTCGTTAGCTTACCTCCGTACGACTTGACGTTAAAAAAGAACGCGACGGTACTATTATTACGTAATATTTAGCTAATAGCAGGACTTGCAAATAATATTAAATTAAAGGTTTTATAAATAGGCCAGAAATATATTAAGGTAATAATTTTAAATAAGTTATTTTACGGTATAATCTACGTTTTTTTTCGAATTAGTCTTAATATTACAAAGGGCGAGTTTTTTTTATTTATAATTAAAATATAATTCCCGATCCGTTCTTACTTTACGATTATTGTTAATAGATCGTAAGGCTAATTATTGGGCAAAATAGGTATCGATTTACGGTCGCCGGTCTTTAATTATAGGTAGCTTTACGTCGTTTTCTTAAAAGTTATGAATATTTTATAGTTTTCGGTTCTTTTCCGTTATAAGTTCGATTAAAGAATTATAAACGTTATTTAGTCCGGAGTCCTTTTTTACGTATAAATAGAAGCGGCGTTAATACCGGTTATCGTTATCTTATTAGATTTTACGGACGTTATAAATATATTAAGCCCGGTAACAGGGTTTTTACGTTTCGGTGATTAAAAGTAAAGGACCTATATGTAAAAGAAGGACTATATATTATATAAATAAAACATAAATAAAAGCTTTTAAGCAAAAGTATAAACACAATATAGGCTATTCCCAAATAAGAAAAAGTATACGACCCGGCTAAATACCGGAGAGTGCGATAATCGATTATTCAGGTCGAGCTAAATCTTTTACGTTTTAAGGTAAAGTTATACCGGTTTTAAATGAAAATACTATTAGAGGATTTTGCCAAAACTAATACGTATACCCTTATTTCCTTATACTTTTATATTATAATTACGAGCGGTTTTTATTTTATATTATTATTCGTTCCGAGTATATCGTTAATACCCAGATCTTCGTTATTAATATCGTCGTTATTACCCCTATAAATAGATTTTATCGCATTATATAAATAGATTATTTATAAAACCTTAAAAAAATCCAAAAAAAAATCTAGATTAAACATAATATCGTTAGCGGAGCAATATTATTTACGGATAAATATATTAATACTTCGGATAGCTATATATATTGTAAAGTTTGATAAATAGATCCAAATAAGGTATAATACCGTTATTATAGCAATAAAAAGGAAAAGTATATAAATATAAAAAAAAATATTAATTTAATAATTTAATGGTTAATAAATCCTTAAGCCTAAATAAGGGTAGTAAATTCAAATCTAAGGAGTTCACTTTTTTGGTTTTTTCTTTATTTACTAAGCCAATTACGTTACTATACGGACCGGAGAGGATTCCGGTAATATCACTTATCTATAAATATAAATATAAATATTACATAAATATTAATAAACCGGATTTTTTTTTCTCCGGTTGATAACTTATAATTGTAATTTTATTATAAAAAGTTTTATTTTAATATTATATTATTTATATTTAGTTTTTTTAAATTTGAATTAAAATCATAAACATTAATTATTATATTTTTAAATATTTAATTAATAAGATTTAGAATAAAAAAAATTAATATAAATATTTTAAAATATAAAAAATATATATTTCTAAAATCTTTTACGTAATATAATTTATTCTTAAAATAAATATAATTATTTATCCGGGTTTTAATAAAATATAAACCTTTTAGAAATGGTTATATATAAAGATTTATTTAATTAATATTTTATTAATTTTGAATTAATATTTTATTATTATTTAATTAATGTTTCACTATTATTCTATTAATCCTTAATTAGTAATTTAATATTAATGAATTAATATTTTAGTATCATATAATTAATATCTTATTATTTTATTATTATTTTATTATTATTTTATTATTATTTTATTATTATTTTATTATTATTTTATTATTATTTTATTATTATTTTATTATTATTTTATTATTATTTTATTATTATTTTATTATTATTTTATTATTATTTTATTATTATTTTATTATTATTTTATTATTATTTTATTATTATTTTATTATTATTTTATTATTATTTTATTATTATTTTATTATTATTTTATTATTATTTTACTATTATTTTATTATTATTTTATTATTATAGACCCTTCATATACGTTTAGAGTATATATAGTATTTACTTAAAGAATATAATTCTATACTAAATTAGCGTACGGAAAACGAACTTTTAAAATCGAATCGCCGATATTAAGTAATTAAGTTTTATTTAGCTTAATTACCCCGTTTTTTAAATAAACGTATATATACTTAATATATTTTAACTTTTTACTAAATTTTTCTTTTTTTTTATTATAATAATATATATTCCATTTAAATTAACTATTATAATCCTAGGAATCCTAATAACGTTATTTTTTTTTATAATTAATTAAGATATATTTGTTTAGTTATCGGGAGTTCCGGTAATAAAATCTTATTATAAATTAAATATATACTAAATATATTTATAAATATTTATTTCGGCGTATTATAATAATAACGATAACCGTATTAATAATAAAAAAAAAACTTTTTATTTATAATTTAGATTATAACGATTTCCCGTATCTCGGAATAAGATTAGCTTTAGTTTATTATATATTTCGTATATCCTTTCTTTATATTAATTAAATATAAAATATTATTCGAGAATCCGGGATTATTTTCAGTTTTAACGCCCGTAAAAAGATTATTATAAAAAAGGTTTAAAATTATTGAATTATATTTAATTATTTTATAATCGTTTGTTATAGAATTATTTATTTTATTTCGATTTAATCAAAAACTAATATTTCGCATTAAAAATAAGTTATAAACTTATTTAATCGGTATATATTAACCGTAAATTAAATATATATAATATTCTTATTAAATTTAAGTTATTTATTAATTATTTATTTTTAGATTTAATTTGGCTAAAAAAAGTCGATATTCTAAATATTATAAAAATTACCTTTTTAAATAAGGATACCCAAAATTAAAACAATAAAGTATAGCGGTAAATATTCCTATATTCCGGAGTTAAATATTATAAATATATTCATCCGGATATTTTTTATTTATATTTAATATATAATCGGGTTAAACTAGAAATTTTTATTTAATTCCGTTGAGAGGTTAATCGTTTATATTTAACAAATATTATTAAAAATAAAATTAAAACGTATATTAATAATTAATATCGGGTTTTTATTTATATATTTAATAAGAATAATCGGCGGTATTTAAATCCTTATTTTAAAAGGAGGGTATACGAAAATTAATTAATAACGTTTTCCGTACGAAATAATGTAAGTATAAATCGGCTTTATATTAATTATTTATTAAATATACATAGATTCCTTATACTAACTATATTCGATCCTCTAATTTAGAATTTTAATATCTTAATACCGTTATTAATATAATAAAGTCTCGATTTAATCTAAATTACCTTAAAGATTTTATCGCGGGTAAAGTTTTACCTATATAAAGCGATTATATATATATAAATTACGCTAACGTGCGGTATTAAAAAAATAATAAATATATATAGGGTATATTTTATTTTTATTAATTTTTTTCAATTTCGATTATTTTTAAAAATAGGGCCGTATTTATTATCGGTTATAAAATATAGGATTCAATATATATTTTAAGTAAATTAATAACAGTTCTTTTTTTTTTAATTTTATATAAGCGGAATATATATTTATTATATATTATATTTATCTAAAATCCCTAAAAATATTACCGATAAAATTATTAAAATTATGTAGTATTATAATATATTAGATTTTATAACTCGTAAATATAATATATAATAAATATATATCTAATTAAAGATTATAAACCGTTTTATTTTAATATTACGATTATTAATTTTATATTTATTATGCATTTACATGCGCATTCATCATATACGCTAGTAGTAGTAATAGGGCCGGATAAACCTTTATCCGGCTAACACCTTAGATAGCTATTGGGAGATAATTCTCTTATATTATTAATTATATTATACCACATATACCTATACTATAATAATTAATAGCAACGGCTTATATTAAAGGTTCTTATTTCTTTATAATCCAACTATTACTAACTATTAACCTATGCGAGCTAAAACTAGCTATTATAGCTTTTTGAAACCCTAGCGGGCTATAACGTAATAAACCCCGACCAGACGAATATACCTTCGACTAATTTATTTTAATAAAAGTTTATAAATTATTATAACGAACCTTATTTTACGAGTACGTTAATATAAGCGTAAAAACTACGAAACTATTATATATTAATATTATATATCCTAAACGTTTCCGCTTAACGTTAATTTATTCGAATTTGTTTATAACCTCGTAAATTTTTTAAAAGCGAAAAAATAACCGGGAAATAGCTTATTATTTATTCCCAAAAATACTCGGATAATAATTACGTAAGTTACTTAAAATAATAAACGATTTTCTATTTTATAAAAATTAAAAATTATATTTATTAATTTAAATAAAACTATTCGGTTATAATTAGTTTAAATTATAATTTAATTTGTAGAACCTATTATATTATTTTTTATTAATTTTAATATTTAATTAAAAAATTTATTTACTTTATTTAAAAATTTAAGGAGTTTTTAAAACCGGTTTTTGAAATTAAGTATCCCTTTTTATAAAACCTTAAAGTTAAGCGAATTTTATAATCGTATTTTTAACCGACTTAAAAATCGATAAATAAACTTATTTATTTTATTATTTATTAAGAACCATATTTTAAGATAATAATAATAATAAGATTTGTTTATAAAAATATTAATATTATGTTGCTTTCTTTCTCCTCGATTATTTTTAATTAAAATCGAAAATTCGGATTCGCGATTTCGATTACGATTACGATTTTTAACGTTTATACCAGTAGAATCATTAAAATTTATAATTAATAAAGCTATTTTTACTAACGAAATCATTTATATACTACTAATTAATCTACCGAAGATAATAATATTTTTAAATAAATAATTATAATAATTACGAGGTTTAATTTAAAAGCTAATTTTGACTATTATCGAAAATTAATAATTAGTTTAACTAATTAGCTAAAATAATAATATAAATAATAATATAAATTAAGGAGGTAACTTAGAAAATACCTTATAATAAAATATGTATTAATAGCTTACTTATAATTTTTAATTTAATCCAAACGATATCGGATTTTTTAGTTTATTTTATAATAGCCGATTATCCGATATAATATTTATAATCGAATATTTAAATAAATATATATATTTTAAAATATATATATCTTTATTAATAAATTAAAAAACATAATATTTATTATAGATTAGGATTTTTTACGAAATAATCTTTAATTATATCTTAAAAATACCGTATTAAAGTAATATATAAGAAAAATATTAAAGCTAGAAAAAAAGATAATTAAATATAGTAAAAATATTACCGAATAAATCGGTTAGATTAATTTTAAGTTTAAGCTTTTTTGATAAATTAATTTAAATATTTTAGTTATTAAAAAATATATTTTTTTCGATATATCGCGAAATCGAAAACTTAAAGAATATATTTAGATTATATTACGGGCAGTTCGTTTCTCGAATTTCGATAACGTATATAATTAGCTAATATTAATTTATAACGGATTAGATTTCGAATATTAAAGGGATCTTTATTTATTTAGTTTAATTATAACGATTAATAAATATTTTAAATTAATAAATAAATTTAATCATAGCTAGTAAATATATATTATACGTTACCGGGTATTAGTAATATAATAGCCTAAGAAGATATTTAATAAGTTATCTCGCAGGTACCAGAATTTCGATAATTTTAAAAGTTAATTTTTATAATTATTTTCGTCGTTATAGGTTTACCGCTAAAATAAAACTTATAATTATAAGTCGTAAAATAGAAAAGGTTAGTAAATATCGTTTTTAATATTATAAAAAAGGATAATTATTTAAAATTAAGAAAAATTATATTTTTAATTAAAAAAGTTAGATTTTAACTTATGATTTAATAAATTCGAAAAAACTATAATAATTAAGTAATAATGAATAAACTAAGTCGATATATTAAATACGGTAGAAAACGAAGAGAATACTGTGCTAAACAAGGACTTAAAAAAGTATAATAAGGATAATAAAAACCCAATTATAAAGGAATATTACTTTTTATAGCCTACGAAAATCATATATTAATACTTTAAATACTCCGCGAAATTCCTTTCCTATAAGAAGTTATTTACGTATTTTAAGAATGAATATTAAATTAATTAAAGCTTATTTACTCCCAAAAAACTTACGACGTAATTACCGATTATTTCAATTTTGGGTAAGAATACGGATATTACGTAAACAATTAATTAAACGAGTTCGATTATTAATTCGTTTATAGTTATAAGTAAGTAGCTTCCTAGCCTGGTATTCAGGTTTTTCTAGTCTAACAATAATATAAGCGACTTACAATCTAACAGCTGATAAGGCCTTATTTAATTGATAAGGAAAAAGTACAGTTACGTGAGGAACTTTTCTTTTTGGATTTTATATGGGGTACAAGCTACCTATACTTATACTTGCAATGTACCTACCACATCCACGTTATTTTTAATGCATCCACCTAAAGGTTTAAGAGTATTATTACCGCTATCTATAGCTTCAATTTTAAGCCAAATCGAGCAGTTATAGAGGGTGTAGTGGCCGATTCATATTTGAGCCATTGCGACGATTGCGACGTGGTAGGGCTGAGCCGGTTTGTTGACATTTGGACACCCACCTACCTCACCTACCTCAGCAAGCCCTTTAGCAAGAGGTAACGCGCTATGCGCGCATGCTCCCACCGCGACAGGCTCAAAAACACCGTATTATGGATGGGGAATCTGAGAGGTAAGCACCCTCACTTGCACCCTCACCTGCACCTTCACCTGCACCCTCACTTGCACCCTCACTTGCACCCTCACTTGCACCCTCACTTGCACCCTCAGCAGGCCCTTCAGCAAGAGGTGACGCCTGTAGCCCGCATGCTCCTACCGTAACAGGCCCAAAAACACCGTGATATGGATGGAGAACCTGAGAGCCAAGCACCCTCACTTGCACCTTCTCAGCAAATGCACCCTCTCAGCAAATGCACCCTCTCAGCAAATGCACCCTCTCAGCAAATGCACCCTCTCAGCAAATGCACCCTCTCAGCAAATGCACCCTCTCAGCAAATGCACCCTCTCAGCAAGCCCTTCAGCAAGAGCAATGGACTATACCCAAAAGGGAAAGAGTGCACGACTCGGGTTTACCCCGGAGATCACGGCAAACGAAAGATTTACCCTTCAGCAAGCCCTTTACTCACCCTTCAGCAAGCCCTTTGCTCACCCTTCAGCAAACCCTTTGCTCACCCTTCAGCAGGCCCTTTGCTCACCCTTCAGCAAGCCCTTTGCTCACCCTTTGCTCACCCTTCAGCAAGCCCTTTGCTCACCCTTTGCTCACCCTTCAGCAAGCCCTTTGCTCACCCTTCAGCAAGAGGTGACGCCCGCAGCCCGCATGCTCCTACCGCAACAGGCCTAAAAACACCGTGATATAGATGGGGAATCCGAGAGCTAAGCAGGGTCTCCTTTTAGTTAAACTAATGCCTGCTTTTTATATGTTCCCATTATTATTACTTAAAATTACCCTAATTATATTAAAGACCCTAAGCCCTAAGCACCATACCCATCTCGGACCCGAGGTGGTCGTACCCTAATATATTATAAGAAAGGTTAAATTTTCCCCGGATTTACCGGTATTCGACTTTTATTTTAACCCCGGATACCCTATTATTGTCGCTAATCGTAAAATTATATAATTATAGTTTTTAAATCTAAATTTAATAATTTAAAGATTATTTACTTTTATTTTAGTTATTAAAATTGGGAATTTCGAATCGATATTTATAAAATATATAAAGGTTAACCTATTTTTTTTAGGTTTTAAAAATGCGATATTAATTTTAAGTAAAATCCCGGCCGAAATTCATTTAATTAATAGTTTCCCCGTAAATTTTTTTGTTATTACGGATATAATTATATTAAATAATATGATTCTCGATTTTATAAAGTAAAAAATAATTATTATAATTTGTAAGAATATAATTATTAAAGTAATTAGTTTATTTCGAAAAACGAATTAATTACGATAAGTCGTCCGCGTAAAATAAAAGACTTAAGTACTGTTTTATGCGATAATAAACGTATTAATTACGTACTAAAAAAAAGGTATTTCTTAGGTATTTCCGAAATCTCGAAATTATATTTTTAAACTATAGCTCACTTTAAGCTATAAACTCGGCTTATAAAACGGCGTATATATATATATATTGTCGATTTTAATATATTATTTATATAAGTTAAAAATAATATAAATAATACCGTTTTTCTACTTAAAAAATTAAAATAAGCACCGTATATAATCTACCCCCTTAATTTTATTATTTAGTAACTCCAAAGTTAATATTAAATCTAATTATTTACGGATAATATACCCAGCGCTTTAAATTATAAATAACTAAAGCTACTTAAGCTATACTTATTTTTTTAATAGTTATTAAGAATACCGTTATGACTTCTATTAACCCAATAGTTAATTTAAACGTTTCTATTTATAATAGCGACCCTCTAGAATATACTTTTAATAACGGAATAAGAATTTATAGTTGCGATAAATTAATAAAGTCTTAATTAATATAGGTTATCGATAACTATATTTAGATTTTTAAAGATAATAAAATAATAATCGATATTTTAGAGTCCGAGTAAATATTAATTTATATTAAATTAAACATAAAAATAAGACCTAATAGAATCTATAATATTAATAAACGCGATAAGTAAATATTAAATAAAATATTTAATAAAATACATATAAAAAAGAGACTCGGATGGTTTAAATAAATTATGGAATTTTTATATTTTATTTTTATTATTTAAAGGGATATACTAAATAATAATCGAAAAAAACGAATAATAATCGATATTCGATTTCTAAACGAAATTATAGTTTTTAACTTATACTTACTATTATTATAATAAGATATCCTATTTATAATAATAGGCTTCAAATAGATTACGGTAGTAGATATTTATAAGTATTTTTATTAGTTTTTAATCCGGAAAAAAAAGAAATATAAATTATATATAATTGTTTATTATAAATAAGAAAAGTTATTAATATTACTTATAGGATTTCAAAGTAGCCCTTTATATATATAATATTAAACCGATAAAATTTTACGACCAGTACGAGATTTCGCGCACGTATTGATTAATAATATTATTATTTTTAACTATTTATTAAAAAAATATATCGACTATTTACGGTAAGTCTTTTAGATTCTTAAAAATAAACGTATCGACCTTTTACCAATTAAGTTATTTATTAGGTATTTTTCGATTAAGTTATTAGGTTAATAAATTAACGTATTAAATATATTTATGCCCCATAATAAGATCGTTATTATTAATAATTTTAAGTTTCTAGATATTTTAAGGGATCTTAAAATCTTCCTCGGTATAATTAACTAGCTACGGAATATTATTTATAAATACGTTTAACGATCGGAAATACTTAAATTCCGTAAAACCGACCTAATTATTAAACTTAGGTAAATAAATTTTAATATAACCGGACCTTATTATAAACAGAAGATATCTCGGATTAAGTATATATTTATATAGGAGGAAATCAATTATTTTAAATATATTAAGAAAATTTTTCGAGAACATATTTTCTTATAATATTACGATCTAACTCGTCCATTATTTACCGATATCGATTCTTTAAAAAACGATATAATTACGATTATCTATTATATTAAAGGAAACTTAAGCCCGGTAGAGATTATTTTGTTATTTAAGATTTTAAGAATAAATATATAACCGATTCTTTTTTTTAAGTCGAACATTTAACTCCGCCGAAAAAAATTTTCAACCTACCGAGTTCGAAACGGCCGGAACTATTTAAATAGTTCGTAAAATTCGTTACCTAATTAAGATAAATAATTATAAATCAAATTACGTCATTTTTATAAATTACGGCGTAATCGTTAATATTTCGAAATAGATTATAATAAAGATTTATTTTATTAATAAATTTAACTTACGTTTAATTAGGGCGTTATAATATTTATTTATATTCGATATTGTCCTTTTATATAAATATAGCGTATTAAATATAGTTCCCGATATATTATTAAAACTTAATAATATTTTATAGGGTTTATTAAGCGAAATAAAGATCCTCGATAATATCGATAATTCCGAACTTATTATCCTTAATTCCGATATTCGTATCCGTATTTATTAAATATAGATCTTAAATAAATTCAAAAATAAGGTTGAATTATCGTACGATAATAATGATATATAAAAGAAATTAAAATAAGTACTAAAAGAAGAAAATTAATTATAACTATTAGAAATATATTTAAAATTAAGGTTTAAACTTATAAATAGTTTAATCTATAATATAAAGTACGAAAACGATATATTATATTCTTATATTTTAAATATTCTTACCAACGATATTTTCCGTTAAGCTTACAATTATAAGTATTGTAATAATTTCTATTAAGCTTACGATAAGATTTCGCAATTAATTTATTTAAGAAATTTAAGTAAATAATTTTATAAAGATATTATATATTATTTAGATTACGTAATTAATTAAATTAAAAAGTATGTTTTATATAATAACCTATAACCGATTATAGCGACCCTAGGCTTCTTTTATATTATAATAATAAATTTTATTATAATATTTTTTTATAACGAGTACGATATATTTTTAACTATTATATATAAATTTTTTAAATAAATATTTTTATTTTCTAGAAATGTTAAATTTCGCGTATTAAATTAGGCTATTTATTTAATTACCGAATTTTGTCGATAAAATTAAGGTATATTATACGATATTATTTCCGACCGAAACCGTAAGTTTATATTTATTTTTTAATAAATTATTTTTGAGAAATTAAATATTAAAATCTTAGCTTTAACCGCGTATTATCCCCAAACGGATAAATAAAGCGAATATATAATTTAAAAAATTAAAATAATAATACGGTACTATATTATATTATATTTTAATAATTAGTAAACAGACGTAATCTTATAAATTTAAAACTTTTTTAATAATTTAAAATTTATATTAATTAAATTTTTTCCGAATAAACTTTATTATAAAATAAACGTCCGCGATTTATTAAACTTATTAATATTTTTACCGGTATTTAATTATAATTTATTCCGAATATATAACCGTAAAAATATATAAGATTCTATCGTATCCGTATAAATAATTATAATATACCGTTATAATTTTCATTATATCCTAATTTAATTTAAAGAAAATAATTTCGTTTATTTTAAAGTTTACGTTAATAATAAAATCCCCGGTATTAAAAACAATAAGTTTTATTAATAATACGTTAGTCTTTTTAAAGTTATTAAGCGAACTAGAAACTTAATATATAAGTTCGATTTATTACTTAATATAAAGATCGTATTAGTTAGTTTAATTATAATATTTGAGTTAACTATCGATTTTATTAAAAAAAATTTTAATCGATTATTCGCCCGCGATATATTATTAATTTTTAAGAAAAACTTAGAAAACGATAAAGAATATAAAATTAAACGGATTTTTAAACGAGAAAAAAATAATAAATATTTAATTAAATAAAAAAACTGCGGATTTAAGAAGAATTCGAAGCTTTTATAACGTAAATTATACCCCGATCTTTTAACTAAATACGAGTTATTATATTTTAATACGCCGCCCCCCGTTATTATATACGGTCGATTATGGAAAACGCCGCTTATACCGGTACTTTCGCCGCCGTCCGCTTACTTAATACCGATTACGGCTTTAGAACGCGGACGCGGCCGCCTAGCTAAAAACAAGTAATATTATAATATATTCGCTTTAACCGATACGTTAAATAAATAATATTAAGTATAGTTTTTAATATAATTTTAGCATATGGTCTACTACTAAAAGTAGTAAACTTTTTTTAATAGGTATCTATTATATATTTGCATACGTATACATCATATACGCTAATAGTAGTAATAGGGCCGGATAAACCTTTATCCGGCCAACACCTTAGATAGCTGTTGGGAGATAATTCTCCCATATCATTAATTATATCATACCACACATACCTATGCCATAACAATATTAAGAATATAATAAATAAACGTTATATATAATCTATATAAGTTTAAATATCGAAAACCGTATTAAAACTTTAATTTGGAAATAAATGCTTCTAAATTATTTATACGGAATTACAATAACTATATTAAATATAATAATTTTTAAATTATTATATTTAATATATATAAAACATAAGCTTTAGGTAAATTTTTTATATATATTATATATATTTACTAAATACTAATTTAAATAAAGCTTCGGGGATTATTTTTACGATTTCGATGTTATAAAATTATAATAAAAATATTTTTAATATATATTAGTTTTCTATTTAATATATATTTAATATAATTTCCGGAAAAAGATTTTGAAGTATTTTTTTATCTATTTAATCAATCAATATTAATAAATTAAAACAAAGAATGAATTAATTTAGTATATAAATAGTATATATTAAAATTATCCCGAACTCGAAAAATAAATTAATAATAAACGTATATTTTAGATTTTAATTAATTTAATAAAAAAATTTAAAATCCCTATTGTATATTAGGATTAGACTCGAAAACTTTTTAATTTTATAAAAAATGGCTATTTCGTAAATAATAAATTTATAAACCGGAAAATTAATTTTTTAAATAATATAATAAAATAAGAACGAAATTTATGGAAACTTTTGAAAAAAGTAATATTATAGCCGGAATAAGTATTAATATTATATAATATAATTATTACGATATCGTAGAAATATCAAAGTAATTTATAAAAATAAATAATTATTATTATTTTTATATATATTTAATATATATTAAATAAGGATTTCTTTTATAAATAAACGGTGATAACGAATAATTAAGCGGCGGATTTAAAATTTTAAAATTTTATTTAACCTAATAAATATTTATAATATTCTTTATATTCGGATTTTATATTTTTTTAATTCGGAAATAGGTTCGGAAGCTTTTTTATATATATTAAACGGAAATCGCGTATTAATAATTTTTAATATATTTTTACAAATAATATTACGATTAATTTTACGAACGCTTTTATAAATATTTTTATAAATTCTTTTACGGACGTTTTTACAAACCCTTTTATAATTTATCGGTTTATGAATATTACGTACGTTAAGCGGGAAGTTTAGCTTTTAATAAATACCCTCCGAATATATATTATTATTATTACGTTTATTTAAAATAACGCGAAATCTTTATACTAAATATAAATATATTTTACGTTTTAAAATTTAAGATTTTTAATAATTAAAAGAAAAAAAGCTTGAAATAAAATTAAAAAATTAGAAAAATAATATTCGAATTTTAAATTATTTATAGATTCTTTATTTTTAAATTCTTTAATACCGTAAATATTAAAAATATTAGGATTATTTTAATTATTTTAATTATTTTTAATATTTAACTTAAACCTAGGATTTACTGAGGATATACCGGGTATATATTAATCGATTACTGAATAATAATAAGAAATAATCAACGTACCGATATTAAAATCCCTTTTATCAATACGAAGAAGATCCTTTTTAATATTAGATTTTTATTTATTATTTTTTAACCGATAACCTGGAATATAATAAAAATAATTTTAAAATATATTTAAATCCCGATTTTAGTTTATTAAAACCTAATCGGTATATATTTAACGTAATCCGACTTAATATTAAAGGAAAATTAAACTTAAAAAATATTTAAACTTAAATTAATTAAAATTATAATATTTTTATTAAAATATTAATTTATAAAGAAAATTAAATTATATAATTTGGAAATTATTGAAATAGTATTATATTTTTTTAAGTTTTCAATAATAAGGATTATTTAAAACCGCTTTGGAAATTAATATTGAAAAACGTAAATATAATAAAGAATTTACGGAAATTTTATATAAAAATATAGGAAGCGGGTTTAATAAAAAGTTTTTTTTAAAATAAAATTAATATAAAATATAAATAAAATATATATTAATTTATTTAATTACTTTTTACAATAATTAAATTATAAAAAAAAAAAAACTTAAGTCCTTGATATATATTTATAATTTAATATATATTAAATATATTTTTTTTATTTTTCTAACGGAAAAAATTAAAATATATACCGAAAATATGTTACAACCGCGGGAAGAATTTCGTCTTTCGCTATTTATTAATAATACGTAATAAAAAACGACGTTATATAAGTGGAATATCTAAATTGGATATATTATAAATTGTTATTAATTAAGCTTATATTATAAACCGAATATATATTTTTTAAAAACTTTTTTATATAATAAGAAGATTAAAATTCTTTAATGAATTTAACTTTTATTTAATATACTAGATATATATTTAATTTACGTTTATTCTTAATAACGTATAAAACGGCGGATCGGTATTTTCTTTTTTTTTATAAAAAATCTTATACCCGTAATATCCGTTGGTTTAACGTTTACGAAATATAAGTTCCGTATATACGTTTTTTTTAAATCGAATTTGTTATTATTATTATTTAATATTTTAATTATATTTTCCGATTATAAGTTCAATTTTTTTAAATAAATTTTATATATTATATTTATTTATACGGTTTCCGCCGTTATTATTAATTATATTTAATAAACTAATAGATAATTATCATACCTAATATATACTTAATATATATTAAATGAAAACTTTAATAGAAGTTTATTTTAAGCTTTTATAGATTGTATTTAAGTATAACGTTTAAAATTTTCATAATCGTATTAACCTGTTAATTTTTAACTTTATTAATTATAATTAAAAACAATTAATTAGGTTATTAATCATTTGTAGGCGTAATTTATAAATCGGTAAATAAGCTTACGCTTAATTTGCGTTTATTCTTCTACTAAAACATAAGAGTTGGTATTAGCTTAACCTGTTATGGTTCCAGTAGCCTTGCTCCCATGCTCGGTCTACTTGCCCCATAAGGACTAGCTCCCGGGGGGTCTTGGCGCACACACCTATTATAAGTGTACCACCTGTATTATAGCCACCCTCATAGCTATTATTCCGTCTATAGCTCGACCTTATAGATTAGTTCCCTAATATAATAATAGCTATCCTTCTATATCGCGAGGTTGGTTATAAGCCTTATATACAGTCGTACTTTACTAAAATAGCACTGTTAGTCGGCTTAATAATAGCCGGAGTATTGCGTCGACCGGGACGGATATTAATAAGTCAAAAAGTCAGTCCAGCCGTATAGTAATTACGTACTACGAGCTTATAAGACACTAGCAACTACAGGGCCCTTAAAGTGAAGGGTAGAACCTACAAGCCGAAGTAACTAGTATTAGATGGATATTAATACTAATAGTAATTAAGTCAGAAGGACTCAAAACAAGGACTTAGAATAAGGATAGTTAAGTCAAAAAAGAACAGTTCAAAATAACACCGCAGATAAACCTGTTATTAACTAGATTTTTAAAAGCCGTACGACGAGCGCACGTACTTAGTTAATTACCCTGCCCGTAATATAGGGTTCTTAATACTTCGATACTTAAGCAAGCCTGTTAGTTAAAAGCCGTACGTCGAGCGTACGCAATAAGTTTACTTAATGGTATCTTAATATCTTTATTTTTTTAGTTAATCGGATAAATTGATCTCCGCCGTCTTCGCAAATCCTTTAACGGACACATTATTAGTACGTTATGAGCCTATAAGACGTCGATAACTACGGGGCTTTCGGAGTAAGGGTAGGACCTACAGGCCGGAATGGCTAGTATTGGACGGACGTTAACTAATAGTAATACCGATAAGGGTAATACCACGGGCGGAATAAAAAATGGAGAAAGATCTATATCTTATTAAATACGACGACGGTATTAAGGGCATCTCGTTAATCGTATTAGTTTTATCGATTTATTTATTAAAATCTACGATATCGCAATTTCTTCGTTCGATTTAGTTAAGCCGTACCCACGGTACGCAAATGAGCCTACTATAAGGGCATTCAATTCTTTAGTCGATTACTACGGTCACTTAATACCCCTTTTACCGGTCCTTTTAAAAATAAAAGTCTTACTACGGGTAGAGGATTCAAGAGCGGGGAGTATCTATAAAGTAATAGCCGCTTAACGGTCGACTTTACATTAAACTTCTTTAGGCCGGAATATACGACTATAACTATTCCTCGGAAAATACGGCAATCGACTCGAAATCGATTTTTTCCAATCCGTTTACCCGGTATAGACTTCGATTTTTCTCGATTTTTTTGTTAATACCCGGGTTGCTCAGGGACTGGATCTTAACCACCACGCTTGCTTAAGGTATCAGTTATATACCCGGTGGTTCCTTGTGATGATTGCTAGCGACGAAAAGGGTGGATTTAATATAATTGGCTCACAGGAGCTTACCGTCGTGGAGGGGGGGATCGTGTTATAGTTCCAGTAGCCTTGCTCTTATACTCGGTTTACTTGCCTTATAAAGACTAGCTCCCGGGGGGTCTTGGCGCACACACCTATTATGAGTGCACCACCTGTACTATAGCCACCCTTATAGCTATTATTCCGTCCATAGCTCGACCTTATGGATCAGTTCCCTGACATAACCTTTATATACGACATATTTAATATATATTCCGATAAAAGTCTTTACCCCAACGTACGGTAAATTTCGGGTTTTTACGGCTACTTTTAATAAGTTTCGGTATAAATTTTTTATATATTCGGTATATATTATAATCTCGTATTTAATAATAAAGCGATTTATATATTTATTTATAAAACCGACTTTAATAAAAAATAAATTATAAATAATAAATTATTAATAATATTTATACCCTAACTTTTTTCAAAATCTCATTCTTCGTTATTTATTAAATATAACGTAAAATTTTATAATATTATTAAATATTAACTTTATATATATTAAATAATTTAAATATATTATTTTTTAATAATAATCCGCTTTTTATTCGTAATATTAATATAATCCGGATTTTAAATTATGTAAATTTAATATATATTTATTATAAAAAAGAATTATTTTTATTTATATTAAAGTATATACTCCTCGTATATTATTAAAATAATTTAAAATTAGCTAAAAAATTATATATTAAATATATATACCTACCGAAAGCCCGTTTTTAAAATACGTTTTATATAATTAATTATTATTTACGCTAATTTTATAATTATATAAAATTTAATATAAATTATATATTTTTAGTCGGATAATAATATTAATAAATTATATTTCGATAAAATCGAATAAAAATTCGGGGTATTTATATATAATAAATATAAATATAGTATTAATATCTAAGGAATATTATATTATTATTTATCGCCGGCCTAACCGTAAAAAGCGTTATATATATTTAATATATAAATAATATATAACGATTAAATAATATATATTATATTATATTTCGAATAACGTTTTAAATAATTAAAAATTAATAATAAATATATATTTATTATATTTAATATTTTATATTATTATTCGGCTTTTAACTTATATTCGGGTTAAAAATTAGTCCTAAATTTTTAATATATATAATATTTATTTTAAATATTTATCGTACTATAATAATAAACCCTATTTATAAGGTTTATTACGTTAAAAACTTTTTTATTAATAAAATTTTTAATTAAAAATATATTAAATTAATAAAGTTTTAATAACGAAAAAAAAAATTTAAAATTAAAATTAAATTAAAATAAAATATTTATTAAGTTTTATTAAACGTAATCCAGATTTATAAACGTAATATAAGTATAATATAGGATTTATACGGTTTTAATATATACCGAAGCTAAATAAGCTAATATTAATTAATCGAAATAAAATTGATATTTAATTATAAATTCGGTTAGATTAAACCGTTATTTCGGCTTTAATAAATGTCCGGACGGGGCGGAAAAACTTTTATTTACGCCGAATTTATATCCGGGCTTAGGTTTAACTTAGCCGAAATTTTTTTTGACTTATGCCGAGCTGTAAACCCACGAGTCACCTAGCCCGTCGTCCCTCTCGTTGTCCCTCGTACGACGTCTCGCCTGTATATGTCTCTGCGCCTGGTGCTTTGGAATCCAACAAAAGTCCTGGTTACTTTGTGCGATGTTGCGGCAGCGGCGTCGGGTTGGCCCAGCAATGATGGCGGCACACAAGCGTTTGAAGCGTTTATAGTGATATGTTCTTCCGTCTTGCTCTTTTTCTTCATCTTCATCTTCATCTTCAACTTCATCTTCATCTTCATCTTCAACTTCATCTTCATCTTCATCTCCTTCTCCTTCTCCTTCTCCTTCTCCTTCTCCTTCTCCTTCTCCTTCTCCTTCTCCTTCTCCTTCTCCTTCTTCTCCCTCCGCGTCTTCCTCACCTCCTTCCAAATCGTCAATATCATCATCCTCACTTATCTGTTCTTGCCCATTATTCTCGCCATCCTCGTCGCTCTCGACGCTCAAGGCAGAGGACGTCATCAAAGAAGAAGCATCGTCACCCTCTTCTTCTTCTTCTTCTTCCTCCTCCCCGTCCTCCTCGTCCTCCTCGTCCTCCTCACTAGAATCCGAGGCGCGCGATGGAATCGACATGTGTCTCTGTATCCGGGGCGCTGCATCATGAGTCTCTTTCGAAGTGAAACGCATGGCGCCCGCGGTTCCTGCGCCCATAATAAAATAACGGAATGCTTGGGAGAGATATGATAATTGGGGCGCCGAGATCCGTGAGAGAAGCAAAGATTGCTTTTGAGTGGGATTTGGTTTTTGTTTTTTTTTTCAATCCGAATCTTTCAAGAGGAGTCGATTAAATATACGAGAGAGAAACCAACCTGGTTCCATCTTCGGCATGGTCTGGAAAAAGAGGATTAGTTCTCCCCATTGGCGGTCTACTTGCCCTGCGTAGGCGCCTGGGTCGCGGCAGCTTCAATTATGCAAAGCGCCGCTGCCGTTCGTTCTAGGCCGAGGGCGGGCAGAAGGCGGCTTATAACTACTACAATGGTATTGGATAGCGCTCCCAAGGCGCTGCTCCCGAGGCGCTCAATCATCATCGCGAGACTGTGCAGATGGACAGGTCAAAATCACTTACTGGTTGTTGTGAAGTGATGCGTCTGGGAATTGCAAGAATGTCATCACAGCTCCAAACAAAGCTCTGGAAATCTATTTGATTTGACAATGTACGATTTAATTACCTATTACCTGGCTATACACATCTCAGGGATACTGACACCCCCAAACTTCCTGCAAGATTTGTAAATCTGGTCCTCTCCATGCATCTTACATGTACCCCAGCATCAAATCAATAATCCAACTCCGCCCTTCCCGTTTGCTGTCCGCCTTCCACCAGTCCTCCGGCCAATAGAATCTCACTTGCTGCTCGAAATCTTGGGTGGCCTCTTCCGTCGCTTGCAAGCTGTCGAGTTCGGCCCACAGAAGCAGGAGATGGTCCTTGAGCGTCTCCGACAATCGGTCGATCCGGGCTTGGAGCTGCTCTTCGGATGTCCCGCTTTTGGTGCGAACCATCCGCTCCAAAGCAGGAGGAGTCATATTCGAGAGTTTCTCGAAAGAGTTCTCGATCACCGGGACGACGCGTATCACTTGGGTGTTGTATGGATCGGTACAGGTAGTCCGTGTGGTCACGAGTATTGCCTTGGCAGCGAGGACGAGCCCTCGTAGACAATCACCCGGAAGCTGGGTGTTGGCAAGCTTGATGTCCCGGCGATAGCTGCTGTTGTAGCCAAGGCTTCTGGAAGGGAGGAAAGGAGCGCATGCGGCGTCGAGGAAACGAGGATCAAACCGCCGATATTGGCAAGGCGGGACTCCACCTCCCGGCTGATAGTATCGACCTGCTGTTCCAACTTGGGTATCTGATATACAATGCGCTTCATGTCATCTTCCAAAGCTGAGATCGCTGGTTCGACGCTTTGCTTAATGTAAGCAGTGATACGGTTCTTAAGATGTGTCAGCCTCCAGGCTGTGTCATGCAGGCCTTGCCAAGACGGCCTCTCAACACTTGTACATTTAGTCACCTGGCCGTACATCTCAGTACACCCACCCATATCATGCAGGATTCCCATATTTTTCCTTTATAGATTATCGATAGATCTCATACATTTGCATATGCATCCAGTCCACCACTTCTGTTGTCCACTGTCTGACAAGATGAAACAACTTGTTAAGAGCATCCCGAGCGTTTTGACCGTTGCCATAGAGGGTGAATTTATGAGCAAAGCTCTCCAGCTGGGTGTTCATACTTCGGAACCCTTTTAGTTGGAGATCCAGACGAAGGAGCTCGGATTCCAACTTCGCGACATCCTGCAGAAGCATACGGCCCGAGACTTTGGGCGCAAGAGCCGTGAATGCCACGAACGCCCCGGCGTTTGCCTCTTGGAAGTCTATTTCCTACGTCTGAATACCGCACGGCAAAGGCTCGAGATGCCCGTCTGAGGGGGGAATTTCCAATATAGAACAATCATCGTCCCCATTTCCTCCTTTCCTCGTCTCGTTGATGAGCACGGCGGAACCGATCGTCGGATAATAGCCCCAAGAAACCATCTCACCAATCTCGTCTCGTAATAGACCAACTTGGATCCGAGCTTGGAGGACAGGATAGGGGAGTTGTTTTGATTTCCCGATAAAGCCGAAAGGTTCTCCACTGGATCCTTTCAAGTGCTGTGGGGAACGCCACCTGGTAAAAAGGAATAACCTTACTAAAGCCAGCAATAAAATCATCGGTAGCAACGGCCGATGGTACAGTTCGAATGCTTTGATCTTCACGGCGGTAATGTATTACGAGATTGAGTACATGGTCCCCATCACCTCTGCCCTAGCCTTCTCGAATTCGATTGCCTTTTTGAATGCCCGTCTTTCCGGAGAAAGGCAGGTGACAGGAGGTGCGGTGTTGCCGTTAACGGCAGCGGACGCAGATGCCTCAGCACGCGATTGCGCCATCAGGGGAAGAGCGAGGTGAGAAGTCGGAAAGCCGGAAACAGGCGCGAAGGACCGTGACTGGGAGCTGGCGGTCGTGGAGGAATGTCGTCTGGTCTGGAGAGGAGATTGGAGGAGAAGAAGCGAAAGGGATGTCGGAAGATAATATATACACCGCGACAGAAGTGAGGCAGATCTCCCTTCAAAGACAAAGAGTATCAATACGAGATTCTGTGTCGTGGGGAGACAACTCACAAATACAGTTCAAGACAGAGGACAAGGGGTTCCCGAATAGGAGGTTATCGAAAAACTGAGACCCCCAACAAAAAGAAATTCGATAGCCCCGCGAGCTGGTTCCGGGTTGCGGTGACTAGCCGCAAGTTGAGAAGATTATCTCCCTGCAGTTGCATTTCTGCCCTTCGCTTCCAATACCTGACAAATGGAGAGAGTCCGCTTGGACTGCCAATACGTCTGCCTTAACCCCGATATCCCATAAGAGAGCCATACTGGTATGTATTCTTGCGAAACAAGACTTTTGAAATACGACAGGGCATTGTCCTCCTGTTTTCCCTGCAGATGTTTCTCGCTGAGACAGTTTTCACCCGGGCAGGCTGAAGTTTTAGAGCGACAAACACGAACCACAATCGGGCCCCCTTTGGCTCCCCAAGTCTGAAATCAAACTCCCTGCGGCCGAATGCGGGCGCCCGGGGACATGGACAAGACGAAGACAGCTGGTGAGATGCTTCCCGCTCGATGTGAAGTGCGCTCCGGATACTCGACGGCTTACGAGAATGTTGTCCGGCACCGTGGTCGATCTCATTTTCACGTTGATTAGTATCTTCAGGTACCGCCTCGAATATTGTATCAGCCGGATGTAACGGAACTCTTGAGCTGCCTAGATGGAGGAGTGCTGATTCAGGATAGCAAGAGCCTGTGATACAGCTTTTGGCCCTGTGCGTATTCAAGAGCAATTTCAGGTAGCAATGACGTGCTGTTGTTCATTGTCTTCGAAACGGAGGGCACCTCAATGGGATTGGACCACTCTCATGAGCGCCCCCCAGATCATAATTCGAGGCAGATCAGCTACCTTGGTGTGTAATGGGCCCTAGAATAGGGACCCAGAAGTCGAACGGCCAAAGTGTTTCGAGTTGTGGGCCAGGCTTCTTCCACCCCTGGATATATTGTCGCCTCAGCGTATCGCCGGACGCTGTTTGCATAGAACAGGTGACACCGGAGGACACATGACAACCCATAGGGGTCCCAGAGAGTAAGGGGAGCTTGCCTCTTCTCTCAAGAGCGTCAGCTTGACGTAGCCAATCGGGTTGGCCCAATGTCATCTTCTTTGACACACCATTATCACTCATAAACCAGTGCTTTAATACTTTAGGCTGTTCATATGGGAGCGGCCCTTTGATTGCTGTATCCTATTTTGCCCTAGGCTTTTGATCACGCTCGGAGTCATGCGTTGGAGGTTCGTAAAGCAGCTTTTTCTCAGGCATAGCCTGTGTAGCTCCTCGACGATTCTTTGATTCAGATGCTCCACGAGTGCCTTCCGGCTTCGAAGCGGGTTTACGCTGCTTCCCTAACCCCCGATATAGGATGGCGCAGTCGGCCCCAATCATTATTCGCGATGCTCTTTTTGCCTTTTTGGGCGGCCTCTTTTCCTTTTCGAGGCTTCTCCTTCTTCTCACGCTCTTTTACCGCGGTGATAGGGGGCTCATCTTCAAACGCCAGAGCCTTTTTGCCTTTCGAGCGACCACAAAGCAGCCTGTCAACTGGTGTAACAGGCGCATTGTTACGGGGAGGAGGCGCTCTGGGCCTGCTTCGGCGTTGAGGGTGGAGGGGATGGGCGAGCAGCCTTCTTGGAAGCTCGTTCAGCAGTCACAGTTACGACAGTGTCCGATTTTCCTGGTCAGGCTGGATGAGCAGTGATGCGGACCACTGAATTGAATACAAAGTGAGCTTTGATGTTTTGTATGTGAAATTGATTACCCGGCTGGACAAAATGCTCTCTCGGCTCTCTCAGTAGGCTGGGGCTGCCATGTACACAACCAATAGTACCAAGTACAAGCCAAGGCTGGTGTTCGACGACGAAGGCAGGAACCGGGCTGAGTGTCCAGGCCGATCAGTCCTCCTCTGAACGGATATTACAGAATACGACAATTTCTCAACACCACGAATGTCAGAGGCCATTTTGAGGCTTAGATCTTGGCCATGGCTTGATACCCAGATGCGTTCACGAAACACGGCATCGAGTGCGCCGTCCCCATTGAATCTCTCATACAAGGTATGATGCAGGACAACCTCGAATTCCGCCAATGGACGAAAGGATATTGGGACAAAGATCATCCCCGCGGTGATCACGATGCTTTAGCACAAAGGATGGGCGACAGCACCTCCATCATCAGCCCCAGCAGCCCGGACTTCTACCTGTAGCGCTGGATCAGGAGCGCGGAGAGGCACAACCCCAGATTCGACAACAGCAAGGCTTGAAGGCAGGATCGACTGTCTTGATCGGTCTGGTGTCCTTTTGCAACACCAACTCTCACACTTGGCCGTTCTCTCTTGCACCGCCGAAACCAACTCAATATCCACCCTGTTACAGTTGCCAATGCGCCATACGCTTTTACCTCCTGAGAGTGAAGGGATGGGTGATTTGTGCTCGGAGGTATTTGCGACAAAGGAACAGCCAGTCTGAGCCGTTTGAGATGCAGGTGATGCCTGCGTACCAGGCGCTTGCGGAGCAGTGATTGCGACATTCTGGATTTTTTCCGACCTTGTCGAAGGGCATTTGAGTGTGGATCCTTTGAGGACTGTACCAGAATCGGCACTCGGAAGCTGAGGGACCCGCAAGATGCTCTCTTGATGGGTGAGATCTGGGTGGTGTTGCACTTGTTTTGCTTTGCCATGTGTATACAAGATAGGATGCGATAGCGCATGCATATCGCTGCCGGGCTGCATGATCGCTAGGCTGCAGAATTGCCGGCCCGCTACTGTAAAGAATCTTCACGACCTCGTCGCTGCGTTGCATTGTCGCTGTGCGGCAGTGTCGCTACGCTGCTCAATCGCCATGATATTCATGATAATAGACAGTGTGCGTCTCAGGCCGGATGCGCCGACGTGCAGATTGAGTCTAGACTCAGTAGATGATCTCAGATCAACTAATAGCCGGCCCCTTTTCGCTGAGAAGGATAGATATTACCTTTTTCCTCACACCTGCGAAAAGGTCCTCCACTGTTCACCTTTTTCGTCCGCTCATACATGGAAGCCATCAACAGCCAGATGACCCCTCCCAAATCCAAACGCCCAAGGAAATCTGCAGCGTGGCCTCTGAAATCCTGCAACTCTGACACCGTCTTTACCTTCTTTGGTTGGAAGGATGATGAAGTCCACCGACAGCGGTACAAATCCCTCCTCGACGCCGGGCAGCAGCTCTGGCAAGCAACCCTCGACCCACTGGTTGACGTCAACCAGGATGAGGTCGAGCGGGACATCGTCTGTCAGCTGATGAGCCATCTCCAACCGCTCATGTCCTGGCAAGTCGGCATCACCCGCAGCGATGATTGGAAACCGCTGTGCAAACACGTGGCATATTGGTCCCGACGGCGGTACCTGGGCTCCAAAGCTTGGAGGACTTTGCGGTCAAGCCAGCGGCGCGTCTCTTTACGGCTTCTGCCAACCCGGATAGTCAATCGGCCCAGGCGCGGCGAAAGGACACGATCGAAAACCGACGCAACGGCACGCAACGCTCCAGCTTCGCCCAAGGGGCCTGCTGCTGAAGAAAAGCAACCTCAAATTAGGCTCAGACGCTCTCACTCTCCTTCACCTTGGGTCGCCGATCCTGTTACGCACATCGGCCGGCCGCAAGTTCCAGCCGTTACCGCGAATGCATGGGTTGGGCTGTGGTCGTGTGTCTGCTCTCGTCGGCAGGCAATGGATAAATGCGCTTGGGTCCACCTGGCGGCCTGTATGGAAGCCGATCGTTGAAAAAAAAAACCACCATGAGTTCTGCCTTGTTGGTGCAACTGGAGCATCCCGACCAGGACTCAACCGAACATATATGATTCTTGCCGCGATCAAATCATCCTCTTCCCGATACCGCCGATTCCAACACCCATTACTGTCCCAAATCCCCAGATCGGCAATGCTAAGGGGGAGAGGGTAACAGCTTGATGCTTGACGGTGGAATGGTTCTTTCCCAGAGCAGTCTATCATCATGTCTGGCACCCCTTGTGCCGAGGCAAGCTCTTTTCATCTCCGCCACCGAAGCGTATCCCCTGTTAGATCCCCGATCCGGTCCCAAGCCGACCGGGTGTCCCTACACTGGTTTCCCGTGCTAAGCCCACTCGACAGCGGCGACGAGGATGACCGAGACGTCTGGTCGGTGGCGGAACGACTACTGACACCGCCACTACCACTGCTGCTTCCTGTGGTGGTCGTGCTGCTGGCCGTGGTGTTTGTCCCCGTGGTGGGCATCACCGACCTTTGCCACGGTGCCTGAATTTTGAAGCAGTCGGATGGGCCGGCGTAGTTGAACGCGGAAAGCCAGTCTTGGTCGAAGACGAGCTCGACTTCGGCCTGCAGGGTTTTGAAGCATGCGGCGCTCCGTTAGCGATTTCCAACGAATCCGAGAAGGGGAAAAATTCATTGTAAGATGCAGGAACGACGACAGAAAGCAGCGGGTCCGAAACACTTACGGCGCCTGATCTTGAGGGCTGGCAATTTAGATTTTGCTTCTGGCAGGATTCGCATTTGAGCTGGCCAGAGGATCGGATGCAGCCTTTAGCCTTGCGTCGACATTCTGAGCACTGGTGATGGTGTTAGTCGCTGTTGGCGAATTTTACGGGTGATGGCCGGCAAAGGCGATGATGTACGAACCGGCATAGAGTTTCGTGTGGATGAAGACATAATATATGCAGAGACTTGTACAAATGAAGGAGTCTAGAGAAGCAGCTCTATACTGTTGGAAGATGTACGGGATGGGTTGAGTAATTGCCAATCTGGATGAATTGTGCAGGGAAGCAGGGGCAGCCGGCACGCTTCTGTACTATCAGGCTACTGACCAGGAATGAGAATGGTGAGTAAGGAAGAAGAGGAGGAAGAAGAAGGAGAGAACAGGGGAAGAAGTGATAGCGTCTACCTGATCCCAATCGCGATTCTTTTGGGTTGACTGTCCAAAAAGGGATATGAATTTTTGAGTCAAGCCGAGACATTCACTGTTCGCCACCTATCTACCCACCCAGTCATCTTTCCCTTTGCGATGAAAATGTCCGGATCGCGGGGCTTCTGTTCCTCAAAGGGTAAGATCATGAATTCGGCGGCGCCTGGAAAAGGCAGTCGATCTGGATCAAATACATCATGCATCAGAAAATTCCAATGAGGCTGGATTTTCCGGATTGTCGCCTTTGCACTGAAAGCACACTCGTCAGCGAGTCTTATCCCACTGAAGGATTCTCCTAGCCTAAGAAGAATTGGAGGGGAATTGGAAGGCTCGACAGCAGGATGGAGAGCCACTTACAGTTCCATATATCCAAGCCCAGGCCCTTATCAGGTATCTTCCGTTGCGAATGATGGTATGAATTCGAGGTCTCCAGAAATCCAGGGTCCCGTCTGGTGGAATGGTGACTACTTGGGGCCGCGCTTCGCCGTCGGTCTCGTTGCTCGGCCAGTTCACCAGTCTTGCGAAGCTGATGCGTCGCTCCGGTGCGGTCGGCACATACAGGACATTCTTCAAGACGGTCCGATAGTCGTGGCGATGCGTGGAGTCCAAGGAATACGCGATGTCCAGCGCGGGCCTGTAAATATGCAACCGGACGGTGCCGTAGCCGAGAATGCGGTGGCCGAGATGATACAGGGTAAAAGGGTCGACGAAGGCGCCATTACTGCCCTCGTCCTCAGAAGTGGAATCATCAGGAGCGGATAAGGTCAGCGGGGGAAGGAGGGCGGAATGTAAAAGCGGGCCAAAGGTTGATAGGCGCAAAAGTCGGGTCGATGGGGGGTAACGTGGTATGCTATCGTGGTGTCCAACAACCAGTCATGGGGCGGTGGTAGGTGGGAAGTGCTTTCCGGCTCGAGTCTTTCCTCCTGATAGCGGATAACCCAATGTTTGAGCCACAGGAGGAATATATAGATTGCCATAGCGGCGGCGAGGATTGCGAGAAATCGAGCTGGCCGTGGTTGGCGTTGGAAGGCTCTCCGGAGGTTATTAGCCCAGACTTGCTGCTGCTCCTCCTCCTCCTCCTCTTCTTCCTCTTCGTCCTCTTCATAAGTATCATGATCCACGTTTACTTCACTATCGATATCTGTCTCGTCTCCATTGGGGACCTGGATGGGCACCTGGACATGTTCTGCTGATCGGGTGAGTCGTGACCTCGAGACCCTGTCTTCTCTTGTGGCCATGGAGAACAAGTATTCCTTTTCGTTTGGTTCAGAGACAAGCAATGAATTCGTGGGACATACAAGAATATTGATGACGCAGCAGAGCGACGGTTGAACGGACGACGAAGGACCATATTCTCAGGGTGTACGCACAAAGTAGATGGGTTGATGCATTCATTGGAGCTGTCTAGATGCGGCTAGACTTGAAAAAAAAAAAAAAAAAAAAAAAAAAAAAAAAAAAAAAAAAAAAAAAAAAAAAAAAAGAAAAAAAAAAAAAAAAAAAAAAAAAAAAAAAAAAAAAAAAAAAAAAACATGTTGAGGCCACGGGATTGATTGAGTCCTTAAGCCCGCCACTATGACCTTTCTGGCTTAGTTCCAGCCGAGGCTGCTCCACTGGATCTCCTTTTTTCTTTTTTCCCCTCTCATCTTCATCATCACAGTCCCTTTCGCTTCCGCCTCCAAATGTTCGCCTTCGCTCACAGAATCGTCCGTCCTATCGATTCCTCCACCCACATACGCTCCTCGGTCTGGCCGTCCGATCACCCGCTGCCAAGGTTTGATACCCGAGATCAAGGTATCAGCATACCTTGACCTCGCGCTCGCCTGTCTCACGAATACCACCTTCGAGCACGAGCATATCTGTATCGACCACCTGTGCGATGCGGTGCTGGTCCACGTGCCTGACAATACTCCGATAGTAAAGAAGTACGCGCGAAAACTGACGATGGGGGAAGCCGGGCGGCATGAAGAGTGGATTCCCCCCATGTCCACCCCTACCTGGCTCCGCTGCTCCCACCACTACCTTCCCAGCGGTCTCTTGGCCGACATGGCCCGCGAGCATCACCTCCAGCGCCGCAACAGCTACATTTTCTGGTCGCTGCCCATCATCTTCCTCATTTTTAGCATAATTGGAACTGTCTACCTCCATCTCTACTGCCGTGAGCCGGTAGCATTCGTGGCTGAAGGAAAAGATGCAAGGCAGCTGAGGCAGTACCTACTGCGAAAACGAATCCACGTGCACATTCCCGGCTGGCTGCAACGCTGCTTAAGGCTTGAAGCGAAAATGCCGATACCCTGGCTGGACTATTCAAGTTGGGTATTGAGGAAGAATGTGGTTAATGAGACATGGTTCAGAAACCTCGAGCAGGATTTCAAGGTAAAGCGGAGAAAGCAGGGCTAAGGCCAGTCTGGGGGTGGACGTGGGGGAGGGCAAAAGACTAGGAGCTCTGTCCCATTTCCTCAGTGGTCTCGCCCTTGAACAGAGTTTGATTCTCGAGAGCGATCCAGCCACTTTCCTCCCGATTGCACGAATATTTGGGGAGGTTGCATATCCCGGCTTCAATCCAAATATAGAAGTGCGTGCAAGCTGCGAGAGCTGCCTATGGAAGTGCTCTCGGTACGCCCGCACCCTTCCGTATTGCTAGGCCAGCTTGATCTCTGCGTGGATAGTTTTGGTCTGGAGACGATTCAGTACCCGATGACGGCTCGTCCACCAGCTACTTCAAGGCAGTGTACCATGGTCCACCTCTTCACATGGCTCCACGCTATTAGGTGGTATCTCTTGTCTCAGTGGATCTCCACCGACTAGATGGTTGCAGATAGGCTCACCAAGCCTATAGATCGGGTCAAGTATGAGGCTTTCCGCAAATCCAGCGGTCCAATAAGTATATCCCTCGGTCTTGACCTTCACCGTCACCCACGATCCAGTGGGAGTTCATCCCTGGTCCTTGGTCACTTGTGACGGGCTCGTTATTATATGTGACTGTCTCCTTGTCACGCGTGATACTTCAGTAAGAGTTCAGCTCCACGGCTGTCTCACCCTTACGGCTTCATTCATCCTCGTGGCCATTTCAACCCTACGGCCTTCACCTTCAGTTAGTGGGGGTTTATGATATTCGGCGTCTGGCGGTTCTGATCCTATTGTCGTTTTTGAATAAATCATATCGAGCTCGATCGCAATCAACTACGCTTCACACACCTTCCTATTTTCAAAGTACAAGAAATCATCGCTTTCTGACTGATTTGGTTGCTGCATCACGAAGAGAAGGCAGTGCAGGTGCTCGGTGACAGAGCGATTACAGCCGCCTGGCAGCTATACTGCCAACATAATCCCCCCGTGACGACAGTAGTCGGCAAAGCCATAGCTCCCAGCCCAAACACTTTCCGTTCGCAGAGCTATTCGAAGGCTTGGAAGTAAACTCCCACTGCTATAGCGCATGCAAAACCGCAAGCAAGCGCACTCGTTGATCCACTATTGCAAAGCGGTCAGGCGGCATCAGGCCAAACATTTGACTATCCACGGACTCGTCCGTCAGCCCTACTTGTACCGGGACTGCAACACGTTGGGAGTATTGATGATCGCTCCCATCCAGTGTTGGAGAGTATACATATTGCAGCACCCACTTTCTTCCATCTTCCTTCTATAGCTACCTCAGATAGATCACATACATGCATACAGACCAGTCCTCAGCCTCTTTGATGCAGACTGTGCAGGGCACAGATCTTGCAGACCAAGGAGCAAGGAGTATCTTGGCATAGAGACAGGAGGGCATAAGGAGAGCGAGCATCTTACCAAAAAAAAAAAAAAAAAAGGAGCAACAAAGGAGAGAGCAATTGAATTGAGCAGCAGAGATTTTTTACAGAAGACAGATACCTATACCAGGCTTACCACATCATCGCGCACACATCAGGATCGTACCAAAAAAAAAAAAAAAAAAAAAAAAAAAAAACCAACAGCTCCACTCGGACATCACCATAGCAACCAGCGCACAACAGCACAGACAATACAACGACACACACCCCTTTTCTCTTTTCCTAAAGCCAAAGATAGGCAGACACTGACAGCACTTGCTATCTCTTTTTCGTCAATCCTTGCTGTGATTCTCCTGCGTAGTGATCGGCCTATTTCTATTTTCAAAGAAAGAAAAAAAAAGAAAAAACTACTCCTTGGGAGCAACGTTCTTCCAGCCCTTTTCAAAGCAACACTACGGCATTCAGAGACTCTTGATCAGTATACATCGTTTCGCACACCCTTGGACATTATTAGTCAACCAGAAAGAAGACCCAGATACGTAGATGTCCTTTCGAACTCCAGTTGCACTATCACTTGCCTTCCTAGCAGATCTTTTCTTTCGTTTGTTTATAGTATATGCACTGGACCTCGTTCAGGGACGGACCAGGAAGAGGACGAGGAGCGCGTATGAGAGGATATCGAGCGAACCAAAGGAGCCCCCTCCGATACCAGTCCGTAGTCCGACACTTCCTCGCAGCCGACTCTGCGAGTCTTTCATTCATAGGCAGTACCCTTGCATCACCCGTACATTTAATCCCAGTCCTACCAGGAAAACCCGAGGAGACACGCGAGGTAATGGAGGCTCTAGAGCAGCTTCGAATCACAGAGCACCTAGATCCATTTACTCCAGCAACACCAACAGCAACACCAACTCCAGACAGTTCAACAGCATAAACGCCTATGATCAGGCTGATCTTTACCCTACAGTCATCGACAGATACGCAACAAGACGAAATGTCCAGCCAATTATAGAGGATGACTATATTCCGTAATATGCAGGGAGACGAGGCTCTGAATCGCCGATCGAACAAAATAGGCAGATGGCTACGAAGCGTCAGAGAAGAGATTAAAAAACGCAACCCCCACCCAATAGATGATAGCTATGAATTCAGGATCAGGAGGAACCGAAGCCCGATAACCCGACCAACCTGGAATAAGGGAGTTGCTCTCAGAAGAATCAATAGAGAAGGCGACAACTGACGCAGTCAAAAGATTCCAAGACATGCTTCGGGAAGGATTCCCGAATCCAAGCCTAGAGTTGGCAGCAGAACAGGCAGGAGCGATTCTTAAGGTACTGTCATAGGGTACGGACACCTTTGCGGAGTATTACAAACGTACCACCAACATTTTGCACGGCTCTAGGAGGGAAGGCTACAGCGGAAAAAGCCAAAGCAGAAATGACCACCCTGCACCGGCATCTCCTAAGAGACGTGATTGCACAGTTTACAGTTGGACTCAATGACCTTGAACCCAGGGGAAGCTAAACGAAGATATGCAGGAGAAGCTCAGTGTATTTAAAGTCTATTAGAAAGTGGCAGAAGGCATAAGGAAGAAGAAGGTACTCGGAAAGGATAAACAAGCCCAGGAGGGTTTTCAGCAGACCCAGAAGTTCATTTATTGCCTGAAGAACACTAGGGACCTGCATCAAGCGGTCCTGAGTTCAAATATCACTTACATCAACCACAACCAGAGGCCACACAATGTGCAACAACTAAGGGCCAGGGGAAATCGTACAGATAAGAGAAACATGGGAATGCCAGCATTTTCAGCAGAATCAAAAACGCCTCCACAGCAAGCAGCACTGCGACAGCAGAAAATACAAACCACCCGTATATGGGATCCACCTAGCAACGGCGGCCCAGTCCAGCCGACTGGGAAAACGGCAAGTCACTCAGACCACGTAGTCGACTTCGCACTCACGTCAGGAGGCGAGGTCTACTCCACAACCCCCGGCAGGTTTTAATTCAAATACATCCAGAAACCCCTATATCAATGGGACTCGTTATTTCAATCCCAGATCCGATTTCATACGTTATATACGTTATATTTGCTGCCAACCGTTCTAGTATGATGAGCTGCATGCAAAAGCACACCGATCTGGATGTACGGGAAGATATACGCTGTCTTCAAAAGATCTCCTTGTCATCATAAAAAAAAAAAAAAAAAAAAAAAGGGGGAATATTTCAACTCAAGACTCAACAACTTCAAAGCTCACTGAGGAATATAGACAGCAACAGAGCTAAAGCGAGAGAAAAGATATGCAAATAGGGATTCATCAGTGGGTAGTATCTCATATTACAATTTCCAATGAGTCATATTACGATTCTATCGGAAAAAAAGAAAGAAAAACAAAGAAGGCAAGAACAATAGAGAGGTCAAATCGCCCAGACACAGGGACAAGAGACTGCTTAAGTTAGAGACTACTATGGAGAAGAGACTGCTCTGTAGTAACCTCTGAGGGCGCCTTAAAACCAAGAAGAAGTTCACCAACTCCGAAGCCATTCCCCCGGTCTGACATGGCCGCTTGGCAGAAGCGTGTCTGGGATCATGGGGCTGAGGAAGAACATCTCTATATCGATCAAGAAATCCACCATTTCACGCGGACTGGTATGCTCGCGAACCAACGGTCCCCAAGGCCAAAGACGACCACTCAAATCGACACCAGGCAGAGCCGACATGCCAGTTGCTTCAAAGCGTGCAGCCAGGTCTTTGACATGAAACCCAAACACAGGCAACCAGTCAGGATGTGGAGGTGGTTGAGGAAACGCCGCTCCCGATGACCAACCAGCATAAACATACAACACAGGAGTAAGGACTATTTCAAAAGGCCGAGCGAATAGGTATCCGGCCTTCCTCCATGCAGAAATAGCTACCGCCTAAGGACCGCCAGTCTCCCGTTGACCGGTTCGGCGGTCGCCTGTCTGGGGCACGCTGCCTATGCTTTTTGGTGATTTTCTTAGCAGACCGTTTAAAGACAAGAAGAGTCTCGGGCGCAGTACTGTTATCAGGGACTGGAGATATGGTCAGTAGGACACTCGGACATCTGGGAGGGACAACATACTTCTCGTGTCTGTATTACTGGACTGCTCTTCACTTTCTAAAACCTGACTGAAGGCGGTGGCTGCAATGTCTTCAAGTTCCCGGCGGCCAACCGACTGCGCCTGCCTTTTCTGACGCGGTTGAATTTTCAGAGCCAAAAGATGGTGACTGAGATCGCTGACGGGCTCTGGACTTTGGAACAGGCTGGGTCGGAGGAGGATCGAGAGACCCATTGATAAAGCGCGTGGAGAGATTTGGAGTAGGAGGCACTCCAATAACGGGAGCAGAGGAACGGCGAACCCCAACAGGCGCCTCAAAGTCAATTGAGGGAATTTGTTCAGCAAAACCCAAATGACTGCTAACCGAAGTATCGTGTGACCCGCGCTCGGGAGTATTCCTTGGGGTTGGCTGCCGTTTGGGAGTGGAGGGGATATCGAGTGTAGCAGGGACAGGATCCTCTCTGTCATCCGGATCTGGCATAACGGATCAGCAATCAAAATGTACACTGTGTGCGAAGGACTCACCGGCTTCGAGGGGCCCTTCACCTTATCCATAACCGGTGCTGCCAGCAGGAGAAGAAGGAATCTGCAAACGCTCAGGTCGAGAAGACTGCCTGGTCGGAGGAGATTGACTCGGCCGCGGAGACTGTGCAACCACATTAGCAGAAGTTTGAACAATCTGGCGAGCAGTAGGCGAGGAAGGAACCGAAGGAGCGCGACTATGGATAGACGCGGGCGCGGAGAAAAAGAGTGCAGTCGAATCGGAAGAGGACGGTCGGGAAGAGGGTTGGACAGCAGCTGTCTGACGCAGAGGTACCACTGGCTGAGATGAAGTTGAGGTTTTTGGAGTACGAATCGACCCCGGGTGAGAAGGAGGAGCCGACCCAGACTGACCAGACGAAGTTGGGACCCCGGTTACCAAAGTACGGCGAGTGCTCATCCCCGAGCGAGCGATAGCCACAGGTTCAGCAGGGAGTACCGAGGATGGCACAGGGGTCTAAACAGTATGTTTATGCCGAACGGTCTTTAAAAAGGAATATTCGTATAGACGGTAATTATACGCGCAGTTAGCGCATATTCCACTAGCAACACCGGATACCCGTTTGCACAAGGAAAAGACGCAGGTCAAGTTGGGGTTGGCATACCGAATGCAGCGAGGATTGGATACCTTGCCTGGGCCTTAAATCCGAAATGATTGCAGCTCCTGAGGATAAGTCGCTCGAAATGCTTCAACAGAGCGTGGACCTCGAGGATGAAGGTTGAGTAGAAAGTGCTGAGGTTATTATTTGCCATGTGAACCAGTCGACAACATCACTGTGCTGTCAGAGTGCAGGCTAAAAAAACCCCGCTCACCCACCCCAAAGAGTCATGCACCCCAAAGAGTCATGGGTAGAGTCTGGAGGGGGGAGGAGAAGTGTAGGGGGGGAGAACCCACATTCTTCCCTAGGGGAGACATTCTTCAGTTACAAGGACATCCACGCTCTCCCCCACGTACGACGGAACCGGCTGGAGCAGACTGCTCATTGTAAGACACGGGAAGCAATCTGAGTAGTCGAGTCTGGAGAATTGCCATGTTGGGAAGGAACCTATGTTAGCAGAACCCACTCGAGCCGGGAGAAAGCCGCGCAAGCCGGGTAGACGAGCAAAGGAGCCGTCAATCACTACCAGAATCAAGTCTCCCAAGGACCTATAATGCCACTCGACTGGAGGGAAAAGCATCCAGACAGAGAGGGACTTTGCAAAAAAAATCACAAAAGTCAAAAAGTCGAGACCAAAAGCAGCAAACCCGAGCCAGTCAAAAAGCCCAAAACCCAGGGCGGCAAATGGAATTGTATACTGACAAGGGAGTTACGAGAAAGCTGTAAATAACCGGCCCCCCGTGTATCAGAGCCTCCGGGGGAGTACAAAAAGGGACGGCGAAGAAAAAGCGGTCAGCAAGGAACCAGGAACCAAAGGCCATCCACAAAGGGGGGCAAGAGTCCAACTCTCGTCCGGGCAAAAACAAAAGAGAGCACCATCGAAACTGGCGACGATGACCTGCAGACCAGCAAAATTCCAGGAAATCGAATGCTCTTGGTCGTCGGCAAAGGGAAGGTATTGAGCAGAGACCACAGGAACCTGCTTATCGAAAAATTAAGTCCCCTCTGACTCTGACAGTAATCAGAGATAATTTTTTCGCAAAATGGCCCTACTAGGGCGAACAGTCACTGCCAGAGCTGGCGGGACTGGAGGAAGACGACAGAAAGCTGTGCGTTCTCGCAGATGCTCGACAAGTCGCGGACCTCCAGCGCCAATGGACAAAGCGTAGCAAGGCGACCTAGAGACTTCACAGAACCATTTTTCCTTTAGCAAATCAAGCACCTCGGGCATCTAAATGCCTACAGCAAGTAATAAGAAAAGAAGGAGAAATCATACTTTGCAAGACCGCCTTGAAAACAACGACCTCAAGACTTGCCGACGAGCACAGATACCAAGACCGGAAGACAAACGAAGAGAAGCCAAGAGACACACGATACGTCCGATTTAAAAAACATCTTATTGAGGAGGGATAATTATAGGCACATAAGCCCTCCTGAGTATGCAATATCCATAACTTCCATATCGCGGAGTGGGCGCGTGGTACCCTTAAAAGCGGACTAGGCATATAATACCCAGGGAAACACAGATAAGCAGAGCAAAGGACAAGAGGAGAAAGGTGTCAAGCAGACATAAGTACGAAGGAAGTCGAAGAAAGCCGAAGAAGGAGAACCATTTGTTATAGTGTGCGACGCAATACGCACCACCCGCGGGACGATCTTTTCTTATGGAGGGAGCAAAATGGCCGGATAGGCCCCAACGCACACCGCTTTTCAGCCATCTTACGACTGCAGTTCACAACGACAAAAAGTGCACTCTGGGTGCAGGACACTCGCCCGGGAATGTACGATGGGACTGCGTATGAGCATATGATAAATGGATGTAAGCGCACCTGGTCAGAATCGAAAAGGTGAAGCGGTTGTTGAGGAATGAGAGTGGGTGACGAAAAGGGTCGGAACCGATCGATCCCGGGAAAAAGTCGTGATCTTTGGAGAACCGAGCATGCCAAATGGAGTCGATTGCCGTAATGTTCGAGGTTCAGCCGGGTCGGGTTCTCAAGTGAGGGTGGTAAGTAAGAGCAAGGCTCGGTGGCCGTGGCTTGCTCCAAAAGTACGCGCAGTGGAATCCTCCCATGCCCTGATGCTGGAGCTCAATCAGGTGATTTGCTGAGGAGGGCGACTTCATGAATTTGACAGTGTTGAGTCTGACAAAAGAGAGCTTTTTGCGATGACGTATGGTGGATGGGCTATTGTAGTTGTAGTCCACCTCTTGCTTGAATCTCTCAGGTACAGGGGGGAACACGTTGCTTGGGTGCTGGCGGAGCAGGTTGCTCAAGTGTGTGCATGGTACTCTGCTGAGGATTTGGGTGTGGGGGTGTTGAGGCCGTTTGTGTCTCTTGCCAAGTGCCATGCTTCGTGTCGTGTTCTCCTTGCTCTTGCTGCTCTTGCTGCTCTGGCTGCTCTAGCTGCTGTTGCTGCTCTTAGTGCACTTATGGTGGTGATACAGAGGCCTTGCCTGCTGTCCACTTGAATTTTGTCTCGAGCATATCGATCCAGCAGCTCGTACTTGTAGCCAGTCCCAATTTGATCGCTTTGCAGTGATTCTTATATTATTCCTTGGCCTTATGTCAAAGGCACTCGTGGATGCGTGTGGGGTCCGCATTTGAGAGCTGGAAGGTCAAGGTGAAAACGTCATGGAGGTGGGGTGAGAATTTGACTGTCGGCGTTGTCTTCGTAGGTTTTGGTAGAGGTTTCGGTGCCAGTGGGTTGAGGAGCCGCTCGAACTGTGAGTCACTGAAGGTAACCAGTGTTGTCATGATGTCGTCGTTCTGGCTATTGAAAGGGACGGTGGTTTGGTCGCTTTTTCGAGTGCGTCTAGTAACTGGACATGCTCCCTGAAGGGTGATGACTCGTCGAAGGTGTACTACCACCTGTCGCGTCTACCACGTTCTCTGAACCTGTTGATCTTGGTGATGACATCTTGCGTCGCCATCTCAAACGATAGACAATGGTATATTTCCAGCGAATGGATTTTCACGCCTGAGTTGAGCAGCTGGGCTCGATTCCTTAACAGATACAAGGGAGTGAATGGATCCGTGGTTGAAGAGGAAGGATGCCGTTCGAGTGTCCTCTGCAATCGGCGGTAGTTGCTCTCCCGATTGCTCCTTCGACCTGAGGAAGTCTGCGAGGTCAGACGCGATTTCGAGTAGGTTTGCGTTGGGCGGAAGCGTCTTGGATATATGGGTTGTCTTCTCCTCGATGCCGTATGACTCTTTCTACTGCGGTACTCGTACCGCCGGTGATCTGTCTTTAGGGTGGCTCGGATGCTTTGGTCGATGGTATACTGGTGGGGGGTAGTCGGCTTCCACGAGCACACTGCGGGGTTTGCTCTCGCTTGCTGCTGTCTGCTTCGTTGCCTGTGCGAGACTGCCGGATGGTTCTGGTATTGAGTTGGTAGAATTTGGGAATCGGTGGTCTCGAAAAGCCGTTGCTACCATTTGCTATGGCATATGCATGAATGAGTGTAAATTGATTGATGATGTGGGAGAGTCATGCTCCCAATACGGCTATCTGTAAGAAAACGGTCCTATCCGAAGTAATACGCCAATAATTGATACGTACATAACCCAGTCTCCCCTGCGCCATCACATTTGCCGCGATTCCACCCTCTTGTTACCGCCACATGTAGCAAGTCCGGCCTCCCCTCTACTGGCTGACTGGTCTGACCTGAGATTTTGAAGACAACTGCGGACCGCCTTCTCGAGTCGTTGCCACGACTGTCGAGTGCCAGAACAAGTACCTGCCGGCGAGCGTGTGCCGCAGGAAATGGCGACCCGAGCGACTCAAACTCTTGCTGTCCGTATCCTCGCCCGGCCAGTGATTCTTACATTGGCAAGCGAGGATGATGTATCAAACCGGTACCGATCATGACCCCAGTGACTACGCGAGTTTTCTCTAATTGTAAAAGCAGGACCACCCTTCCCCGTCTCTACTCGAGCCGCCGCTGCATCTCGATCCTCACATAAGTAAGCCAGCTGAAGGGCGATTTGCAGACCCACCACCCTCGACCGAGTCGCTTGACGAGATAACGCCAAGGGGGCGCCATGTAGCGATCGTTCTTGCGAGGGAAAAGAAGCCAGATGACGCGGGAGAATCGAACCGCTAAACGAGATCTAGGAGCACGGGCACAATTCTGGAGGCTGAGGGTCTGGTATAGGACAAATAACGCTGGCCTTCAGCGAGCGGACACGTCGAAGGAATAGCGGCGGATCCTGCACGTCGACAAAAGTGAAAACGAGGCTATTTGAATTGCATATATCGTCTCTCTATCATGGTGCCTAACGGCCTCGAGGCTATAGGAAAGGATATCCTTGCGGCTCTTCAAAGCGTCCAGAAGCACCTGCCGTTGCTGCCTTTATGCCCTACGTCCGGATGCCGTTTGCTCCACTCCGCGCTAGCATTATGGACGTCCTTCAGCTCGAAATGAAAGCCGCAATCGGGTTAAAGGGCAGTGAGGTTGCCTGTCTACTTAACGTCAACAAGGACGCGACAAATACGGGCTGCTTCGTAGCTAAGAGCTACCTGTTGCCCGACAGCCTTCATGATAGAAGAGTTGATTTTGACGGTAGAATTATCCGAAAAATCGAGATCATGGTTCTGAGTTGAACAAGGACTCTTTATGTCAGTATGGAGCGAACCCTAAGTAACTTAGCCCGCGGAGTGCCCTTCCTCTTCTTGGGAGCAGCGGCGCCTTTGTGGGGGGAAAAGTGAGCCGCATCCCTCTTTTTTGGCGCCGGCGAGGCTGCTCTTGAGGCTGACGGCGCTGAGACAGGATACCAGGCCTCATCCTCCACCCCGTCACCGATATCTCCCTCCTCCGCCTTGCCGTCGTTCGTCTCCTCATCCTTATCCTTATCGTCATCGTCATCGTCATCGTCATCGACATCCTCATCCTCTTCATTCTCACCCTCACTCGTGTAATGACCTCCGCCGACGACTAGCTTTACGGCGATCGCGGCCGGCCACCAGTATTTGGAGGCCGGTTTTCCCAGCACCACTCCCTATATTTAAGGTCGTCACCAACGTCAGACGGCGTCGGCGGCATATCAGCCCACTCCTCCGCAATGAGGGGCGGCGGCGTCGACTCCTCTTTGACGACCTCGTAGGAGCCTTAAATACGACGAATAAAGGTATTATAATAGTAAAAAACGGGGTAACGGGCAAAAAACGTACCCGTATTAACGATATCGCCGAAGGATAATACGAATAACGCGGTAACGAAAAAGTAAATCTATTACTTATTTTCATTGTTGCCTCCCCCCAACTCGGGATGGATCTAACCCGATGTGGTAGTCATTTTTCATGATATACAGGCTTTTATTACTAAAACCTATGTATTATTTACTTCACCGAAATTTTCAATATATCCATTTATAAGTTTAAGAATATTATTACTGTTATCTATAGTCTTAATTTCAGCCTAAAACGGACTAATATAGGTGGTATAATCACAAAAAACGTAATACGTAATTGGATTGCAACCGTGGCCGCTACCCATATTTATTAGTTAAAACACTTACTAGTTAAAATACCTACTATTCAAATTATTTACTACTTATATAATAAGATGGTTTGTTTCACAACTATATATTCCTATAGCTACCACTTAGAAACAGTGCGATTACGACGGGGAAATCGAAGGGTAAGCAAAACCCCCTTATACCGGATAAGCTACTTAATACGCATATATCTTTATTATAATAAACTTAAGAATATTATAACTTAGACGGAGAACTTAAGGGGTAAGTAAAGCCTCCCTGTTTTCAACGTTTAACGAAATACCCGGTCCTTATATTCTCTTATTACGATAAATTAAAAAAACCGCGATTACGACGGAGAATATAAAAGCTAAGGAAAACCTCCTTATACCGGACGAGCTATTTAATATACGTATGCCTTTATTATAATAAACTTAAAAATACTATAATTTAAACGGAGAACTTAAGGGGTAAATAAAGCTTTTTTATTCTTAATTAGATACCCGGTTTTTATATTCTCCTATTACGATAAGCCAAAAAGACCGCGATTGCGACGGAAAATATAAAAATTAAATAAAGTTTCCCTATACCAGATAAACTATTTAGTACGCGTATACCCCTATTATAATAAATTTAAAAATACTATAACTTAAATGGAGAACTTAAGGGGTAAATAAAGCCTCCCTATTTTTAAAGTGATATCCGGTCCTTATATACTCTTATTACGATAGGTTAAAAAGACCGTAATTATAATGGAGACCTCACTTTTAAGGTAAAGTTTTTACCGTTTACCCCTTATATTTAGAGTAATACCCGGCTTTCATATACTCTTATTGTGATAGGCTAAAAAGACCGTAATTATAACGGAGACTTTACTTTTAAAATAGGGTTTTCACCGCTTACCCCCTTTATTTAAAGCGATACCCGGTTTTTATATACTTTTATTACGATAGGCCAAAAAGACCGTAATTGTAACGGAGACCTTACTTTTGAGCTAAGGTTTTCACCGCTTATTTTTTATATTTAAAGCGATACCCGGTTTTTAAATATTTTTATTACGATAGGCCAAAAAAACCGCGATTACAACGGAAATATCATTTTTGAGGTAGGGTCTTTACCGCTTACCCCTTATACCGCTTATTTTTTATATTTGAAGCGATACCCGGCCCTTATATACTCTTATTGCGACAGGCTAAAAAGACCGTAATTATAACGGAGATATCGCTTTTAAGGTACGGTTTTTACCGCTTACCCCTTATACTTAAAGCGATGCCCGGTTTTTATACGCTCCCATCGCGATAAACTAAAAAGACCACAATTGTAACGGAGATATTACTTTTGAGATGGGGCCTTCACCGCTTACCCCCTATACCGCTTACCTTTTGTATTTAAAGCGATACCCGGCCCTTATATCCTCCTATTGCGACAGGCTAAAAAGACCGTAATTGCCCTGGAGATATCCCTTTTAAAATAGGGCCTTTACTACTCTTAAAGCGATGCCCGGCCCTTATATTCTCCTATTGCGATAGGCCAAAAAGACCGTAATTGCGCTGGAGATATCCTTTTTAAAACAGGGTTTTCATTACTTACCCCCTATACTTAAAGCGATGCCCGGTTCTCGTATTCTCCTATAGTTATTACCTAAAAGTAGCGTAATTATATTGAAGAACCTCACTACTAAGCAAACACTCCAGGGACCGAAGAGCATTTCGGTGGTGTTCCATACTCATAAATATTAAAAAAAAAGGGGGATTAAAGTTGATTAATAATACGTAACGAAACGCGTAAATCTCGTAATAGTAAAATAATTAAAAAAAACAAATAGGAACGTACGGCGGTTATAATAAATAATTTATTTAAAATAAAATAAAAGGAAATTACGACTAAAATATAATTAATTATATAAATAGACTTTCTAAAAATAAATAAATTTTGTTAAAAAATTAAAAAAAATTAAATAACACTAAAATAAGGATAAAAAGCTTAAATTTAAAAGTAAAATACGTAAATCGGGAAGAAAAACGCGGCTATAATATTTATATTAAAGCCGGTACCAAAAAAAGCGAATTAAATAATACGAATAACGAAAAAAATAATAAAACAAATGTTAGAGTGCGAAATGGTCAAGTGAATGATTCATTGAGTGCTAATAACTAAAAATATTAAGGTACAGAATCACCAAGGGAACGGGGGCCCCGGCTTATTAAATATAATAGGACGGTAATACCGGTAATAATAACGTAATTCGTATAAATATCCTTAATATAATTAAATAAGCTAATAACGGGCTTAAAATAAGTATTATAACCGGTAATATTATAGGTAATATCCAAAACCGAAGGGTGCGAGACCGGATAATTATAATAGTCGGCCGGACTACCGTATTAAGCCGTATAAGACGCGAGAGCTACGTTAAAGGGGCCTTGGTTTTAATATTACCCCCTTTTTAGGTAAAGACTCGTCCCGAGTCTTCTAGTATAATCTAAGCTTTTAAAATCTTTTATTTAATTATCGAAACGTTAATAACGAGGTATTAACGGTAGTAACGTTAACGACGTTAATAACGGTTTATTAATTTAATAAAATCTTTAAAATAAATCGAGAAATAAAAGAAAAAATAAATACCGAAAAAAATCGAAACAAAAACCGAATAATATATATATAATAAAAAAATTAATAATAATCGGGATTTAAATAATTCGAACTAATTCGCTTAAAAACGCGATATCTGAAATATAGTCGGGAACGTATATTATTTCTTAATTTAATAAATACGTTTAATAAAAAGCTAACTTATAACAGTTATTTTTATATTTTATTTCCGAAATAATAATAATAATTAAATAAGGTTTTAGATAGAAAAAAATAAAATTAGGGCAATTAAAATAATATCAATAATAAATATTAATGTCACAAGTGCATGAGTGCAAGTGATAAATATGTGGGTAAAGTGTATAATGGATGATCTATCTAGCTGAGTGTGCGCAATATGAATATATACGCCAAGCCGCTATATTCCTTTAGGTGTTAGTGGCGTTAGTAACGCGTACAGACCGCATAATGTACCGTACAGTATAGTACGCAGGATCCTCCTATGATTTATACCGTGATAATATGTTTATAAAAAAGAGAAAAAAGCAACGTTTTCGTCGCGATATATCTATTATAAAACATTATAGATGTCGATAGCCTCGGTAGTAAAAATGGCCTAAAACAAGCTCCGAGTATATAGATTATATTGATCCAATATATAGTTATTAAGAAATAAAAGTAATTGGAATCGTATATTAAGAAAAAGCTGAAAAAAGTTGTAAGCCGGGGAAAAGGTGTAAGCCGGGACGTTATCGCAATCTACCCGGGATATTGTTATATTTTTAATTGAGCTAAAAGGCTTAAAAACGTAATCTCCGAAATATTTATAAATGATATTTCTTAAATCGTCTTACTTATCCCTTAAGAACCTATGAGCCTTCTACCTATATCCGTCCTTATTAATAATATCATGGCCATTATAATATGTACCGGTATTAACGAAGTTTACCTTAGCGTATTTAAGGACGTCGTCGTTAAGGACGTAAAAGAATAGGCCGGGGTCGTCCTTATCGATGGGCTCGGCCTAATATACTAACGTATAATTTACGGTAAACATCTTTTATCCTAGGTGAGAACCTTAACTTAAGTAGTTACCACGATTTATATAGCTACCAGGGTAAGGACGTCTATCGCGATTATAGCCATTTTAACGTTTATCGCGATCGTAATTACCTAAAGTAAATAATGGCGCTATCGATTATGAATAAGGTGACTTACTATAGGTACGGTATTACTCATATTATGCTGATTAACGCAGTTGGATATAAGCCATAAAGGTTTCTTAATCATTTAGGAATTAAAGGGTACTTTATAAGGCCGTTTCAAAGTAAGTAAATACGAGCTTAAGAGCCTGTTACTAAATGTTACCCAGTCGTTTAACCACTATTATTACCCGGCCCACGAACGCAGTTGTAGATTTTTAATTTACGGCGTCTTTATGTATATATTTCAAGTAATTAAGTTGCTCAAAGAGTTAATATTCTGGGGTTCTAAACCAAATAATAAGCGTAAAAACCAGGGGTTCTATAGTTTTTATATTTATGAGATAACTATGGGTTTTATTAATAATTTCAGATATCCATTAATTATAGGCCTTATTAGAGCCTTCTGGCTTTATAAAGCTTAAAGCAATACACTTTTGAACGACCTTATTGCCTTTAATATTACTTATAAGTTAAAATCAATGAACAAAAATATAAACGTTGGTGGTACCATTGAAATAGCCGATTTCTTTAATGCGGTATTGCTTATTATCCTTTTCTTTTTACTTATCCTTTAATAATTAAAATATCTTACTAAGTAATTCTGATATAAAGTCTTTACGGCGTTACTTAAGTAATTTTAAGCGAGCTTTAAAGGTAATAAACTTGTTTTAAAGATTATTAAATTTGGCATTAAACTTTATATTAATAATTATAATAGTTTTACTTAATTCCTTAATAGTCTAATTAAGGGTTTTAATATCAGATATCTTTAAGGAAGGCTTCGATAACTAAGGTTACGGGGTCTTTCTTAAGTGAATATTATGTCCTTCTAATATAAGATAATAATTAACGTGATCGGGCTAGTTAAAGCTTTTAATATAAATAATGAAAATATCGAAATGCCTTTTAAAGGGATCAATAAGTTAAAAGTCAAAAAGGTCCGTTTAACGCGGTTATTATGAAAGCTATAACGTAGTCGCTCCTGATAATAGGTATATTAAAGGTTATATTCAGACTATATTAAAGGCTTAAATAATTAAAGCTATTACTACTATTTATTATAAATACATAAATATAAGTGATAAATATATAAGTAAAGTATATAATAAATGATCTATCTAGTTAAGTATACGCAATATAAGTATATACGCCAAGCCGCTATACCTTTTTAAATATTAATGGCGTTAGTGGCGCGTACAGACCGCACAGTATACTGTGCAGTGCAGTGCGTAGGATCCTCCCATGATCCATACCGTAACAATTAATAATTTTATTAATATATTTAAATTCTGATTTATTAATATAATATTAAATATTAACCGGATTTTTATTAATTTAACGGATTTTATATTATAATTCCCCTTTTTTATTTATATATTTTATATTTAAGATTTTATTTAATTCTTATTTTTTAATTTCCGGATTGTTAATAATAATAAATTCGGGAAATAATAATTTTTAATTAAATATAAGAAACTTATTAATACTGGGAAACTTAATAAAATTATTAATATAAAAAACCGGATAAGCTTTAAATAACTAAGGAACGTTAAGTTTATATAAAAATTTTAAAAAAATTTAATTGCTTATAATTTAATTTTTTATTAAGTTAATTAATAACGAAATTATAAGTATTTATTATAATTTCGTTATTTATTTTGAAGTTAATATTTTATCGTTTTTTATTTATTTATTTAATAATATTTTTTTATAATCGAATTAAATCTTCCTTAATTTTTAAGAAAATATTGTATATAATAATAAAGATATTTATTACGTTTTTAATATAGAAATATCTTTTTACGGTAATATATTTTTTATCATTTAAAACAAAGGATATTTTAAAATTAAAACCGTAATTTAGGTAAAAAAATATTATTTTTATATTTTAATTAATAATATTACTATCCGAGAATTTATTATAAATAACTATCGGATTTAATTATTTTAAAAATAATTAACGTAAAGTTTTAAACCTTTTTTTATTTCTTAATTTATACGTTTTAATTAACCGTTAATTTAAATATAATATAGAATAAAAATTCTTAAATTAATTTTTAATTAATATAATAATAATTTCTATATTTTATTAATAAATTAAAGACCTTAGTTGGATAAAATCGTAAATAAAAGTTTATAATATTTAAAAACCTTTTTAATAAATAATTAAGTTATTACCCTTATTAAAGTCCCTTTTTTTTTTAACTTAATAAAAAATATAATAACATTATTTAAATAATTTATTAATTACGGTTATAATAATATTTATAAATTTATATTCGGGAAGTTTAATAAAAAAATTAATTATTAAATTTTTTAACGTTAATCCGGAACTTCCGGTTAATATAATAATTTTACTAGTTTTTAATAAAAGGCTTTTACCCGTAAATATATTCTATAATTAAATACGTATTTATGGGTATTTTTTTTAAGGATAAGTTAATAATAATCCTTAAATATTAATTAATAATCCGGTTTTTTCCGGGATATTTGTTAACCGATTTATTATAAATATATTTAAAGACTTTAATATTGGCGATAAAAAAATTTAAAGTTTATTTTTAAATTTTAAGATATTATTTTTTATTCTTATATCTTTTAAAAATACTTTTTTAAAACGGCGGAATTAATTAATGATAATAACGTTTTTAAATTTAAATAATTTTATATTAATTTTATTTATTTTTTTAATTTATTAATAGAAATTATTATTTGTTAAAAAGTTAAAATCTAAGTTTAAATTATTATTAATTTCTTTTTTTTATTAAAAACGGCGATTTTAAAATAATCCTAAAAAAAGAGCGTTTAATATTAAGTTTTAATCTTATTATTATTATTTTTATTTAACCGATAATTAATATTCTTATTAAAATATTAGTTTTATTATTTTATTTCCCGGGTTTATATATAATTTTAAAATTAAATTTTAATAAAAATATAAAATATTTAATTTACTTATGAAATAGTTTTTATTACTTAATAAAATATTTTAAAGCTTAATTATTTATAAATATCCGAATAAAAATATTTATTATTTTTAATTCCGGTTTTTAATTTTTAAAATATTTAATAATAATTAATAATTCCTTATTAAAAATATTATAATTATATTTAATGGGTAATATTATTTTATTATAAAAAGCGATAGGATATAAAAGTTTATTTTTATTATATTATAATAATATTCTATTAAATATATAGTCCGATAAATTTATTTTTAGGATAATTTTTTTTAATCTATTGAAATATCGAAAAATTAATACGGTAATAAATAATTCCCGTAGCTTTTAAAAAGCTTTTTAATAATTATCGGTTTATATAAAAAATATTTTTTTTAATAAACTTAATTAATAATCGTATTTTATAAGAGAAATTTCATATAAACCGTTTAAAAAAGTTATAAAAATTTCTAAATTTTTAAATATATTTAAAATTAATATAAATTAATTATTTCTTAATAATTTTAATTTTTTTTTTATTAATTTTAAATTTTTCGATAATAATAATAAATTTTAAGAATTTCGTTTTTTATATATTAAATTCGTATTTTTTAATATTCATTTATAAATTTATATTATAGAGTTTTTATAATATTTTTTTAATATATTCCGTATATTTTTATTTTATTTTATTATAAATAAAAATATTATTTAAGTACGCTTAATAAAAATTATTAAAATATTTAAATAATATATTAGTTATATAAAATTAATATAAAATTAAACCGTTTATTAAGCCGAAAAATATTATTTTATATTTAAAAATTTTTAAAAACGTTATGAATATAATAAAGTTTTCGCTTTTTAAGTTTATCCTTAATTTATTAAAAATAATTATAATATTTAAAGAAATAAAATATTTATAACTGGCTATTCGGATTAAAACTTTATTAATAAAAAGAATAAAATATTGGTTTTTTTAATAATAACGTTAAAACCCCGATAATCCACGTAAAGTCGAAAACTTCTATTAAATTTAAAAGCGAATAAAATAAATAAACCGAAAAGAGTTTTATTTGGTTTAATGAAACTTTTCCGAGATTTTTAATAATATATTTTTTTAATTTTTAAAATTTATATCCCAATATAGGATAAAAGTAATTTTATAAAAAAAAATTTTTTAAAATAAATTTAATTTAATAATTATAATCCCGATAAAATAAAAGTTTATCGGTTTATATATAATTAAAAACGTTTTTAAAATTATAATATTTTTTTAAAAACTAATTTATAACTTCATTAAGAATAATAATTTTTTACGGAAATTATTATAAATAATTATTATTTTTACGATTTATACGTAATTCTTAAATAAATTATTTATAATTTTAAATAGGTTTTTTTATATAATATAAATAAAAACGTATTATTTTTTTTTTAATTTTTTATATAATAATTATATATAATAATATTAATAATCGAGATAATAAAAAACTTTTTTTTATTTTAAGAATTAATTAAATATCGTGTTCAATTAATAATTTAATAATATTAAAAAAAATAAAAGATAAGTTATTTTTAATAACGATTTAATTTATTTTAAAAAATAAATTAATTTTTTTTTCAAAATAATAGGATATATTCGTATTTAAAATAATTTATTCCGGTATAATCGTAAAAATTAAATATAAAAAAAATATTATTACGGTAAGTATCCGGTTATATTTTATATCGTTTTATTTATAATTTTCTTAAAATAATTTAATATTATTTAAACTAAATAATAAATATCGGAATTACTAACTCTAAATATCCTTATACCGTTATTGTTAGAGAACTGAGTCTCTATGTAGCATGTATCACGGTTTGGGGTAGGCATGAGCATGGATAGCTAGCTCCCGGGGGGTCTTGGCGCGTACTCACTTAAATCCATAGCCACCTACCTAGCTAGATCATTAATCATATATTATACTTTATACAGTTTTTAACAAATGGTAGCAATAGACTGGCAACAGATCTAAGTGTATCGTCATATATACTCGCTATTTCATTATTAGTAAGGCCCATTAATAATACCTTATATCGTAGATAACCTGAAGCTGTAACCTTAGTACCTCCCTGAGTTAAATAGGTTTCATTTTTGATACCTTATAATTACCTTATTTTTAACTTAATCTATTTAGTTAACCGTTAGATAGCTATGCCGTTATTTATTTATTTTATTTATTTAATAAGCTTTTTATTATTACCTTTTTATATATCGGTTCTTAAATTTAGATTTTTATTTTTTAATATATTATTTAAATTTAACATTATATCTTTTAACTTATTTAATTACTTGTTAAGGCCGAAAACCTACTTTATTATTTATAACCTTTATATATAATACGTATTTCTTAAATTATTAAAAAAAAATTTATTTATTAAAGTATTAATATTAAAAATCCTATTTTATATAATACTTAAAGATTTTTACCTGAGATTCTTATTAAAGTAAACAATAAAATATAAAGAGTATATTTAGTTTTATTTTATTTTTTAATTTCCGCTGCTATAATAAACAGATAAGCCTTTTTTTATTCCGTTATTATTATTAAAACTTTTACTTTAAAGTTTATTTTTATAAATAAGTTAAAAAAAGAATTTTTAATTAAATTATAAATATTTATAATAAATAAAAACGGAAGAAATATTATAAAAGCTAAAATAAAAAATATTAATAATAAATTAATAACCATTTATTAAAAATAATATATTTTTAATAAAAATTATCCCTTTTATTATTATTATTTATTTTTTAAAATAGCTTAAAATAATTTTAAATATAAGCTTAAAAAAAAAGTTTACGGACCGTATTATATATATTTATAATCTTATAATCGTAAATATTATATATTATTTGCTTTTAGATTTTATTTAATATTATATATAATAATACTTATTCTGGTAAATATATATTTTTTTAATAAAATATTAAAGATTTTATTTTTAAGCTTTTTAGCTTAATTTTAAGTTTTAAAAATACGATAATATCCCGGGTAAATAGGGGATTTTCCGGCTTATATTTTCTTAATATAAGATTTTAATATTGGCCTTTTATATTATTATTATTAAGTTTTTTTATTTCTTTAATATTTTTAATATAAAATATATTTATTCTTTGGCTTTAAAGTTACTTATAACGTCGTAGATTTCACTATCGTTATTATAATAAAAACGTCGTATTTTTTTAATTTTCCGGTATGATATTAAAGAACTAAGTCTTTATATAGCATATATTACGGTCTGGGGTAGGTATAAACATGGATAGCTAGCTCCCGGGGGTCTTAACGCGTACTTACTTAAATCCATAGCCACCTACCTAGCTAGATTATCAATTATACATTATATTTTATATAGTTTTTAATAAATAATAATAATAGACTAGCAATAGATCTGAGTATATTATTATATATACTCGCTATTTCATTAACAGTAAAGCCCATTAATAATACCTTATATCGTGGATAACCTAAAGCCGCGACCTTAGTACCTCCCTGAGTTAAATAGGTTTCATTTTTGATACCTTATAATCACCTTATTTTTAACTTAATTTATTTAATTAGCCATTAAATAACTATATTATTATTTATTTACTTTATTTATTTAATAAGTTCTTTATTATTATTTTCTTATATATTAATTCTTAAATTTGGATCCTTATTTCTTAATTTATTATTTAAATTTAGTATTATATTTCTTAGCTTATTTAATTACTTATTAAGGCTGAAAATCTACCTTATCATTTGTAATTTTTATATATAATATACATTTCTTAAATAATTAATAAAAATCTTATTTATTAAAGTATTAATATTAAAAATCTTATTCCGTATAATATTTAAAGATTTTTACTTAAGATTCTTATTAAAGTAAGTAATAAAATATAAAGAATATATTTAATGTTATTTTGCTTTTTAATTTCCGCAGCCGTAATAAGCGGATAAGCCTTTATTTATTCCGTTATTATTATTAAAGCTTTTATTTTAAAGTTTATTTTTATGAATAAATTAAAAGAAAAAGTTTCCGGTTAAATTATAAATATTTATAATAAATAAATATAGAAAAAACGTTATAAAAATTAAAATAAAAAATATTAATAATAAATTAATAGCTATTTATTAAAGATAATACACTTTTAATAAAAACTATCCTTTTTATTATTATTATTTATTTTTTAAGATAACTTAAAATAATTTTAAATATAAACTTAAAGAAAAAAAGGTTACGGATTATATTATATATACTTATAGTTTTATAATCGTAAATATTATATATTATTTACTTTTAAATTTTACTTAATATTATATATAATAGTATTCGTTCCGGTAAGTATATATTCTTTTAATAAAATATCGGAGATTTTATTTTTAAGCTTTTCAGCTTAATTTTAAGTCTTAAAAATATAATAATATCCTAGGTAAATAGGGGATTTTCCGGCTTATATTTTCTTAATATAGGATTTTAATACCGGCCTTTTACGTTATTATTATTAAGTCTTTTTACTTCTTTAATATCCTTAGCGCGAAATATATTTATTCTTTAACTTTAAAGCTACTTATAACATCATAGATTTCATTACCGTTATTATAACGAGGGCGTTATATTTTTTTAATTTTCCGGTATATTACTAAAGAACTAAGTCTTTATGTAGTATATATTACGGTTTGGGGTAAGCATAAGCATAGATAGCTAGCTCCCGGGGGGTCTTAACGCGCACTTACTTAAATCCATAACCACCTACCTAGCTAGATCATCAATCATACATTATACTTCATACAGTTCCTAACAGTTATAATAAAATATATAAAATAAGTAATTATTTTAAAGTTTATACGTCTATTTTATTTTTTAACGGGTATAAATCTAAGATACTTATAAAAAAAAATCTAAAATAATTTGTAAATTCGAGAAATAATTTTTTCATTAATAAAATAATAATTAATTACTCCGGTATCAATAAAAAAAAGAAATAATATTTTATTTAAAAAAACCGATTTAATTATAATAAGCGGTTAATCGTTTTAAAAATTAAACGTTAAATTTATTTTTAAAAATTTATGATTATATTTAATAAAATAAATCTGGAAATAAGGCGCTTAATTTATTTTTATTACGTTTTTAATAAAAATCAGTTATTTACTGAATTTTCAGAATTATAGGAAAAAGAATTATTATAACCCTATTTATAAATAAAGTTCCTATTATTTTTTTTAAATAAGATCGTTTGATTTATTTAATCTTATTAATCTTAATAAAAACTTTATAAGTTTTATAAATTAATTTAAGATAATCGAACTCTTTATAAAAACTTCCGTAATAATAATATTTAAATAATTTTAAAAAAATTTATCAAAAAAAAATAAATAACTCCGGTTCCCGCGGAAAAACAATAAGATATATTAATAATAATAATTTTAATAGTTTTTTTAACATTAATCATTAAACCCTTTTAAAAGCCCAGGCTTTTTTTTCTATTTTAATTTAATAAGTATTATATTAGATATTATTTATACGAATAAATCGGTTTTAAAGCTTAATAATGGAATCGGCGTAATTATTAATAAAATAATAAGTTTTTTTTAAACCGGAATAAATTTTATTTATTAATTTATAAATAGAATATATTTCCGGGAGACCGGCCGTTATTCTTAACCGAATAATAAGTTAACGTTATTTAATAAAAAATTCTTAAAAAATATTAATAAATTTTATTTAAAGATTATTATATTCCGTTTTTAAATTAAATATTAAATTCTTATTTTTATATTAGTTATTTAAAAAAAAATAAGAGTTTAATTATTAAGAACGTTATATTTTAAATTTTAAAAATTTTATTATTTTTTCTTTTTATTTTAATACGGATATATTCAAAAAAAAATCCGGAAGCCTTTTTTATTTTTATTTTTTTTTTCTTTTTATAATTTAAAAAACGAGAAATAATATATTTTATTTATTAAAATTTGGAGAAAAATAAATAAATATTATTGAGGAATTTATTTTATATTTAAAATATTTAATTAAAATAATTAAAGGATTTTTATAAAAACGTTAAAAATTAAATTTTTTTTAAATCGTTAATTAGGAATAATAATTAATATCTTTTATTATATTCTTATAATAATAAGATCGAAATAAATCTCGATAACGGGAATATATATAAGAACGTAATCATAATTATTATTATTAAAAAAAACGGTTTTATAAACTTAATTGAATTTTAATAAACTTAGTTTATAATTCCTTAAATTATATATAATGTATATTTTATTATAATTAAAAATCTATTTTCTCGGAACGAATTCGTTAATAATCTTAATAATATTTTCTTTAAAGTTTATAATTTATATTTTTTTATTAATGAAAATCTAATAATATTTTAAAAATTTTTTTTTTTTTTTAATAAATCAATATTAATATGTTATTAAAAAATATTAATTAATTATAAATTATAAATAATATTTTTATTAATAATCTTAAAATTAATAAAAATACGAAATCGAATTTAAAAAATTTATATATATTTATTTTTAATATCTCTTAAGATAAAAATTAGATTTTAATTTATTAAATAATTATATATATTTTAATCAATAATATATATTCGTTTATATTCAGGAGGGAATAAAAAATAACGTTATATAATATATATATTTTTTTTCCGGTAAAATGGATCGTAATATAATACGTTATATAATATATATATTTTTTTAAATCCGGTATTTTATAGATTAATTTATTAACTTTAACTTAATTCTTTTTTTTAAAGACCGTAATATAAACTCTTTTACTTATTCCTTAAGGATTTTTCCTAACTTTAATAATAATAATTTAGTTTTTAAATACAGATACGGCCTTATTAGTTTCCTTATAACGAGTTATAAGATTCCCTTATATCCGTTTTTACTATTTATCGTTAGTAAATTTTAAATCGGTAAATATCTTTTTTTTTTAAACTTTTTATTTAATTTTATCGCTTTAATAAAAGCGAATATATAAATAACCTTAATATAATATTAGAATACGAAATAGTTAAATAAATAATTTATTAAGTACTAATAATTAAAAATATTAAAATATAGAATTATTAAAGGAGCGGGGGCCCCGACTTACTAAATATAATAAGACGGTAATACCGGTAATAATAACGTAACTCGTATATATATTTTTAATATAATCGAGTAGGCCGGTAACGGGCCTGGGATAAGTATTATGACCGGTGGTATTATAGGTAATATCCAGGGCCGAAGGGTACGAGACCGGATAGCTGTAATAGTCGGCCGGACCACCGTATAAGCCGCATTGAGCCGCATGGGACGCGAGACCCGCGTTAAAGGGGCCTTGGCTCTAACAATAAGCGGCGAATAAAAAAAAGGAAAAAGAATAAAAAATAATAATATCGCGGAAAACGCGAATAATTAAGGCCCGTTTCGCGAATATAAAAAAAAAAGGAATAACGGCAAAAACGAACCCAATATAACTAATAAAAACGTTTAAAATAATAAAAAAGCCGCTAATAAAATAAATTATTATAGCCCGGATATTATAAAACGGAATTATCTTTTTAAATATAATATTATTAAAAGCTAACAAAAACCTTAAAAAAACTAAAATATAAATAAATGAATATATTTATTAAACGGTAAAAATATTACGATAATCGTTTACGGTTATAATAAATAACGTTTACGTTAAAAGGTTTACCGATATAAAAAAAATCGTTACGATAAAACGTAGAAAGCGGGAAAACGTAGTATCTTATTTAAAATTAAAATTATAAAATATAAATTCCCCCCAATAATTAAAAAACTTAATACGATAAAAAAAATAAAAAAATATTCGAATATAATTTTAAATATAGTTTCGATAGGGATATACGACGTTAACCTAAATAAAGAGATTACCGAAAAAAAGATTTTTTAAATTAACTAAACCGTAAAATAAAACGGTAAATATCTATTAATATTTTAATTATTAAAAATATAATTATATTATAACAAGTTCTTGCCTTTTTCGCCGTAGCGAAAATTAAGCTTTATAATACAAAGGCTACTATAATTAATTTAGTTAATAATCATAAAGGTAGGGCTTGGTAAAGGGCTTGGCAAAGGGCTTGGTAAAGGGCTTGGCAAAGGGCTTGGTAAAGGGCTTGGTAAAGGGCTTGGTAAAGGGCTTGGCAAAGGGCTTGGTAAAGGGCTTGGCAAAGGGCTTGGTAAAGGGCTTGCCGGGGGTGAGGGTAAGGGTGCAGGTGAAGGTGCAGGTAAGGGGCCCTGCTTACCTCTCAGGTTCTCCGTTGGAAATACGGTTATTTCTGGTGGTAGCAATGGGAGTATACGTGGACCGGGCATCGCTTTAGCTATATAAAGTAGTTGCTTAATAGTCAGGGTCCCCGTTGTAAATACGATTATTTCTGGTAATAACAATAAAAGTAACTAAGTATCTCGTTATACGTATAACTCCAAAGGAGGTCTTACTTAACCTTCGACTTCTCCGTCCTAATAGCGGTGTTTTTAAGTAATAATTATAAGAGTATATAGTTATTAAGTATCTCGTTATACGTAGGGAAGTCTTACTTACCTTTCGACTTCTCCGTCGTAATAGCGGTATTTCTGGGTAGTAATTATAGGAATATATAAATATTAAATATCTCGTTATACGTATAGCTTTAAGGGAGGTTTTACTTAAAGATTATCTATTTATAGCCCGGGTTCTCCGTCGCAATCGCGCTATTTCTGGGTAATAGCTATAGGAATATATAAATATTAGGTATCTCGTTATACGTATAGCTCCAAGGGAGGTTTTACTTAGGGATTATTTGCTCGTAACCCGGTTTCTCCGTCGTAATTACGCTGTTTCTGGGTAATAACTATAGGAGTATACGGGTATTAGGTATCTCGTTATGCGTATAGCTTTAAGGGAGGTCTTGCTTATAACTACTCCCCGAACCGGTACGGTATTGGTACCGCGGTATAGGTACGGTATAGGTACGGTATCGGTACGGTATCGGGAAAGGGTAACTTTATCCCGTACCGGTGGTAAACGGTATAAAACAGTACGGTATCGGTAAATATTAAGATATCAATAGCGGATTAAATAAAACTTAATACCGTTAAAAAAGGGTAATTTCTAATAAATAAATATAAAGATTATTATAAACGCCTTAAGGAATATTTTTATCCTATTAAATAATATAGATAATCTATTTTTTTATATTTAATAATATAATTATATCCTTTATTATTAAATTCTTAATTAATTTAAATATTTCGTTCATTTTTATTAACCTTAATTATAATTAAGAAGGCTTAATAACGGTAACCTTCCTTATAATTAAATTATTTTTAAGTTCGAAAGTATATAATATTATTTTAGCCGTTAAGAAAAGGTTAAATTTTTAAGATTCGTTTAAGAAGCTGGCCGCTTATTAATCCGTAAGGTTAAAAACTAATTTAAATAGTAGTAATTAACCTGAATATATAATAAGGGTTCTTTTTATATATTTATAAAAGAGCCTTTAAATCTTTTAAATTATTATTATTATTATTAATATTATTATTATCCTTTTTATTATTAATATATATTATTATTATATTAATATTATATTTTTATTTCTCCTAATCCTTATTTTTTTACTTCTTAATATCCTTATTATTAACCTTTAAATCCTTATATATTTAGTTTATTTAATTTTCTTTTTATTTACAATAGTAAATTAATATTTTCGCCCGGAACGTTATAAAGTAAAAATATTTTTAATAATTATAATATTATTTAATAATAAAGAAATAATACTTATAATTAATATTAATAAAGGTATTATAAAGGATATCCCGGGTTATTTATAATAAAATTAATAATTTATATAATAATTATCTTTATTAAATAAGAATTTTATCTTTAATTTCTTAAAATAATATTATTATAAATTAATAACTTAAATAAGTATAAAGATAAATATAAAAATATTATATTTTTTATATTAATCCAATGTATTATTAATAGGATCGTTAAGGGTATTTTCCTACTTTAAGAAAGAGTCTAGGTTTTTTACCGGGTAAAGTTACTTACTTAAGGATTAATTAACTAATTAATTAATATTAAAATTTACTTAATATAAGTTAAAAATATCTTAAAGTACGCTTTAATAAATATTGACCTAAAAGGTTTTATTTTATTTAACTTGTTAATTATTAATTTTAAAGATCTTATTGGTACTTAAACGGTATAAGAGAATTACTTATTTATATAAGTTATTAATAAAGCTTTACGTCTTATTATAATACTTAAATAACTTATAATACGTATTATTTAGACTTAATATAAGCTCTTTCTTCTAATAAATTTACTTATAACGTAAATAATTCTTTTATTTTTTAATATAATTAAAAAGTTTACCGTAAACTTTAAAAACTAAATAAATAATTAACGTCTTAATAATACTTATTAATTTAATAACTTAATAAAATAATTAAGTAAGCTTTATTAAATATTCTATATAATTCTATTTTACCTTTATAAGTTTTAAGATATAATTAATTCTTTTATTTTCTTTAAAGAATTAATTAATATTTATATAGAATCATAATATATACGTTATTATATAAAATAATAAGTCTTAATAAGTTTTAACGTCCTTAAAAGAGTTAAGTAATACCTTTCTACGCTTAATACTTATTATTAAGATTAAGAGGGTAATAAATATTTAAGTATCTATTTTTCTTTATTGGATTTTAATAAAAGTTTCCTTATATTTATTATTTATATTTATATATATTACCGTTTTACGGATTTAAAATAAGTTAAATTAATATAATAATTATTATAAATTAATTTTACCTTTATAAGTATTTTAAAAACATTAATCCCTTTATTTATTATCTCCTTAACTTTAAATTAATAATTTTATTAATATTTTATATTATTATTCTAAGGATTAATTTTAAAATAAATTAAAAAGGCCTTTAATAAAAACTGGATAACATATATTAAGCATAATAAATACTTTACTTTACTCTAGGTTAAAACCTACCTTAATACCGATATTTCCCTTTTAATAATATTAATAAATATTCTTTACCTTACCTTAGCCTTATACCGTAATATAGTGATTATAATATTATTAAAGCTAATATTATTAATCGTAATTATTATAATATGATCTTCCAAAGTATATCTTATGATTATTTTATTTACGACGGACGCGAATTAAGTATTATTATAAGTACCTTTAACGTACTTAAAGTCAATAAGGGTATTATAATATTCTTAATTACGGTTAATTTAATAAGCTATAATTGCTATATAAGATTATTTATTATTAATAAGTTAATAATTTATTATTAATAAGATTTTAATTTTATTATCTAGAAGATTTTTAAATAAGTTAAGTTTAATATTTTCTAAGCGCTTTATTACTTATTTTTTAATAATATTTACAGATAATATTATTATAATAAAATTAAAATAATAAAATAAGCGTTAAGTCTTATTATTCTTTATAATAATAAAGGGTAAGTTTATTTTAATTATTTATCGGCATAATTGCTTTAAGAAGTTAATCTATATTAAGACTTTATTATTAAAAGGAAGTTTAACTTATTAATTAATTAAATATTATAAATATAATAATTATATATTTATATTAATCTTTATATTTATTAGAATTAAAGGGAAAAATATAGTATTTATTTAATTATATTATTTTAAATTAAAAGTTATTTTAAATTTCTTATTTTATTTATTTTCTTATAAGCCTTATTTAATATATATGCTTTTATTCTTAACGTTTTATCTTTTTTAAAATACTATAACGCTTTATTATATTTTTTATAAATTATAAATAATTTATTTTTTAAAGCTTTCCTATATAATATATTTTCTTTAAAGTTTATTTAAGCCTATAATATTTTAAAAATATTTTAAGGAATTTATATTTTTAAATTTTTAACGACTTAAAACATAATATATTATTATATAAGGAAATCTCCTTATATAATATCTTTAAAGATACAATATTGGCATTTTCCTTTAATACCGGTTTTTACTTATTAATTATAAGATTTATAAGTTTTAAAATAATATTATTAAACGTATTAAAAAATATATTATCTTAAAGAACTTAATTAAGAAAGATATAAACAATTATTTAATTTAATAGGATTAAATTAATTTTTTTTCTTAAGAAAACGTTTAACTAATTTTAATCTTAAAATAATAATTATAAATAATAATCTATTTAATATAATAAGATAATTATTTTTTCTTTATTTTATTTTTTTATTTAAATTAATTTTAAAATTTATATTTTTCCTTATTTATATTTCTTAAGAATATAATAACATTCTTTATAAATAATTAAATATAGGAAAAAAAATAAACCTTATAAGTTAATTTTACTTAATTTAATATATTAGTTTTTTATTTTAAATTTTATTATTATTTCTTTAAACTTTTTGCTTTAAAATTTAATAATTACTTATTAATTATTCTTTATTTTAAGTAATTATATATTAATAATACAAAATTTTAGCATTGGACAGACCCATGGGGTGACGGAAGAGCAACAGGTCCAGGGGCAATCCTTAAGTGGATTCGGTCGTGGTGTTATGGGTTTTCTTGGAAAAGGCATAGGAATAGATTCCCGCTCTTTAAACGGCCATAAATGCTCTCAGCCCTTAAGACGTAAGTGGAGGCTGGGTGAATACCGGTTTTTATTCCTAACGTTATGGATATCGGGTTTTTTGCGGTTACCAGTAAGGCTAAATAGCCGAGTATAAGGGAACGCCGGAATTAGCTTAGCTAGATCCGTAGTATAAATCAATCAATCAATCAATCAATATTAATAATATTTTTTAAAAAGAAAGCTCCCGGAAAAACTTTTATAATAAAAAATTAAAAAGTTTATTAAAGGATTACGTAGAAATTCCCTTAAAAAATAATATTAAAATAGCATATTATCTATTGGCCTTAAATAAAACGTATAATTATTACTTAAGTAAAAAGTTAGAATTTTAACTGAAAACAGATAGTATATTATGTGAGATCCGCTATTATTAAAAATCCGTAAACCTATTAATATTAAAACTATAATTTATACGGCTTATTAAAAAGATTATTATAAAAATAATTAATAAAAGAATATTAAAATTTCAATTTAACGGGATAAAAGTATTATAGGAAGTTAAAGAATATTTTCTTATTAATAAATTTTAATATAAGTAAATTATATTATACTGCTTTTTATTATTTTATTAATATTTTATTTAATAATTATTTTTTATATTATATATATAAAGAAAATAATATTAATATAAAAAGATATATAATTAATTTAAACCCTTAAAAGTAAATATATTATATTTAAAGTTTAAATTATATTTCTTTATAATATTAATTAAAATTAACCGGTTATATATAAATAGTTACTTAAGCTTTAAGTTAAAAAATTAATAGAAGAATAAAGTATATAATTAAGAATTTTATTTATTAAAATTTGATATTATAATTAATTATAATAATTTTTATACTTATTTATATATTAATTATTAATTAAAAAACGTTATAGAATTTAATCGTTAAATTACTATATAGGTGAAAGCTAGAAGTACCAGTAAGAATCTTATAGATATTATTTTATTCATATATTATTATACTGATTATAATATTTACCTTCTTTATAATTATTATTTATTTATTATTTAATATATAAAAATAACTTTTTAATAATATTATTAATTAATTAATAATTAAAATAATATATTTAAATTTCTTAAGTATATTATTATTAAAATTAAGGTTAATTAAATCCTAGGCTTTTTAATAATAATAACGTTACTTAATAAATTTTAATTTTATTTATTAAAGTTATAATTTTTTTATTAATAAATAAGATTAAATAGGATTATTTATTCGGGATTATTAAGATTAAAGAGATTATATCCCTTAATATAAACGACCTTATTCCATTATATTACTTATTCTTTTTTAATAAAGTAATAATTTAATAAAGGATAATCCATATAAAGTTTTTTAATTTTTAAGCTAATTAATATAAAGAGAATTAATAATAAATAAAGTTAACTTACCTTCTTTTATATATATAAATTTATACGGATAATCGGATAATTATAACGTTTTAATCGTTTTATTTTAAGCTATAAATTCTTTATTAATTATTATTACTTATAATAAACTATTTTAAATTAGACTATTTTATATTTTTAATATGAAATAATATAAGATTTCCGGTTTATATTAATAAGTTAATTTAAATTAAATTTAAAATAATTATTTAATTTTCAAATTATAGTTTCTTTTAAAAGAATTATAAAGCTTAAATTTAAAATATTAAGATTAAATAAAATAATAAATATAATAAAGAATATATATCTTATTTAATTTCTTTATCTTTTAGATTAATTTATTTTAGATTTATATTATTATTTTTAATTATTATTAACCTTTATATATTATTAATATTTAAGTTATTCTTAAGTATAAAAATATATATATATACCTTAATTAAAATACTATTAACTATTAATATAATAAGTATAAAGATTAAGATAATTAATAATATATTAATACGTAATAATATTTTCTGGTTTAATCTTTTTTAATTTTTTTCTTTAAGTCTTATTTATATTTTTATACTTTATATTTATTTTTAACCTTTTAATATAATAATTAATATTTATAATATTTATATATTTAACTTTTTTTAATTTTTATTTAAAAGGGTAGAATAAAGTTATATAAATACGGGATTTAATAATATTTGGATTTTAGGATAATTCTTTAAACGCTTTATATTTAATTAATTAATCTTTTTATTTACGGTTACGTTAACCTTGATTAGAGAAATCCTATAGTATATTTTATTTAACTATATACGCTTATACCTTAAGTTATCTGTTTATCTTAAGTATATTAAATTAAAGGAAAATATTAAAGTTATCGTTTAATTTTATTTTTTTATCTTTAATTAATATTAATTAATATTAAAGGTTAATATTATATTAATAATATATTTACTTTATATATTTAGCTTATTTATAGTTATAAATATAAATATTATAGGTATAAGTATTATAAGTATAAATATTATATTAAGTAAAAAAAATTAAAAAATAAAAGAAAAAAGGAATTTTATTAATAAGCCTTTTAATAAATATATAAGTAAGACTTACCGTTAAATTTAATTGAGAAACCTACTTAAAGTTAAATTTTAAGGCTATAATAAAACGTATATTATTAATATAAAGATTAATATAAATTATTCGGTTAATAGTTAAGTTTAACGTATTATTATATTTAAGTATCTTAATAATTTAATAGTGTTTTTTTAGGGTTTTAAGTTATTTTATTTTTTTTATATTAAGTTAAATTAAGCTTAATTTAAAATAGAATTTACGGTTTTATTATAGTATTACTTTTAATAAAAAGGTAAATATATTAATAAATATAAAGGGCCGTATATTTATTAAAACTTAATTAAATAAATATTTTTATTATTCTTTATTATATTATCTTTTTTTAAAATAATTAAGGTAAATAATATTTTTTTATATTAAATTAAAAAGAATATAATTTACGTAGAATTAAAATTTATTAAAATATTATATAAATTAATGATTTCTCCCCTTTATATACTTTTTACTTTTAATTTAAATTATATTATAATCTTTACCGTATTTTAAATTATTAATTATATTTATATTATAATTTACGGAATAATAAAAATTAAGTAAATAATACGTAAATTAATTAATAATATGGTCTTTAAAATACCTTTTATGGTATTAACGTATTATTAAATAAACGGTAAATTAATCCCTAAAATAACGACTAGAAAAACATTAATTATAATATAGTAAGAGCCCATATATAATACCGACTTTATTTTAAATAAAGCAATAAATTATAAGTAAAAGTTTATATTGTTAATATTAATATGATTCTTTTGATTAAAATACTATAAGAAATTAAAAAATATTAAAAGAATATAGATTTCTTAATTAAGAAAATATTATTTAAGCGTTTTATTAAGGAGATTTATTATATAATATTTATTAATAAATTAAGATTTAAGTTTTAACGCGTAATTTTAATTATTTTATAAGAAATATATAAAGCTTATTTAATTTTATATTTTAAATACATAGTTATAAATCTAGATTTATATAATATAAAATTAATATTATCGTAAAAGTAATTAATTTAACTTATATTTATATAAAGTATATTATTATTTAATAGAAGGACTCTTAATTAATAAAAAATATATTTAAATTAAATACTTAATATATTTAATATATTTAATACCTTAATTAAAGAATATATTAATTCTTATTAAAATTATTTAATATTTTACTTATTAATTAAAGAATATATTAATTCTTATTAAAATTATTTAATATTTTACTTATTAATTAATTAATATAGAATAAAAGATAAATAATTATAAGAAAAACAACTTTTTATATAACGTTAAATTATAATAAGGATAAACATAATAATAAATATAATAATTAATATAGAATAATAATAAGTAACTTCTTATTAATATTATATTATAGGTTAAACTAAATATAATAATAATAAGCATAATATTAAGCACAATAATAAGCGTAATAATAAGTATAACTATATAATGATGACTTTAGTATAACCTTAAGTTATTAAACCCTTAACTTCTTAATTAAAAGCTACTCTATAATTAATGGATTCTCGCTTATTAATATATTAAGAATAGACTTCAGTATCTTAATATTTACCGAAACCGTACCATCGGTATAAGTACGGTATCAGTATGGGAGTAAACCCTATACCGTACCGTCCGGTACGGGATCACCCTGATCAAATACCGTCCCATACCGTACCGGTTCGGCGAGTACTTATAACCCGGGTTCTCCGTCGCAATAGCGGTGTTTGTAGGTGGTAGCTATAGGAGTATATAAGTGTCAGGTATTTCATTATACGTATAGCTTTAAAGGAGGTCTTGCTTATAACCCGGGTTCTCCGTCGCAATAGCGGTATTTATAGGTGGTAGCTATGGGAGCATGCGGGTGTCAGGCATCTCGTTATACGTATAGCTCCAACGGAGGTTTTGTTTACCGTAAGGGATTATTTGCTTAAAGCCCGAGTTCTCCGTCGCAATCGCGCTGTTTCTAGGTGGTAACTATAGGAGCATATAGTTGTTAGGTATTTCGTTATGCGTAGGGAGGGCTTGCTTACCCCTTAACTTCTTTATCGCAATTACGGTATTTGTGGGTAATAGCTATAAAAGCATATAGTTATTAGGCATCTCGTCATACGTATAGCTCCAAGGGAGGTCTTGCTTATAGCCCGGGTTCTCCGTCGCAATCGCGCTGTTTCTGGGTAGTAGCTATAGGAGCACGTAGGTATTAGGCATCTCGTTATGCGTAGGGAGGGCTTGTTTACCGTGAAAGAGCAGGTGGTAGGTAATAGGTGGTAGGTAAGGGTCAGGGTATTAAAATATCAACAAACGGGCCCCTCAGCCCTACCACGTCGCAATCCGGCCATATAAACCACCCTTTTTGGTGAAGTTATTACCACTTACCTTACGGTTTTATTTAAAATTTGAGAAATAGATTGAGATAATAATATTGCAAACTTTATACCGCAAATATTAACCGAGAAAAAGGGTGGATCGCTGGATATACGTAAATATTTTTTATTTTTAAGAATTCGAGAATTTATGAAATTCAAAATTTTCGTTACGTAAGGACCATTTCCTATTCGGGGATTTGATGGAATTTCGGCGTTTTCTTTTATATTAAGAGATTAAATATATCAATAAAACGAAATACGTTATATATATAGAAAAATATAGTACTTATAAATATAAAAACCTAATATTAAAAGGCCTCGCTAAAAATACATTTAATTACGTAATATATAATCAGGTAAATTATTTAATATAAGATTCGAAATACTCGGTTAAAACAAAAAGAATTAAAAAAAAAAGCTTCGGATTACTTATAAAATAATAAAATATACGGAGGAAAAAGGTTAATAAACAATAACGGTAAACTAAATCCTAAAACGGGAATAAAATTAATTAAACGAAAATAGCTAAATAAAAGCTAAAAACGGGGAAGAAAAATTAAAAAAAATCGCGATTCCGAAACCGGGAAAACCGAATACGGTAATAATAATAACGGAAAAAACCGGGTGGAAAACGTTAGTTTTCAAAAAAAAACCTATTATTAATTAAAATAAAAAAAGTAAAAAGCGATATAAAAATTTTAAACCATATAAATATTTAATATATCGACGTTTTTTAAAATAATATAGTTTAACGTAAAAAATAAAATAATTAAAGCGATATAGCTAATATTCGCGTTTAAAAAAATCGATAACGTAGATCTTATTATTATTTAGGAATTACCGTATAACAAATTTAAATATTTTTCGATTAGCTTAGGAAACAATTTTTATTTTACGTTTAAAAAAGACGAAATTACCCGGGTATATTTCTACGTTAAAAAAAAAAAAAAAATATCGATAACTAAAACGTAATATATTATAAAGGAAACCTATATACGTTTAAGATTTCGCGGGAAAATATAAATAACGGCGGCTTTAATATTTATAACGTTTATAACTTACCGCTAAATAACCGTTAAAAGCCTTTTATAATTCTATTATTAAAAAAAGTATCAAAAAGCCCGGACGAATATATTTTTTTAAGCGACTTTAACCTTTATTATAAAATATAAAATAAAGTTAAAAAAAACGATTGATTATACCGAGACCGAAGAACTATTAATATTAATAATAAAAATTAATTATAAATTTTTTATACTTAAAAATACGATAACGTAAAAAAACCGTAACTTTGAAATAACGATTAATTTAGCGTTCGGAACGAAAAAAGTAATAAAAATAATAATCGTTTATAAAAATAAAAGAAACCTTAAATATAGCTCGGACTATATTCCGGTATAAACGATATTCGATTAATCTATAAACGAAACGTTTGTTTCGGTTATAAAAAAATATAAAAAATAATTAAAAAAACCAAAATAATTTTAAAATTTAAAAAAATACGATTTATTACGTTATTTATGTTCGAAATTAAAAATTAAATCGACTTTTTCGTGAAATAAAGTAATAATTTTATTAAATAAAATTATCGAAAAAACGGTCTTAATATTAGATTTTTTTAAAAAAATAACAACTTATTAGAATAAAAAATACTCGCGTATAATTACGAAAATAAAAACGTTAATTAAGTAAATGGCGAAATATCGGAATTAAAAGTTGATTAATTAATTAAAAAAGACTTAAAAAAAACTTATTTAAAAAAAACGAAATAAGTATATTTTCGATTATTTATTTACGATTTCGTATTTTTTTTTAAAAAAGTTTAAAAGCTAATTAAATATAACCGGGAATAAAACGAAAAACTAAAACCGATTTTTAAATTTTTTTTACTAGTGTTACGGTGCAAGACGAAAACCTCAAGTGAATAGAGTATATTAACTGCTATAGACCAAAAGACTCTAAGGTAAAGAACTAAGAGGGGACCGGGGGGAACCGGTCTTAACATATACGTAAGGGAGTAATATACTTATTTTTATAATACGTTAAATACTTCGTATACCGCCCCGTTACCACTTATTATTATTATAAGTCGAGAATTTAAATAAGTATATTATAAATAACAATAATATTAAACCTAGCTCTTATAGCCGAGTATTAATAAGATATTAACAAAATAGTAATATTAGGTAATTACCGTAGAGCCTTCTAATAGCAAATAGATAAATCGGTTCTCAGCTTTTATATTACCCTTTTTTTAAGGGAAAACTCGCTTACGAGTCTTTATTAAAAATATATATTCTTTAAGCCTTTTTTTATTCGGGAATAGATTAATAAAATCCTATTTTGCGAATTATATATTTTTATTTTATTTTCGTAATAATAACGGATCGATTACGGGCTGGATTTAGTAACTTAAAACTAAAGCGATTAGGATACCGACGGTAATAAAAGTTTACGAGTTCGTTAATATATTCGAACTTTAATTTATCGGCGTAATACTAAATATTATTAAGTTTATTATCGAGCTAAACTATTTTATATTATAATTATTCTTTTTTTCTAATATACCGGGAGTTTAGGATTTTTTTTATTTTTTATTCTTTTATTTCCGGATTATTTAGAATAATAAGTTCTGGGAAAAGGCGTTTCTATGTAAGTATAAAAAACTTATTATTATATAGTAAACGAATAAGATTATTAATATAAAAGACCGGATAAATTTTAAAAGAATCGGGAATATCGAATTTATAAAAAAAATTGTTTTAAGCGATAATTTTAAAAAATCTTAATTTTTTATAATTTAGTTTTCTATTAAATCGATTTATAATAAAATTAGGAACGTTTATTATTATTTTGTTACCGATTTTAAATTCGATATCTTATTTTTTCTTATTAATTTAAGTTACGATATTTTCCTATATATATCTTATATTTGCGCGTATAAATTAAAGGATTTAATTTATTATAATAGCGATATTAATCGCCTTTTTTATTTATTTTTATTTTTTTAAAATCGTATATTTTCTATCGTTAAAAGAAAAAGATATCCGGGGATAAAACTCTTTATTAACGTAAAAAGGAATTAATTTAATTATTAAATTAATTATATTATTATTAGAAAATTCTATTATTAGAAATTATTATACTTAATTATCTTAAAAGTAATATACGAAAAAACGAAAACCTTTTTCGATTTTTTAATTTATTCGTTCCGTTTGTTAATCCGTTTATACATAATAAAAGATTAATATTCGTAAATCGATTTAAAATTAATATAATAAAATTTTTCATATTTTATTTATAAATTAAAAGCCTTGATCCGATATAATAGATAACGGTAATCTATAAGTTCGAAAAATATTTCCAATAAATAATTAGGTTATTTAGCGAGTAATCGTTTTTTCTTTTTGAACTTTATAAAAGATATAATATCGCTTTTTAAGAATTCTATTTATTACGGTAAAAATATTAGTTATACTTTCATTTTCTAAGCACCCTATAATAAAATCGTAAAAATATTTTTTTAACGTTAGTTTAAAACCTCCGGTTAATAGAGTAGTTTAGCGGGTTTCTAACGAAAAGATTTTATTCTTAAATATTTATTATAATTAAAGACGTATCGATCCACGTTTTCTCTAAAAGTTGGCTAATAATAAAACCGGGAAGTTAATTAAATAGTCCGATCTTTATTACCGTATCCGCTTATCGGCTCGTTATAAATATACTTAAATATTTTCGTATATATTAAAGGAAGAACCTAAAGTTTTTTTTTATTTATAAGAATATCGTTCTCGATTCTAGCGTTCTTTAATATAATACTTTAAAATCAACGAAGCTTATCGGTAATAATAATTTTTTTAAATTCTATTAATTTAGAAATAGTCCGATTAACGTTTTTTACTTATTTAAAAAAACAAAATTATTATTTTTCTTTTTTATTCCTAAATTAGAACTATTATTACCTTTTTCCCCCTTATTAAAATCCGCGATTTCGAACTTATCGGGAGAAAAAAGCGTTTAGTATTAAGATATTAACCGTACGTTATTCTCGTCGATTAGTTTATAATTAGGTATTTTCGTTATAATATCTATTTTTCCGTTTAATTTTTTAAGATAATAAATAATTTTAGAATTAAATTCTAATAGGATATTAAGATAATAAGCTTAACGTCGAGTAAATTTTCGTTACTTAGTAAAGTATTTTAATACTTAATTATTTATAAAGATTCGAATCGGAATATCTATTATTTCTAACTTAGGTCTCTAGTTTTCTAAATATTTAATAATTATTAATAGTTCTTTATTATAAATATTATAATTATATTCTGCTAATAATATCGTTTTACTATAGAAAACGATAAAACAAAGTTCCTTATCGTTTTTACGTTATAATATAATTCCGCTATTAATATAATTTAAAAAATCTATTACGCTGCGGAAAGGTGTGGTGTGGTGTGGGTTTTTGACCCCGGGCCACCACCCACTCGTGGGTGGTGCACCCCTGCATATGGGTGGTGTCGGTGTAGGTTTTTTCTGGGTTTTACTATGGTATACTATTGACACCAGAGCTAGCCTAATTCGGTTAGCGGGGAGATATTTCTAGACTTTTATTTATAGCAATTTTTTATTTAGTGATTTTAATTAAAAATAATTAGTTTTTATTTTTTTTTATTCATAGATTTTTTTATTAATAATAAAATAAACGTTTTTTATTGGTTGAAAAAACAAATGGTATACCAGAGAAAAACCCACACCATCACCACCCATTTGGGTGGTGCCCCCCCCCCCGGAATCACCACCCAAAACACCACACCACACCGAACCACACCACACCATTCGTGGGTTTCACCATACCTTTCCGCAGCGTAAAATCTAGCTTAAGGATTACTTTTTTATTTCGATCGAAGTAATATAAGACCGGAGCGGTTATAATAGTATTACGAAGGTCGTTAAATATACGTTAATGCTTATCCGTTTATATAAATAGAGTATTTTTTTTTATTAATTTAGCCAAAAAATGCGCTCTTTTTAAGAATTCTTTAATAAATCGCCTAAAGAAACTCTAAACCTTAATAAACTTTTAGAATATCTTGAAATTTTCTAGTATTAATTATTTTTTAATAACTTAAACTTTTTCCTTGTTAATTTCTAAATTTTCTGTAATAATAATAAGTCTTAGGAATTTTATTTTTTAAATATTAAATTTATACTTCTTAATATCTATTTAACGTCCAGTTTTCTGTAGCTTTTATAAGAATTTTCGTATATATTCCGTATATTTCTTTTTATTTTATTATAGATAAGGATATTATTTAAGTAAGTTTAACAAAAATTGTTTAAGTACTCGAATAGGATATCGTTTATATATTATTAATAGGAAACGGGTTTAGTAGTGACATTAAACGGTATTATTTTATACTTAAAGGCTCCTAAAGAAATAACGAAAGTAATATAATCCTCGCTATTTAAATATATTTTTAATTTATTAAAAATTGCGATAATATTTAATTTAGTAAAATACTTATAACCGCTAATACGAGCGAGAGTTTCGTTAATAAGTAAAATTAAATACCTATTTCTTTTAATAAGAGCGTTAAGTTTACGGTAATTTATATAAAGACGGAGATCTTTATTTAATTTTAAAGCGAATAAAATCGGCGATTTATATAATATTTTACTAGGTTTAATAAAGTTTTTATTTAAGTTTTCTACGATATAGTTTTTGAGTTTCTAAAACTTATATTTTAAGAAAAAATAAAAACGATTACGAAAAAAGATACCGTCCGAAATAAGTTCAATTTTATAATCGTATGCCCGATAAAGCGGAAGCTAATTAGTTTATATACGATTAAAAACGTTTCGGAAGTTATAATGTTTTAATAATAATTATTTTATAACTTTTTCGGGTATTATAATTTCCTTTTATTAATTACTTTTAACCGTAATTATTTTAGCAATTTCCGTATGATTCTTACCGAAAAGTTAAGCAACGTTATCCAGCTTTTCTGTAACAGTTATGGGTAATAAGTGGGTAAAATATGAATGAGTGTCTATCTGAAGGTGCAAACAAAGATATCTACTGGAAGTGTGCCAAGCAATCATACCCGAATAGGCCATAGTGCCCGCTGATAAGAGATAAGGAAAGGTCTGTGGCCATCACCGTAACATTTTCGTATAAAGTTCGAAATAGCGTAATCTTTTTTTTATAGTTTTTAAAATAATAATAATACCCGGTTACGATAATCGTTAAAATATTAAAAGGCTTTTCCTCAACGTTAAAAATATTACTTTTCTTAAATTTAGAAAAGGGTTTAATTACGTTAAAACGTAAATAAAGCTAACTCTTTATGACGGTTTATCGGGCTTTAAGTTTAAAACCGGCTTTAGTTAAAAGCGATAAAGGTTTCGGGATTTTATTATAAAAAGTTTTAACGTAATTATAGAAATCTAATATAAAAAAAATCTAATTTCGATACGCGTTAAGCCAAACTCCGTATTTTCTTATTTATAATTTACCGAAAATAACTTGATATTATTTTAACTATATAATATATATAAGTATAAAATACTTGGTATAGCCTTTTATTATAAAAGTTAAGTAAATTAAATAAGTAATTGGTTTTTTATTTAAGCGTTTATTATATTTTTTAATTAAGATAAGCTTCCGTAATTTTAAAAAAAAAAATTGGAAAAAATCATAAACTTTTAATATAATTTCTTTATTAATAAAATAATAACCTATTATACTAATATAGGTTAAGAAAAAGAATGAGTACTTAAACTAACCTAATAAAACGGAATAAAAAATAAGAAAAAGCTAATTATTTTAAAAATTAAAAATAGGATTAATCCGGGGTAAGTTTTACGTATATTATATAAAATAAATTTAAAAACAAAACGCTTTATTTACCTTCGTTACGTTTTTTATAAAGGTTAATCGTTTAACGAATAATCCGATTTATAATCGGATAAATAAAAATATACGAAACTATTAGCGCTTTCTCGAGAATAAAAACGGGTTTTCCGATTAATTTTTTTAATTTTAATCATAAATTTTCGAAATTTCCGAATTAATTTTAAATATTTACTTTTTTTATAAGGACTTTTATATTCGAAATACTTAAATAATTCTATAGTTTTTTAACGGGAAAATTATACCGGTATAAAAAAAGCGGAAAAACGATAAAAGATTCCGGTTATAACTTTATAATCTTTTTCGTAATCGAACTTTAGGCTCGTTTTACCGCTCTAGTTTTTTAACTTCTTTTTTTCTATAAAGAATTACGTTAAACGTTATTTATACGAGTAAATTTATTACGAAGTTTTTCAATTATATTAATATATTTATTAGTTATATAGAATGCTTTTTTTAAACGTTCGGAAATCTTATTAATAATATCCGAAATTAAAAAATCTTATTAAAAAATCTTAGATATATTTAAACGAAATATAAAGCGTTATTATTTAATAAAGAAATCCTGGAAAATATTATTTAATCTTATCTGAAAAGATTCGTATTTAATTTTAAAATTAAATATTTAATTTTTATTTTATATAAATTATTTAGAAATTAGGAAAAAAAAATTAATAATTAAAAATATAGTATCGGTATTATAATTAAAGGCTTTAAGTTCGGCTCGCATATATTTTAACGGAGAAATATACGAAATCGTTTATTTTTTTTATTAAAGTTTTTATTATCGTTTTTAGTTATTAAACAGGCAATGATATAAAAAACTTTATTAAGTTCTTAAAAAAAAATTATATATATTTTCGCAAAGTTTGTTTCGTATTTAAAAATATTAATCAAGATAATTTATTGAAATTTTATTAAAAAAGCAAGGATCCGGAAGCTTTTAAATTATAGATTCCTTATTTCGGAATTTAATAAATCCTCCATATCGTTAATAACGATTTTTTTAAAAATATACGAGATCGAAAACGATCTAAAAATAAAAACCGATACCTATCCCGATAATATAATAAAAATCGGTTTTATAAATTTAATGGTAAATAATCTAGCTTCATTTATAATTTATTTCGCTATTTTAAAATATTATTAAATTTATTTTATAATCTAATATTTATTTTTCGGAAACTCAATTGTTTTTCGCGGATTCATTTAAAATTGGTTTTTTATTTTAAATAAATTCCTTAAACCGAAATACGTTAAATACGAAATTTCTAGAATATAATATAGATTTTCTTAATATTTTTTATTATTAAGGGTTTTTCGGATAATTAATCCGTTAAATTAATTAATTATAAATCGATACGAATATCGGTATTTTCGATTACGAAGGGAATAGTAGTACGAAATCGTTTACGGAATATAGTGAATACCTTATTTTCCCGATCGATATTAATTATTAGTTTTAATTAATAAGCGATTTAATCGTACGTTTCTTAATTAACTTTAATACGGATCGAGTATTTTCTCGAAAAAAGAACTCCGGCGTAAACTAAATAAAAGTAATATTATAATAAATAGAATTAAAAATAAAATTTTAAATCCAGTTTTTCGTATTTAGTATTAATTAGTTATATATAGTTTTTAAAAACCACGCGATACGTTATATCCGTACTTTAAAGATTAATATTATGGATTTTAATTTTTTATTTCTAAAAATTACGCGATATTTTTAATACCCGTATTTTATAATATAATAAATTAAATAAAAAAACAACTCGGTCCCCTCGGATCTTAATATAAAAATTACTAGTTTTTTTATAACGAATTACCCGATTTTTCTTAACCCGTTTTCGCTAACGTTATTAAGTCTTCGTATCGAAATAATTATTCTTTTAAGGCCTTTACTTTACCTCGTTATTTTTACGATAGCGTAATTAAAATTAATTTCAAAATAATATTATAGTATAAAACGAAAACCTTAAATAAAAAGAGTATATTAATTATTATAAATTAAAAGACTTTAAGGTAAAAAACCAAAAAAGGACCGGGGGGAACCGGTCTTAATATATACGTAAGGGAGTAATATACTTATCCTTATAATACGCTAAATACTTTGTATACCGCCTCGTTATTATTTATTATTATTATAAGTCGATAGCTTAAATAAGTATATTATAAATAGTAATAATATTAAACCTAGCTCTTAAAGCCGAGTATTAATAAGATATTAACAAAGTAGTAACACTAGGTAATTGCCGCAGAGCCTTATAGTGGCAAATGGATGGATCGGCTCTCAGCTCTCACAACTAGAAAAGTTGAATAATTCGATAATTAAGATTTTTAACAATAAAATCAAAGTTTTATAAACAAAATTTTCTTTTCGTTACCCGATATTAATTTAGTAAATATCGAAAAAGCTAAATATTTAGCTTTTATAACGATTTATAAAACGGTAATGGTTTATAAAACGGTAATACGGAAAATAATAATTAAAACTATTAATTGCTCGAAAAAAAATGAAACGCCGGGCCGAATAGGATTTTTAATAGATTTTTATTAATAACAGCTATTTTATTAACGGAAATCTTTATTTATTTATTTTAGATATATTTGAATATCGAATATTACCCGTATAAATTCAAAAAGGCGAAAATAGTTATTTTTAAAAACTATTAAAGCCGGATTATTCGGAAATGAAAATATATCGACCGATCGCGTTATTTTCAAAAAAAAATTTAAAAACCGTTATAATAATAATCTTAAATAATTATGCTAAGGAATACGGTCTTTTCCCGGACTAATTGTTAGGGACGTGCCCGGAGGTGGACGTGTCTCATGCGATGGGGGCCTGCCAAGGCCGGATATACGTTGTTCCGGTGCCGGACGCACATATTATGGGCCTTACTTGCTATATATACTACTCCTTAGCTTTCATATCCTTAGTAATATAAACCCTTATAACTCGCTTTAAATATGGTCTTTATATTATATCAAAGCTCCCTTGAGACCCAGCGAGGTAAATCAACAGGGCATACCCTATACGGAAACGCGGTTCGTAGATAATATTCTGCGTAATACCGTACTCTTAATTAATACTTTAAATTTTCTTTTTTACCCCGAACCTTTTAGCTTACGGAATATTATAAACCTATAAAATAGTTAAGACTGGATACTTATAAGACGTAATTAAGACTAAATACCCATAAGACGTAGTTAAAACTGGAAATGAAAGCTTCGCGTATATAAGAAAACCGGGTAAAAGATCGATTATAGAAAATTAAAATCGACCTCGTAAATAAGCCGGTCGACAAAAGGAAGAATAAAATAAAGGACGATACCGTAAATAGCCTATCGTTAATAAAACCTCGAACCGTTTTGCTTATAATATAGGGCCTGAATTAAAATAAAAACGGATAAAAAGCCCGAATAAGTACTTTTAGAATAAAGATAAAGATAATTGAGTCAAAAAAGAACAATTCAAAATAATACCGTAGATGGGCCTATTATTAACCGGATCCTTAAAGCCGTGCGACAAGCGTACGCATCCCGTTAAATACCCTGCCCGTAATATAGGGCCAAAATTATTATTTCAGGGTCGACTTTACGGATAAGCTTGTTAATAAGTTATTACTTTAATACTTCGATACTTACAATGAGCTAATTAGTTGAGTCGTGCTTTAAAAGCACGTAGTGAGCCTGCTTAAGGGCAATTTCTTCAGTTTTTAATCGATTCGATTCTCCAGTTAAGATAATAATACCCTTTTAATATTCTTTTTACCGGTCCCTTTAAAGGTGAAGGCCGTATTACGGATAGCGGATTCAAAAGCAAAGAGTATTTATACGATTACGATAAGGGTATTAAGGATAAGAACCTTATTTACCTTTTAGGGGTAAGAGCTACTTAATCGACTTACTTACTGGACATCTCGTTAATCGCTTTAGTTTTAATAGCCGGTTAACGGTCGACTCTGTACTAAACCCTTTTAGGCCGGAGTATACGACTACGGTTAATTATCGGAGAATACGGTAATCGACTTGAAATTAATTTTTTCTTTTCGGTTTTATTACGTTTATACCGGTATAAACCTTAATTTTTCTTAATTAACTTTAATTACCTTATTTTTAATATATTAATCCCCCGGACTTCAAAACGGGGTTTAAAGGATTTATTACCGAAAAACGGGCTGGTAATATCGGGACGGTACTAGGGTTTTAAAAAGGGGTAATATTAGGGACGTACCTGGAGGTAGACGTATCTCATACGATAGGGGCCTGTTAAGGCCGGATATACGTTGTTCCGGTACCGGACGCACATATTATAGGCCTTACTTACTATATATACCACTCCTTAGCTTTGATATCCTTAGTAATACAAACCCTTATGACTCGCTCTAAGCATGGTCTTTACATTAAATAAAGGTAGGGAAAGGTCGGTTAACGAAAACGGTACTCGAAAATTTAGTCGACGGGATTTATATTATATAAAGTTATAATAAAAAATTTATAAGGAACCTTTTTTTTTAAACGTTATGAAAACATTTAATAAAATATATTACCGGCGATTGTTTTATAACCTAAAATTTTTTTTTTACCGTTTTTAGTTATTAAACGGCGAACTTTTTTAATAAAAAATAACATCGATTAATTTAAAATAAAAAACGAACGCGATAAGACTTATAATAACGGATATTTTATTAAAATCGTTTATTTCCCCGATTTTTTCTTTTCTTTTTTAATAATTTATTTATTGAAAAATTAATTAAGTTTAAATAAAAAATCTAAATAAAAAGTTCTATTAAGAATATTTATTTACTAACGTATAATACGTTTACTTTTATTAATTATTTCGAACTTAAATAAACGTACGAAATTTATTTTAAATAAACGAAAACTTATAAAACTTAATTGGTATTATATAAATATAAGTTAATTTATATAACGAAATACTTCAAACTATATAATATATCGGTTATAATCGATTCAAAATAAATAATAATTAAGCCGGAAACGAATATTAGAATCCTAAAGTTTTAAATAAACGGGAAACTCGACTAAAAAGTTTCTTTTAAAAAAGTCGGTAAAAAAATAATTATTTAAAAAAAAGTTTTATATATTTAACGATATTAACGTAAAAAACGATATTATAAAAGTGTAAAACGAATTATTAAGCGGTCGTAAAACCCACGATAACTTATACCGTAATTATATAATAAGTATTTAAAAAAACTTTTGGTTATAAAAAAACGCTTATTAAATAATTATAATAAGTTTAAAATAAGTATTTTAAAATAATCAACGGGATATATAAAACGACTTTTATCCCGGTTTTAGAATCGGAAATATTCGTCCCGTTAATAAAGTTAACTTTCTGTCACGAGAAATGCTGAGTATATAGGTGATAAAGTAATATATATGAGAATGATAAGCTATATAGCTACGAAGGGTACGCAATATAAAGGGTGCGTAGGCCGGTGCGTATGCCAAGGCCCTTAGCGTAATAGCTGGCACCGTAGGGTATAATAAGATCTGCGGTAATGCAGATCGATCCGTAATAATATCCCCATAACAAAAGAGAAAAACCGACGTCCTCGTCGCAATTTCTATGTCTACCATAAAACACCTTAATTATTATATACCCCGGTAATAGAAGTGACTTAGGGGAAGCTTTAAGTAAAGAAATCATATTAATTGGATATATAGTTATTAAGGAATAAGGGCCGGGGCCGAAATATAGGCTGAAAACCGTCAAATTACATACGTAAACCGAGCGAGAGCTGAATCGTTCAAAAACACGATCTCCGGGGTAGATCCGAATCGTGCACTATTGCCTTTTTAGGACTAGCTCGATTGCGAGAGCAGCGTAAACGTGGCGGAGTTGCAACGTTGCGGAGTAATGGAGTTGTAGCGTAGACGTATTGAAGACGACGTCGCGTTCTAAGGCTTTAGCTTTTGTCCGCTTAATTTGTATAACCACCTATAGAAGTATTACACTCGTACTACTTTCAAGTTGATCGGTGGTATAACCGGATATCCTTCTCTTGAGTATCTTTTTATTTATAACGTTGCGTTTTACACGCGGTATACGTAGCTTGATCTTTGAGTTTGTCGGTAAGCGTATATTTAAAGCCTGCTTTTGCTATATTAAAAGGGCCGAGATATCCTTTATAATTCCAAAGGTCGTAATTGAAGGTGTAAAATCGATATATTTATTGATAGTTTTCTATTATTTTATTTATAAACTTCTGAGGGATATGGAGCTTTTACGGTTACGGAATAAGCGGAGCAAATTTGCGGTAGAAGTCCTTGAGTATTATAGGTGGTAGCACCTTTAGTAGTAATACTTGGAACGACTTTATCGATAGCGAAGTAAGGGATTTAAGAGGTATAAGTCTTATATAAAGATCATAGATAATAAGGTAGGGACGAGGTAAGAAGCTTAAAGCTATTAAGCTTGCTTTTAAGCTTGCTAATAAGCTTACTAAAGAAGGTATTAATAATAAAGTCCTGGATGCTGAAAATAAGGATTGAGCTATTAATAATAATCCAGTCGATTTAAGAACTAATGCGTATATTAATAATAATATCGATATCGAGGATAATATAATCGAGCCAGCTAATGCTATTGATATAATAGATAAAGGCATAACGGTAAGATATTTAATTAACAAAGACTCCGCTTAATAAGGTTTTAGGTAAATACGCTATAACGTAACTACCTTGACTTAAGGCAGATAAAGGTTATACTCGATCTGTATTAAAGCTTAGATAACTGAAGCCGTTGCTACCATTTATTACGAGAAATGCTGAGTATATAAGTAATAAAATAATATATATATGAATAATAAGCTATATAGTTACAAAGGGTATGTAAAGACCATGCTTAAAGCGAGTCATAAGGGTTTGTATTACAAAGGATATTAAAAGGATATTAAAGCTGAGGAGTGGTATATACAGTAAGTAAGGCTTATAATATGTGCGTCCGGCCCCGGAACAATATATATCCGGCCTTGGTAGGCCCCTATCTATAAGATATATCCACCTCTTTTAAATCTTAAATACGTTTTTAATTTAATCCGTTTCTCGGTAATAAATCCTTTAAACCTTATTTCGAAATTTAGGGGCCTAATATGTTAAGAGTAGGGTAATTAAAGTTAATTAAGAAAAATTAAGGTTTATACCGGTATAAACATAATAAAACCGAAAAGAAAAATCGAATTCAAGTTGATTACCGTATTCTCCGATGATTAGCCGTAGTCGTATACTCCGGCCCGAAAAAGTTTAGTACGAGTCGACCGTTAATTAATTATTAAGACTAAAGCGATTAACGAAATATCCGGTCGATATACTAAAGTTGTCACTCCTTAAGTAACTTTTACCCCTAAACGGTAAATAAGGTTCTTATCCTTAACACCCTTATCGCAATCGTATAAATACTTTCTATTTTTGAATCCGCTACCCGTAATACGGCCTTTACCTTTAAAAAGACCGGTAAGAAAAGTATTAAAAAGGTATTATTATCTTAACTGAAGAATCGAATCGACTTATAATTAAAGAATTAAATATTTTTATAGTAGGTTTACTAATTGAAAAAATAAATACCTTAATAGTAGGCTTATTATTATATTTTCTAAATATAGATTTAACTAATAAGCTCCCTAACGTCTAAGTATCGAAGTATTGATACCCTACATTACGGATAGGGTGATTAACGGGATACGTACGTTTATCGTATGGCTTTAAGGATCTGGTTAATAATAAGCTTATTTGCGGTATTATTGTAAACTATTCTTTTTATCGACCGGTTTATTTGCGAGGTCGATTTTAATCTATTATTAATAATAGGCCATTTATAATGTCGTCTTTTATTCTATTCTTCTTTTTATCGACCGGCTTATTTGCGAAATCGATATTATTCTATTTTTTTTATCAATCGGTTTATTTGCGAGGTCGATATTATTCTGTTTTTTTTATCGATCGGCTTATTTGCGAAATCGACGTTATCTATACTTTTTTAGTCCGCTTTTTGCCCGGTTTTCCCGTATACGGGAAGCTTTTATTTCTAGTCTTAATCGTCTTATAAATATTTAGTTTTAACTACGTTTTATAAGTATTTAGTCTTGATTACGTTTTATAGGTTTATAATATTCCGTAAACTAAAAAGTTCGGGGTAAAAAGGTAAAATATTAATTAGGAATACGGTGTTGCGATATAAGTATAAATTATTATCCATATACGAACCGTATTACCACCGTCTCCGTATAGGGTATACTTTATTGATTTACCTCGCTGGGTTTCGAGGGAGCTTTAATATAATATAAAGATTATACTTAAAGCGAGTTATAAAAGTTTATATTATAAAGGATATTAAAGCTAAGGAGTAATATATATAGTAAGTAAGGTTTATAATATGTGCGTCCGGCCCCGGAACAATGTATATCCGGCCTTAACAGGCCCCCATCGCATAAGATACGTCCACCTCCCTTGGATCCCAGGCACGTCCCTAACAGGGTGCGCAATATAAAGGGTACGCAGGCCGGTACGCATGCCAAAGCCCCTAGCGTAATAGCTGGCACCGCAGGGTATAATAAGATCTGCGGTGATATAGATCGATCCGTGACACTTTCGATTAAATAATAATTTAAATAAAACTTAAAAAAATACGTACCCGGTTATAACGGAAAATAATAAACGGATTCGATAATATTTTAAAAAAATTAAAAATAAAAAAAATAAGTAATAAATAACGAAATTTAATTTTTCTAAAAACGAGAATAAACTAAGCGTAAAATAAGTTAAATTTAGTTTATATTAAAGAAATTAATTATTACTCCGAAAATATTATTTCGAAAGCCGAAAAAACCGTTATTAAGAAAATTATTCGCTTAAAAATACTTACGATAATTCATTAAAAAATAAAACGTTAAACCGAACGTTAATATTATTATAAAGACTTTATCTCGATAACTCGTAAATATCCGGTTTTAAATAAAAACGAAATCTCGGAAACTTATTTTCGACGGTACGGAATTATAAAAAAAAACAATAATACGCTAATTATCTAATTCCGGACGAATATAAACGGTTTCGTTTTTTTTTTTTACCGTTTACGCGGGAAGTAAAACGGACGCGGATTACGATTACGGTTAATATAAATAAAACGCGGCTTATATTTTAATATTATATTTTTTATACGCGAAACGGAAACTTAAATTAATCGAAAAAATTAATACGAGCAATTATCGGAAAATATTATTTATAAAATAAAATATCCGAACCGTTACGAAGTTTATAATATTTATTAGTTTTTTATTTTAATTTAATTTGATTGATTGATTGATTGATTGATTGATTTATACTACGAATCTAGCTAAGCTAATTTCGGCGTTCTATAATGGTCGGCCCACCGGCCTTACTAGTAGTCGCAAAACCTGACGTTATAGCGTTAGGACAAAATCGACGTCCACCCAACCTCTACTTATCCAAAACGAGCATCACTGGTTGGCCAGAGGGTGACTGTATTCACGCTTTTAATTTAATTTAATTAACGAAATAAACGAAATTATTAAAGATTTTACCGAAAAAATACTATACCGATCGGACAAAAAAATAAACGCTGGAACCGCGAAAAATATATATAATAAAGGACACGAATTCGTAAGATAAAAGCTATATATAATATAAATATCGAAAAAATAGTCGTATTATAATAATTAGAATTTATAAATAACAGCCCGACTTATATATCGGTTTACAATTTAGTAAAGCGGATTTACGCTTATATAGTAAAAAAGTAATCTCCGGAAATAAAACTTAATACGTAAAAAAATCAGTTAAATTTAAAAATATCGGTAAAAATATTTAAATAAACGGAAAACAAAGATAATATAATATAAACCCGGGAAAAAAAGAGAATACGATAAGACTAAAAGAAACCCTCAGAAAAATTCGATTATAATATTATAGAATTTCTTAAATATAACTTAAATATAGTTATCCTTTAAGTAACTAATAATATTTATTTTTAACGAATAAAAGTTAAATAAATACCGATTTTATTTTAATAATAACGTTAGGTTTTACGGTTATTAACAAGGCTAATAAGCCGATCGCTATAGAACGCCGAAATTAGCTTAGCTAAATTCGTAATATAAATTAATCAATCAATCAAATTAATTTTATTTTTTACGCGTTTTTTAATTTTTCATTTCAAAAGCTTAATCTTTATTTTATTTATAATTAAAACCCGTTTTCTTTAATATTCGGTTTATTATCGGTTATAATACTTTTATACCTTATTTTTTATTAGAAAAATCCATTCATATATTCTAATATCTTCATAAAAAAAGCTTATAAATATTATATTATAATTTTTTTTCGCGATTATAGAAATACGGCGTAAACGGCTAATTTTTACGAAATAAAATAAACAAATATATTCATAAATATTTAAATTCTATTATTAATTTTATATTATACGAGTTGTATAATATACGTATTCAATAACGGTTTTAGGTTTCCAATAATTCCGAAAAAGCTCTTTAACGGTAAATCGAGCCTTTAAATCGAAAAAAAGGGCTATAATAAAAAGGAATTAAAAACCCGAAAAATTTATAACCTATACGTTAATTCTAATATTGTATTTATTGTCGGTATAATATATAGAAGTTTTAATAATAATAATTTATTAATTTTCAAATTAGAAAGGTGATAATACTTATTAGATACTTAAAGGAAGATTGATGGCGACGAACAAAGGGACCCCAGAGGTCCAAAACGATGCGCATACGTATAGCTCTAGTGATAGTAAGAGAAGTATATTAAGTACGATAAGTAGAAGTAGCGTAGTGGTTAAAAACAAGGTAGTAAACGGGTAAATAACCTATATTAATAGAAACGGTAACGACGTATACGGGTAATATAATAATAATAAGCCGGATAACGCTTAAAATAAATAAAAAAATTAAGGTTAATAAAATATATATATTAAAGCATATAAAACGCGTAATAACAATACGGAAATAATGGGTAAATAGGGGGGTAAAAAGGCCGGTACGGTATTAATAATAAAAGGTACGGGCGGGGGGAAAAGGCAGGAAGACCGCGGTAAAAATATTATTAAGGGTATATAAAGGGGAAATAAAATTAATAAAAAGGATAAAACCTTAAGGGACCAAAGGTAAAAAGCGGAAACGGTATATCGCCCGATAAGTAAGGGCGAGAGGGCAATAAAGGAGGCGGTAAAGGCCTTAAAAGAACTCCTTATAATAAAGTAGAAGGATATTACGTTAAAGATTTAACCGATATTACGGATTAAGCTAAAAGGCGTAAAAGACTTTTACGCGAAAATAAAGGTAAAATTAAGGGAGGCGGAGCGGCTATAGGGCTCTTAAAAGGCGGTAATAAAAACGTTAATAAAGGGTAAAGACGGCGGTTTAAAATTAAGTATATAAGGTAAAAGTATAAAGGTAATAGCCCCTTAAATGAGAAAGAGCTGGGCGATAAGGGTAATAAAGGGGGTACTTACGGTAAAGAATAAAAGGATAACGGAGGAGAAGGCGGCTATATTAAAAAAAACGAAGATAATAATAATCCGTTTATTTAATAATAAAAAGAAGAATATAGCGGTAAAAATAAACCCATTATAATTAATAAAGGCTTTTAAAATAACGACAGAACTATTAATAAAATAAATTATTACGGTACATAAACTATAAAGTAAAAATATCCTTTTTAATATAGTATTTTTAAAAGTAAAAGAAAGCTTAAAGAAATTTAAGGCTTAAGTTAATAAAAAAGAATATAAGTTAATTAAGGTTTTAAAATAATTATTTACCGTTATAATAAATAAAATATACTTATTACGTTTTAAGGAAGCCGAGAAAAAGGTTACGTTAAGGAATATAGAAAAAAAGAATACGGTTTTTTATTTAAAGCTTAAGATCGTTAATTATAGGCTTCCACCGGTAGTAAAAAGACTTAACTCCTTAAAACGCGTAAAAAGGTATTTTACCGTTATATTAAGTATAATATTAACGAAGATATATAATAATATCCTAAATAAAAGGATTATTAAAGGGGGATCTCTTAAAATAACTTAATTATAAAATAAGGCGGTTAATATTTATTAATATTTTAAGTATTAAAGCTATAAATATATTATTATAAAGTGCTTTAATATTATAAAATATACGGTTTACGTTAAGGGCTATAATATTTATAAGTATATAGAACTAATAATTAAGGGGCTTATAAAGGGTATATTTAAATACGTTACGTATAATAAGGAAAAATACCCAATATAGGATTTTAAGTATATAATAAGAATTAAGGAAATTAAACGTAAGGAAACCCGGATAGCCATAAAAATCTAACGGTATAACGTATATAAGACTGGTTTAACAGGTTAATTAAAGGTAACCTTAAGACGTAAGTTTAATTAATTAAATAATAAAGGGTAAATAACGGTAAAGAAGAAAAAGTTTTTTATAATCCCGACCTTAAGGGCCGGCCGTCCTACGTCTTTAATAATAATTAAGAAAATATTAAAATAGAAAACGTTTAATTTTAATAAGAAGTCCGTAGTTTAAACGGATATAAAAAAGGGAGTCCCTATAAAGGTTAATATATAATATATTAACGTTTCTAAAAGTAATATAGTATAACGTTTATAATAAGGGAATTAAAGTAATAATATTAATATTTAAGTTTAAAGAAATCGAGGACGTTAACGTTATAATAATATAGGAATTACCGTATAACTTATATATATGTTTATCTATTAATTTAAAGGAAAAGTTTTATTTAACTTTTAAAGGGAATAAGATAATTAAAATATACTTCTTTATAAATAAGTGGCTCGATATAAATAATTAAGATATTACTTATTATAATAGAAACCTTTATATACTCCGTATTATAAGGGAAGGGGACTTAAAGGGCGACCTTAATATTTATAACGCGTATAACCTATTACCGGTTAATAAAAAAGGACCTTCTATAATATTATTACTTAAAAAAATCTTAATTATTTTAAATAAATATATATTACTTAAAGACTTTAACTTATATTATTATATATAAAATAAGGAAAAGCGTACGATAAACTACGTTAAATCGGATAATTTATTAATAGTTATTACTTAAGTTAATTTTTTATTATTAATATTATAAGGGATTATTACGTAAGAAAGTTATAAATTTAAAATAATAATTAATTTAACCTTTAATACGGAAAAGGTTATTAGTATGGTCGTAATATATAGGTTATAAAAGGACTTAAAATATAACTCAGATTATATACCGATATAAATAACTTTAAATTAAACCGTTAATATAACTTTATTATTACCGGTAAGGAGGGCGTAAAAAACGGTTAAGGAAGCAGAGGTTTATATAAAAACGGAAGAAATAATAATATAGTTCGTAAATTTCCTTTAATTAAATAATAAAGATTAAATCAACTTTTTTATAAAATAAATAATAAAAGTATTAAGTAAAATAATCGATAAAACTATCTTAATAATAAAACCCTCTTAAAAAGTTAAAACCTATTAAAATGAAAAATATATAACCGCGATTATAAAAATAAAAAGGTTAATTAAATAAGCTTTTAAGTATAAAAATTAAGAGATACTTAATTAATTAAGGGTTATTTAAGAAAAAAAGGAAAGGATTATTAAAAAGGTTAAATAAATATACTTTCAGTTTACGGTATATAACTTAACGGTTTTACTTCATAGTATCTAAAAGTTAACGAAATATAATAAAGAATAAAGTGGGAAATTAAAGCTTATCCCTAAATTCTTATCCCTTAAAAGACCCGATAATATATTAATTAATACCTTTAACGGTAAAATTGAGGCCCTTAAAGGAGCATTTTTCCCCCCTCCGTTAAAAGTTAATTTAAACGATATTAACGGCGTTATATATTTTAACCCCGTATTAATAAATAAGGTAATAATATAAAATATAATAATTAAGGCGATTAATAAATTAAAGAAGGATAAAGCCTTAGGACCGAATAGGATTCTTAATAAATTCTTAATAATAATAACCTTACCGTTTAAAAAGGTTTTTATTTACCTTTTTTAAGCATATTTTAATATCGGTTATTATTTACGTAAGTTTAAGGAAATAAAAATAATTATATTTAAAAAGTTTATTAAGCCGGATTACTTTAAAGTAAAATCTTATAAACTTATTATATTCTTATATACGTTAAAAAAAACCTTAAAGATAGTAATAATAAAGATCCTTAATAACTATATAAAGAACTACGGACTTCTCCTTAATTAATAAATAAAAGTAAAAAGAAATCGGTTAATAGAAATAACCCTTAAAGGACTAATCGATGGCGTATATATAATATAAGGTTATAGGAAGAAGTATATTATAAGCCTCCTTTTTCTCGATATTATAAATACCTTTAATAAGGTAAATTACTAAAGGTTATTATATAACTTAAAGAAAAAGGGGATATTACCTTTCTTAATTAAATAAATGAAAAGTTTTATAAGCAATTAAACTACGTCGATTAATTTAAAATAAAAAATAAACTTAATAAAGCCCACTATAATAAAGATTCCTTAAAGATTGCTTATTTCTTTTATATTATTTTTATTCTTTAACGGTTTATTAATTAAAGAGTTTATTAAGTTAAGATAAAAGGTTTAAGTTAAAGGCTTTATTAATAACGTTTACTTTTTAGTTTATAATACTTTTATACGTATAAATTATCTAGAATTAAAATAGGCTTATAAAGTCTATCTTTAATAAACGAGAATTTACGGGGATTAATTTGCGCCGTATAAATATAAGTTAATCTATATAATTAAGTGTTTAAGGCTATATAATATAATAGCCATAATAAACTTAAATAAAGTTATAATAAAACCGGATACCAGCATTAAAGTCTTTAATCTTTAAATAAATAAAAAGCTTAATTGGAAAAATTATATAAAAAAGGTTTAAAAGAAAATAACTTTATAAGAAAGGAGCCTTATTTATTTCGCCGTATTAATATAGGGAGCTATATTATAGAAAACCCGGATTATCTATTAAGTTATAATAAAGCCAGTTATAATATACGCTGCGGTTATCTGGTATATACTTAAGGGTACTCCGGGACATAAGAAAAAGCTTATTTAAATGTTATAGAAAGTCCAGAACCGGTATTTAAAAGTAATTAATAATATTTATAAAGTAACCTTTATCCCGGTATTAAAGTTTAAAATTTTTATACCGTTAATTGAAATCTTATTAAATTAAATAATCGCTTAAGTAAAATTAAAAAGAAATATATACCTAATTATAATAATAGGAAATAAACGGATCCGCTAAAATCTTAATAAGTTTTAAGTTAAAAGGAATAAATTAAAAACATTTATTTCCCCTCTTATTAAGATAAAGTAGAAATAAGTTAAGAAAAAGATTAACCTTATTAATATCCCGGAGGCTAGTTTAAGCGGGTACGAACTCCTATTAAACGTAAGAAAAACTAAAACCAAAAGGATTTAAAGAGTGAAGGCTATAATAATTACTTTACGGGTTACGATAAAGTAAATTAAACGTTAATAAAAGTATAAGGACTTTATACCTTAAAATCGTCGTTATTTAGCTTTTAATAATAAAAAGATTATTAATAAGTATTTCCGCCGTTATAATATTATAAGGAAAGGTAATAACGTATTAACGATTTAACTCCGGATAAGTAAAAACGGTTTAATTTACTTCCTATTTATTATATATACCGGGGGTCGGATAAACGCCGGATATAAATACGGATAAAAGAAGTAAAACGCTATATACGTCCTTATTTTTTATCCTTTATTTATAGAGGTTAAGTTAAGATTTATCGTAAAAATTAATACTTATAATTATTATTAAATATTATTTATAAAGCGGGGCATTTAAGTAACTATTAAGTTTATAATATTTACCGGATTATTATTATAGTTTAATTTCATTATAAAGATAAATAAAGTTATTAAAAACCTTACGGAGAAAGCCCGTTACCGGCTAAAAAAAAAAAGGAAAAACGGAAACCGGTTATATTAATTATATAAACCGGAAAACATCTTTTATAGCCGTAAAGATATAATAATAAATACTTATTAAAAGTCTTTAAAGGAATTAACGGCGATAATAATATAAAAAAAATATATATTAAACGCGTAAGTATTAATAAAAATATTTAAAAATATTATATAAAATTAAAGTAATATAAATATATAAAGGAGCGGAAAAGTAATAAGCTTAAAAATAACCCTTATATAAATACGGTTATAATATTACGGATTTTCTTAAGAAAGTTAGAATATAAGAAGTATATAAATAAATTATTATTCTTTAAACGGCTATTAATATCCTTTACCTTAAAGGATAAAGGGTAAAGGCCTAATAGATACCGGTTTTTACTTTAACGTTATAAGTATCAGGTTTTTACGGTTACTAGTAAGGCTAAAAGGCCGCGTATTAAGGAACGCCGGAATTAGCTTAGCTAGACCCGTAGTATAAATCAATCAATCAATCAAATTAGAAAGGTTAAGGATTCATTAATCTATATATAAACTTTTACGGAACGATATTGGAGTCGCAATGCCAAGGAAACGAAAACGATTTTGAATACGCTAATAATAATCAAAGTGAGCTATAGCCCATACAAATTTGAGATTTTTGGTGGTTAATAACGCTGAAAAATTGGACTTCCTTGGCCAAAGCCCGTCGACTCCCAAGCCCGCAGTCCCGGTAATACTTCCAACCGGTACCATATCTGCACGCAGATACGGCAATCACAGCAATCCGCTTTTGCCCCCCGAAGCCAAACTCAAGCCTCCCTCAGCATTATTATCAAATTCCGAGCGCTTACCTCCAACTTTTCACGCTCGTACTGCGAACCTCACCGTCCCAGACCGGTCGTCCAGTCGTCCACCAACGGGCTTTCAAGCTCCCTCACCACCGCTCCAACCCATGTTCCCAGCCGCCCCCAATGAAACTGGCACCCCGCATGGTATGGAAAAGATAAAGCAAAGACAGCGGATCCAACCAGCTATAGACATGGCATCCGCGCAACAGCACCTCACCACACCAACTCCAAGTCGCAGCCGCAGAACGCCCGGCACCGGCACACCGACCCCCCAGAGCAGCACCACCCGCCGCACCCCACGTGGCACCCCACGAACCGCAACACCCCAGAAACTCATCCTCGTCGATGGCGTGCCCCAGCTTGTTGAGGTGACGACGCCGCCATCGGATACATCACCGGCCGCGACAGCGATAGCGCGACGAGGTGGCGGGAAGAACGGCCCCTCCATACGGATGATACCGGATTGGGATCCGGTCTTCTGGGAAGTGCAATACCTCCGGCTTTTCGCCGCCGCGTGGGGGCTGGTCATCCTGGTGCTGTGGGCGTGCGGGGACGCGGATTATCCTCTCGGGCGACTGAGGCCGTGGGTGTGGGGTGGCGGGGTCTGGATCAAGGGGATCGTCTTGTTTGGGCTGGGGGTGGCAGGGTATAGGTATATACGTGGAGGAGGGGGAAGGATTGTGGGGGGGGCCCTGGGGAAGGGGGAGGGAAATACGGACGGGGATGACGAGCTTGGGCGACGGGATTGAGGATACAAAAGAGGGATTCATAAGGGCGGTAGGAATGATAGCTTCTTTGATCACGGCATTTCCTTTACCCGACCCCCTGGGGATACCCTGTCGCTTTATCGCAGAAAGCATAAGGGCGGGATCAATGGACCTGATTGCAATTAAGCGGCGTATACCCAAGCGAGAAGAGTCTTGAGGTATACGAACACTTTTTGCAGGACGAGTGATTGCTAAAGGTACCGTCATTCTCTCCTCCCATTCGGTCGATCATCCTACGGTCTGTGTATGTAAGTTGCTTCCATATCCGCAATGTCTCAAACGCTCATTGCCCCGCTTGAGGCTGAATGTCAAAGAAAACGAATCACACATCAGCCCGTTCATATCTATACCCTTTCCTCGGACTCGGTCGTGGGGAGTCCATTCCGTAGGAGGAAGGGATGGTGGTCGACTCGTACTCTGCCTCGTAACCGTCTTGATTATATCCCATCTCCAACACACCTGTATCCCCCGCATCTTCCGCTCTGGGATCGGGGAGAGCGCGTCTGTTTGTTGGTGTGGTCTCGGAGGATGCGGGGGAGAAAGAAGAGTTGCGACGTTGTCTAGATTTTGACGTTGGACCAGCAAAGCTACTGATGTATGTATGAGGAGGGGAAGGGGCCCTGGTGAGTCGTGGAGATATAGAGCGTCGACCCTGATTCCGGATTGGCTCTCGACCTCTGGATTTCGGAACTTGATCGGTGGGAGATGATGTTGCTTGATCATTTACCGCGACGATCTCTCGTTGCGCAGCGGACAAGGGACGGTGTTCGTCGGCTTCAGACCTTTGTTTCCTTAACCTCTCAGCCCTGACCATAAACGACACGGAGATTAGTATAGGCGAACGAATGCAAGTATTCGCTAATGGAATTGATCGCACTTACAGCATGGGGGAAAACCACAGCAAGAAGCAGGCGATGATAAGGAGCGTGTGTACAATCTCGTACTTCTCCATCGCCCTCCAGTACTGCTGTTGTTCGCTCGACCCCGGCTCGAAAAGCTGCCGTGTCCAAAGATGCAGGGCCCATCTGACCAGGTTGAGGACCGGCAGTGATAATCCAACGGCAATCACCGCAAGCGAACCGCCGATGAACAGATAGTCACCATGATTTGGCGCTACCGTGTTTGTTGACTCGGTCGACCGATCCATGGCAGTGCTGTTCTGAGTCTTTGAGTAGGTGAACGAACCCATAGAGGAAAAAGAGATTGCAAATGGCGAGTCAAGGTTGAGCGGGCAAGTGTGGAAGGAGAGTGGCAGTATTGCCAACAGTTTTGAAAACTAACTACCAACTATCAATTTTAACTGGTAGTTCGACGTTTTCAATAGTTCGTTTCGGTTTTAACGGTTTATTTCATAGTTCGTTTTAACGTCGAACTAAATTATTAGACTATTAGTCTTTAAACGGTTTTTCTAACTAATTCTTACCTTTAAAAACCACTTAAACTTAATAACGACTTCAAATCCCAAAAAAAATATTTTAAAAAAAAAATTCAAAAAAATATTTGATATAGTTTTCTTTTTCTATTTTCTAAGTAAGAGCTTTTAATTAGTAAAACTGTTAGTTAAACTATTAGTTATTTAAAATAGTTCGTTTTAATCGAAAACGAACTGGTAAACTGGTAGTTCGTACCTTAAACAGTTCGTTTTGACTCAAAATTGAACTGTTGAAACTGTTGGACTGGAGAGTGGTGACACTTCTCTCATTCCCTAGGTGATTTGGTGCATTCAGCCGCCAGGAAAGATCTCAAAATCCTCAATTTGTGACGAGCAGAAAGAATTACGCCGGCACCAAAAAGAACGAGTCAAAAGGCAGCCTGAGATCGTCTCACGATCAATCTCACCCTCCCGCCCTCATCTCACACAATCATGTCTCTAGACGACTCCGACCTCTCTCTCGCTAGACTACATATCGAGAGCCTGGAGACACTCCCGCCCCTGGTCCTTGATCCTGATATCGCATGCCGCCTCCACGACTACTGCCAAGGTCACGAGCTCCAGATTAGTCTGGAGGGAAGGGCATCGCCAACGCTACAGCAACGCAAGATCTACACCCAAGCGTGCGGCCTCTTTGCCGAGGCATGCCCCGCCGGTTACTACATTGATATTTCATCAAGTCTACTACCCGAGCTCAGTCTCCATAATATCGTCGTCTTCGTGATCATCGCGGCCGGAGTGGTCGCACTACTCCTCTACCTGTCGCGGGGCAAACTAGCCTCTTTCATCGTCCCGCAACAAGAGGAGGGTGCAAGAAGACCGCGGCAGGAAAAGGCCAGACGCCATGATCCTCCTCCTCCCCGCGAGAAGATCGCGCAACAAAAATCTCGGGTCAAGAAGCGGCCACAGCAAGAAGAAGAAGCAGAGCAAGGCAGGGTGACGACCTCCTCTCACGGGCCGCCTCCTAACCTGGAGGCGCTTTCCGTCGGAGGTACTACACTGGTTGGGGAGTCATCGGGACAGTTAGACGACGCCGCTTCCACTGCGTCCGGCTCGAGCAAGGGAAGCCCTACTTCAATGATAAGGGCAGCGATCAGGGACTATTGAGACTTACTCAACAGCCGGCCACATCTTCAATATCGGGAGTGGTGCACTCAGCTGGTCGTCCAAACGGCAACCCACGGTGGCTCTCTCTTCTTGTGAAACTGAAGTTTTCCGTCTTTTTAGACTCAGGCTGCAAAGGAAGCGATTTGGCTGAAGAAGCTTCTTTGCGGAGCTCAGTCCAAGGGATGAACAACCCCAAAACCGTCGTTCTCTTTGGTAAAAATTAAGGAGCTATTGTTATGTTCAAGGTCCAGGTTAAATCTGCAGGACTTCCAATAGTTTTTCTGCCGCCATCAATCTCGGAGGCAAAAGCTGCAGGGTCTCTCCCTTATCTCTAGGCGCAAACTTGTCGGATGGACACTCCAATAAAAGACAATACGTTTGGTACAATTTGATCCTAAAACCTGGTACCGACCAGCATGAGAAATCAGGTGTTTTGTGAGATTTGAGGCTGTCACCTGCGACCAACCCCCGTGCGAGTGATTTGGCCTGTGAGTGATGGACTATGTATACTTCTCACCACTATGTCTGCGCGTCCTTCGACCAGTTGAGTCACAACACTTTATAAAGCCTGCGAGCCCGGCTACCCACCTTTTGCGACGACGAGCAATTCGAGCGGAGCCGACATGCCATCGACTATGATCGACTCAACTCATTATCACCAGCATAATTACTCATACACGCCCTACGGTCGGTATAAGGACCATACGAAAGAGCAAAAGACACCATTGCGACAGTCAAACCCGTTATTACTACGACTATCTTCAGTATTTAACACCTACGGCATTCGCTAAACAAGCCAAAAAAAAAAAAAAAAAGGCAAGGACAAATATAAAGGGCAGACATTACTTTAGCAAAACGATTATGTACTCCTCGGAGATCGCGGTTTTTACAACGATTTGGCTCTTAAATCTAAAGCCTCAAAATGAAATTTAAAGCCTTAAGATCACGACTACTGCCCGGGGTAGCATCCCGTTCGTTTTTTCGTCGGGATCTAAACGATGCGCCTTTCACCTTACGTCGTTCCTCAATAACGATATATCTATTTGACAGAGTACGCATTCTCGGAGCTTCAGTAGGGCGAGCTCTACCACCGAGTGTGTCAATAATGGTGATGTTTCTGTTATAGTGTTAGCGACGAGGACGTCGTTTTTTTGTCTCTTATCATATGGTGTAAAGCCTGCGAATAAATCGTCTTCTATAGAAACCATTCAAATTAATTGATATTTGTGACGAGAAATGCATATTGCATAGGTGATAAAGTAATGTATATATGAATGATGAGATATGTAGCTACGAAGGGTGCGCAATATAAAGGGTGCGTATACCAAGCCCGCTACCGTAATACCCAGTACCGCAAGGTATGATGAGATCTGCGGTGATGCAGATCGAGTTCGTGACAATATTATTCTAGAACTTAAACTTTATTATTTATTTTCCTAAGTATCTCCCAAAGAAAAATAATAGTAATCTACGTTTAATGATAAGATAATAGTAGAATAGTCTTTCGATGTAAATATATTCACTTCCCCCTTTCTAGCTTACTAAAAGTGTACCTCGCGATATCTACCTTATTATCGTTTTTTTTAATCCCGCTTTTTTTATAAAAGGAAAAGTCGCTATTATTATTAAAAGCCGGTAAAAGTCTAAATATAATAAGTTTCCATTATTATAATTAATTTCGTTTTTAAATCTCTTAATATAAAAGAATATGCCGAAATCCCATCAAATCCCCGAATAGGAAATAGACCTTACGTAACGAAAGTTTTGAACTTTATAAATTCTCGAATTCTTAAAAATAAAAAATATTTAGGTATATTTAACGATCCACCCTTTTTTTTCTTTTAGTATTTACGGTATGAAGTTTATAGTATTACTATTTCAATTTACTTTTTAAATTTCAAATAAAATTATATAATAAATAATAATAACTTTATTAAAAGGGTAATTTATATAACTAGATTACGACGTAATAAGGCTAAAGGGCCGGTTTATTAATATTTTGATACCTTAACCCTGACTTACTATTTATTATTTATTACTTATTATTTACTATCTATTCCTTTACGGTAAATAAGCCTTTTTTGCGTATAACGAAATATTTAATATTTGCGTATTTTTATAATTATTATTTAAAAATAGCGTAATTATAATAAAAAAACTAAAAACTAAATAAGCCCTCCTTTTATATAACGAGATATTTGACATTTACGTATTCTTATAATTATTATTTAAAATAGCGCGATTATAATAAAGAAATTAAAAGATAAATAAGCCCTTTTTACGTATAACGAGATACCTAATATTTATATATTTTTATAATTATTATTTAGATATAATACGATTACGACGGAGAAATCGAAAAATAAATAAAATTTCTTTATGTATAGCGAGATATTTAATACCCGTATATTTTTATAATTATTATTTAGAAATAGCGCGATTGCGACGGGGAAATTAAAAAATAAATAAGCTTTCTTTACGTATAATAAAATACCTAATATTTATTTATTTTCATAACTAATATTTAAAAATAGCGCGATTATAATAAGGAAATCGGGGGGTAAATAAGCCCTCCTTATATATAACGAGATATTTAATAATCGTATATTCTTATTCCGATAAGCTAAAATACCGTAATTATAACGGGGAAATCGAGGGATAAATAAAACCTTTTTAAGTATAACGAAATATTTAATATTTATTTATTTTTATAATTATTATTTAAAAATAACGTAATTACGACGGGGAAATCGAGGGGTAAATAAAACCTTTACGTAATTAAAACGATGCCCGGTCCGCGTATACTCCTATTATTATTATTAGAAATAACCGTATTTATAACGGGGACCCTACTTACTAAGTAATTACTTTACGTAGCTAAAGCGATACCCGGTTTACTTATACTCTTATTATTATTACTAGAATTAACCGTATTTCTAACGGAGAACCTGAGAGGTAAGCAGGGCCCCTTACCTGCACCCTCACCTGCACCCTTACCCTTACCCCCGGCAAGCCCTTTACCAAGCCCTTTGTTAAGCCCTTTCCTAAGCCCTTTACCAAGCCCTTTACCAAGCCCTACCTTTATGATTATTAACTAAAATAATTATAGTAGCCTTTATATTATAAAGCTTAATTTTCGCTACGGCGGAAAAGGCAAGAGCTTATATTTATATAATCGTTTAATTTACTTTAATTAATCGCAAACTTATAAGAATAATTATCGTAAGCGATTGCGATAATATCGTCTTAATCGGCCGCACTACCGATATATTAAGGCTTACCACCTTTAATATCGCTAAGATTAGTAGCTTTACTTCTATTCTTACTTTGCTTACCGATATCGTTAACGAAATAGGCGTAAAATAATTTTTTAATAAAGTAAAAGCTAAATTAAGTAGCGAACTATACGTTTTAATTAACTCCGCTAATAGGATAAAAAACGGGTAAGTAAAAGAAATATTGTTGGCCTTTTAATGAAGAGATTTTATAAGCTTATTTTATTAACCTTTTTTTTTGAATGAAACCGTAAAAAATTATAAAAACGTTAACTTTATAAAATCCAATTAACAATGATAGAAAACCAATATTAAAGGTATTTTTATTAACATTTAGGCCCTTATTTAGACCTTTAGCGGCGCAGGTATTATCGTTAATCTCGTCAGTATAGCCGTCGCGATGGCCGTGCCGGGTAAAAGCCCTTATACGCTTTCCGGGTCTCTCGTCTTAATATACCGATTTTCTTCTTTAACCAGCCTTTACTTCGTATAGACTTCTGCCCTACTTACCTCGTCCTCCGGGTTACCGCCTAGAGAAGAATTAGTATCGATAAGAGATCCCTTGATCCCAGGTAAAGTCTCTATTCTAATACTATCCTCTGCCCCCTTTATAAGTACCCGATATTATACCTCTCCTCTATCGCGCGGCTAAGCGGATGGACTCTGTGGGCTGGGCGCAGCTATTTCAATCGCGCTGGAAGGCTATAACGTAATTATTTTCGAGAGCGCGCCTTAACTTTATTAGGTGGGGGCTGGCAGTCAAATTACACCCAATAATGTCTGCTTTTTGCGGAAGGACCGGCAGCGATAAACCTATACGAAAGTATACGAAAATGTAGAATCTTTAAAATCCGTAAAGAAATAAGAAAATATTAAGTAGAAACTTATTTAACGGATGGAGAATTATAAGTAGTTCGGGATAAATAATTGGCTGAGCTTTTCGAATATTAGGACGGCGAAAAACCCTAATAAAAAATCTTTTATTACTTGAAGAAAATGAGCTCTTTTTAATATATAAAAATTTTCAAAATATAATTAAAAATTTGATTCTGGTTTCTTAAATTTAATATTTATATTAAAGCTAATAAAATATAAAACTATAATAATTTTTTTAATATAGCAACCGATCACGTTATAAATAGCGATAACTATAGATTTTCACTATAGGGACGTATATTTTAATATAGAAAAAAAGATCCGGAATGTTTAACTCTGTGGAGCTCTCCGATATTATTAGGGTAAGATTGCCAAAAGCGCTATATTGGGTACGCAACCAGTTAATAGTAGACCTCGCTATATAGACCGGAGGCAGCTTAGTATATATAGTTTATTGGGTAGTTTTTAAACGAGCCGATGGAGTAAATAAAAGCTCGTATTAAAAATCTGGGCAAAGTATATTATAGAACCGCTGTATTGGCTATGGCCTAAATATAAGACGAAGTATAAGGAATAAAAAAAATAAAATAGGGAAAGAGAACTGTTAGGTGCAGCATGCATATATGGGAGCATTGATAGGTGTAGGATACCCTTTATACGTAGAGGATAGGCATCCTTATAATGCTTTTATCCTTTAGGTAGAATTATTATTTATATATTATTATACTTTTTAATTTATATATTAATAAATAATAATAATAGCTATTTATATTAATATTATATTAACGTATATCGCAAAATCCGTTAATATAAATTAAAGCATTAATTTATTAATTATAACGGATACTTCCCCTATAATAATATTAAAGGTATTAACCTTATATCCTTTAGAATATTGCCTTTAATTTATTTTTAAATACCTTTAAAGAAAGATTAAAAACGGTACTATAAAAAAGATATATATATTATAGGTTTCTTAAGTATTACCGGATTCTAGTATTATTACTTTAACCTATTAATTAAACGCCTTATTAAAATCCAGTAACTTAATAACCGTAATTATCTTATATTTAACTTCGGAAGGAATCGCTTAAATAATTAAGAATAATTAGTGATTAAATAACTTAAGAATTATATTTACTATAGGTAAATTATTTCAATTAAAATCTTCTAAAGTTATAGAATTTATTACTTTTTTTAATTTAATTCCTAAAAATTGGATTTTAAATCCTTTAATATTTTAGCGTAATCTATTATATTTTAAAAACGTTTTATTATCGTTATAATTATTATATAAATCGTTATCGACCTTAATAAAATTAAGTAGGTTTAAATTACGTTAATATAATTAAAGTCCTTAGAAACTTAATACCGTAAAATTATTATTTTTATTAAATAATTTTCTATTATTATAATAGCCATTAGATTTACCTTTTATATTAACGTTAATATTATAACGTTCCTTTTTAACTTTAAATATTAAACCGGAATCCGAGCTTAATAAATTTAATATATTAAACTTAAATTTATTAAACTTAAATTTATTAAACTTAAATTTATTATATTAAATAAAAGGTATTTTTATTAAAGAAGTAATTTTTGTTTAATTTATTAATCCGTTTAATTAATTAAAAATAATAAATTTTACCGAAGAATAAATAATATAATTACGGGGTATAATTTAAGAATTAATTCCCGTTATTATATAAGGTTAATAATAAAATAATCCCGGCGATAATTTATTCTTTCCTCTTAATAATATAATATAATTAATAAAAAGCTTATAATTAAACCGATTAATAAATTTTAATCCCAATAACATCGGATTTTTCGATTCTTTCTATAAAAATAAGTCCTTTAATATAGTTCTTATAATTAAGTATTCCGAGAAATATACCTTTTTCTGGGATATATATATTTTTATTAATTAATTAAAAAATATTACTTAAATAATAAATATATAATTATTACGGAATAACCTATAATTATATTTAAGAAATATTGCTTTAAAGTAATATATTATAAAGTTATTAAATATTAAGAAATAACTTATTAAATATAATAACGGTTTAATTAAATAGACTTTTTAGATTATCGTTAAATTTAAGTTACTTTAATAAGTTAGCTTAAATATTCTGGTTATTAAAAAGTATATTATAAATAATATTTTTTAAAATTAAGAGCTTTATAAATATATATAGATTATTTTACGGACTATATATATGTTGAATTTTAATAATATTTAAAATTAATTTACGCTTATTTATAGTAGGTTAAACTTAGAATTTTAATAGGATTTACGATTATTAAATATAATTATTATTATTAATAATTACCTTAAACTTATAAATAAATTTAAATATAGTTAATAAGTTTACGTTATTAAGTATCGCGTATTTTCATAAATATATCCGTAAAATTATAAAACGGGTATATTATTTTAAAATAATTAAAATTTTATAGAAAATTTAGAAACCGGTCCTTTTTCTTAATTATTAACGTTATCCTTTTAAGCATATAAATAGAATAAAGCTTATAATATACGCCCTTAAGAAAAAGGATAACGGTAATTACCTTTAACGTCGTAAAAAAAAATATTAACGTTAAATTAAGGAAAATCAGGGCCCTTAAGAAAAGGGTCCGATTTTAAATACTGAATACGTTATATAAAATAAAGGGTTAATTAAGCCTTTATATTTAAAAATAAAGAAAAGGAGAATACGTTACTTAATAAAAAGGAATTAAAAGGATTTTAGGATAACGATAACCTTATTATAGAAGAAGTATATTTTATATATTAATTCCCTATACGTTATTAATATATTAAATACGTATTAAAATACTTATTATGAAATAAACTTTTTATTTATCTTAAATATAATTATTAAAAATCAGAAGGAGTAAACTTAAGTACTTTTAAGGCCCCTTTATTGAATTAACGGATTTAATCCGTCGATAATTAATATATATAAGTTTAATAAATTAATAATATATTATTTATAATTATTAACTTTACCGTAATAAAGCGTACGTACCTTATAAGCCTTACCTTTAAGGTATATTAATATATTATAAATAAAGTCTAATTTACCCCTAATTTACCCGTAATAGACTTTTATATAAATAACGGGTACCCTATTATAATTACTGATCGTAATATTATATTCTCTTAAATTCTAGATTTAAATTTTAAAATCCAGAAATTACTTAAGTTAATTCCGGTTATAAATATTGGTAATTTTAAGTTAATTACCAATAAATTTATAATATTTAACTTATTCTTCTTAAGGGAGAAGAATATAATATTTACCTTAAGAAAAATCGCGGTTAAAATTTATTTAATACGTAATTTATTTATTAATATTTTAATTATTACCGATATTATAATTCTTAATAAAATAATAATTAATTTTAATAATTAAAAATATATTATTAATACTTATAAAAATATAAGTATTAAAATAATTATTTTTATAAAGGAAGTAACGTAATTATAATATATAATTTACGTAAAATAATAAACTTAAGTTTTAACTTATAATACGGTATAAGTATTAATTATATATTAAAAAAAAAAGACTTTAAAAAATTATTAAAGTCCCGGGATTTTATTTTTAAACCGTAATTAATACCGTTTTATAATCTTAGATTCTGAGGTAGCGTATTTACGTATATCGTTAACTTAAAAATATCGGTCGTTTAAATTAAAAACGATATTAATTAAAAAGTTAATTTATTACGTAAAATAAAACGTAGAATTTTATATAATTTACCCCCGTAATTTTATTATATAATAGTCTTAAGTTTATTAATATTATTCATTACTTACGGATAAAGAACTTAAAAATCTAAGTTATAAATTTATAAAATTACCGTAATAATAATATTAATCCTTATATTCTCCGGAATAATCTTTATAATTTTTAATTATTTAGAAACTTACTTAAATTGGTTATTATAAATTAATAATTATAAAAAATAAATTTTACTTAACGGCATTAAAATTTATATACGTAATAGAAATACATAAGTTTAATTAAGTAATATTATTAAAAAATTCGGTAATATCTTTAAAGATAATAATATTATAATTAATATTCTAGAAAATTAATATATACTTATTAATTTTTAATTTAATATAATTATTAAATTTAAAAAAGTATATAATATTAAGCGTAAAGATTAAAAAGTTATAAATTAAACTTTAAATAAAATATATAATAAAAGTAAGTTATATTAATTTATATAATTTATGGAATTTTTATATTTTACTTTTATCGTTTAACGTAATACTTTAAACGGATATAAAAGCCGTATTATAATTAATATTTAATTACTTAATAAAATTATAATTTCCAATTTATATTTATTATTATTATAATAGGAAATAATTTCTTTAATTATAAATTACGAATATATTACCGTAATCGATACCCGCGGTTATTTTTATTAATTTCTTATACGTAAATCCGATTAATATAAATTTTATATTATTTTTTATAAGGATTAAAAGGAATCTTTAATTATATTAATAAGTTTTAAAGGTAATTTACTATATATATAAAAGTAAATAAATAATATATTACGTTTAATATAAAATTTTACGTAAATATTTATAAATAATATAATTATTTTTAATTATTTATTAAAGGAATATATTATTTATTTACGTTAAGTCTTTTAAATTCTTAAAGATAAACGCGTAAACCTTTCGCCGATAAAATTATTTATTGGTTACTTTACGATTAAGTTCCTTAATTAATAAGTTAATTTTTTAAGGATATTTACGCTTAATAATAAAATTAAAATTATATAAAACCTTAAATTTTTTAATTCATTAAAAGACCTTAAAGTCTTCCTTAGTTTTATAAATTAATTACGTATTAAAATAAAGAATTATACTTAACGTATTATTTTATTTTAAATATATAAAATTTACCTTATTATAAATTTAAAAAAAGTAAATTTAAAGTATATAAATTTACGTTATAAATAAAAGATATTTTAAATTAAGTTTATATTTACCCAAGAAAAGGACCGTACTTTTAAGGATCTAAAAAACGCGTTTTCAGAACCGTCGTTTCTTATATATTATAATTTTAATCGGCCTTTATTTATTAATATTAATATATTAAAGGAATTAAGTATTACGGTTATAATATATTATATTAAGGATAACCCGTTATTTTATAGTATTACGGAGATTAACGATTTATTAAAAATTACGCGTAATAAGGTATAATTAATAATATTCTTTAATAGATGCTTAAATATAACCGAGAAAAATTATTGGTTTACGGAGTTAAAGATTACGGGTATAATTTAGGTTATACGTAAAATTAAATGTTTAATTAAAACGAACTATTATAAACTTAATTATATAATTTTTACGGATTATAACGTAATTATTAATATCTTTAAATAAATAAATTTAAAGACTTTTATAATTAATAAGCTTAATTTCCGTTTAATTTATATATTATAATATTTATCGATATTCAATATTTTATTATATTATAAGTTAAATTCAGTAAATACCGTTCCCGATATATTCTTACGATTAATTAATAATATATAAACTTTATTTATAGAAATCGGAATTCTTAATAACGTAAATAATAATAAATTAATTATTCTTTATTATATTTATATTTTAAATAAATTTAAAAAATAAATTAAAAAAAAATATATAAAAGATAAAATATAAATAAAATTATAGAAAATCTTAATAATTAAAAAAAAGTTAAATTTATAAAATGTAAAAATTAAATTACGCTTTATATTAAAGGATAATCTTATTTATAATTTAAAATCCGTTAATTATTTATTACGATTATATATACTTAATAAACTTAAAAGGTAATCTTTTAATAAGTATATAATAGTTTATTATATAATAACTTCAATTAATCCTATAATAAATTAATAAACTTAATATATTTATTTAAGTTAAGTAAATAATTACGGAAATATATTATATATTATTTTAAATATAACTTAAATTAAATTAAAAGGTATATACCCTATAAATCGCTTTAATTAATTTTAAGTCCGTTAATTATTTTCTATATAATTTATATAGATTTTATTATCGCTCTATTAAATTAATATAATTACGATATATTCTTTACCGTTACCAATAAATTCTTTAAGTAAATACTTTTATTCCTTAATAATATTAAATTTAAAATTAATAATTAAAAAAAATTACTATTAACTGAATTAATAAGATAAGGATAAGGAATTCCCTTTAATATTATATTAAATAGAAATCGTAAATTTATTTTTATATTTTAAAAATCTATATTTAAAAAAATAAATACTTATATTCTTACGTTTAATATATATTACTTTTAAATTAATAATTAATTAAAAAGGATTAATTAAATAATCGAAATTATATTATATTACTTTATAATTACGTATCCGGATTATAATTAAATAAATATTATCTTATATATTTAAGGTATTTTAAATAATTTAAAGTCAGCGTTAATTAAATTTATTCTGAATAAAATTTATTATAATATAAATATTTATAACCTTTTAAACCTTTTAATAATTTCTTTAATTTTTAAATATAACGTACTTTAATTATAAAATTATAAAAAAGTATAAAACTTATTAGAATTTACGTAAATAATAATTAAATTTTAATATAATTAAAGTTATAAATTAATTTAATTTAGTATTAATAATTTAATCTATTTAAAGTTATATTATAAATATAATATTCCCGGTATTAAAAATTATAAGTTATATTAATAACGCGCCGGACCTTTTATTATTATTAAGAAAATTAGTTATCTCGTATATAAGCTTAAATTACCCGTTAATATAAAGATAATACCGGTTATTTCAATTAATATATTAAAGTTAACCAATAACTTAATAAAAAACTTTTTTAATAAATAATTTAATTATAATGCGCTACTTACTTTTAAAGTTAATTCCGAGAATAAAAAAAAGTATATTATTAAAAAAATTATTTACAGGGAAAGGGACGGTAAATATTTAATTAAATAAACTACTTAAGGTATAGAATATAATAGTAAGCTTCCGTTATTAAAATTATACTTAGATTTATTACGTGAATTCTATATTACGTATCCCGAATTCAATAACGTTATTATTACCCGCCGTGGTAAACCTACTTTATCATAATTACCGGTACTTACCAAAATAGTACCCTTATTGTTCACTGATACTCCTCGTACGCTCCGTTTTAAGTATAATCGCAGCCGTTTTCGTAAAATTAAATAAAATTTTAACATAAAAGCATAGGATATAAAGAATATAACGTATTATTAAGCATTAATATTTATATTAATATATTAAGGTAAACGTTACTATAAATAGTAACCTTTTTTCTTTTAATAATATTTATTAAGTATAGCATATATATATAGGAGCATTAATAGGTATAAAATACCCTTTATACGTAAAGGACAGGCATCCTTATAATACTCCTATCCTTTAGGTAGAATCATTATTCATACATTATCACACTTTTTGGTCCATACACCAACAAGAACTTTTATATATTTATTCGGCTTTTAAATAAGGTTTTTATTAATATTATTATTTATATCTCTTAGGTATATATTCCCTGGGGTAAATTGGTTACGATTTTATATTAAGTTAGATCGTATAAAGATTTAGAATATTAAAATTTTAATAATATTTTCTTTAAAAGTATAAACTCCGATAGAATTTGGAATTTCATTAAAAAAAATTAATCATGTTTTTTATTCCGAGCTTAATTTTAAAATAAATCCGAGAATTTCTAATTAATTTTCTATGATTCAAATTTTTTCATTATAAGCTTTTATTTATATATTTAACATCTTTTAAAAAATAGTCCATTAATTTTTAATTATATCAATTATAAAAGCTTATAATTTTTATTATAATTATATATAGCTTATTTATTTAATTAAATATTCAAAAATATAATTTTTAAGAAATAGCAAATTTAATATCTATTTTATGAAAGAAATTTTAAAGTTTTCCGGATCTAACTAAGATTAAGAAGATAAAACAATTTCATTTAAAATAAATTATTCAGTATAATTTTAAAGAAAAAACTTCAAAAAATATCATACTCGGTTCAATTTTTAAATAATTTTAAATGATAAATATATATAAAAACTTTTTTAATAATTCTAAAAAACTTTTTATTTTTTAATCGAGTTTTTTTAAAAAAAGTGTCACGAGATACATGAGTACGAGTGATAAATATGTGGGTAAAGCATATGATTAATGGATATCTATCTATAAAAGTGCGCAATTGAAGGGTGTACGTATGCCAAGCCCGCTACCGTGATAGTTAATACCGCAAGGCATAATAAGATCTGCAATAGTGCAGATCGAGTCCGTAATAATATCCCCATAATAAAAGAGAAAAACCGACGTCCTCGTCGTAATATCCATTATAAAATACTATAAATATCACCTTTTCGTTAATAAAGGTGACCGAGGGGAAGCTCCGGGTATATATATTTTGTCCAAAGGATATATGGTTATTGCGTAATAAGGGTGGTTAAGATCGCACATTAGAAAAGTGAAAAAAGGACCGTATCGTATACGTAAACCGAGCTTGAGCTGAATCGTTTAAAAACACCATCTCCGTAATAAGTCTGTATCGTATACTATTTCCTTTTCAGGACTAGCTCGATTGCGAGAGCAGCGGAGTAGTCGTTAGGACGTTACGGACTTCCGGGGTTAGGGCGTTGCGGAGTACCTACTAAGATAATATCGTATAACAAAACTTTAGCTTTTATCCGCTCGATTTATATAGGCATCTGTTAAAGAAGTGCCCAGTTTACGTTCCTAAATATATAGTTCCATCCTTTGCGTTGCTTAGTCCTTGCTTACTTATATTTATTAAACGAACAGTTTTTTATATAGTATTTCCAAGGTTTCGAGTACTCGTTTATATTAATAATACTAATACGGCAATCGGTATAAATAACTCTGTTTATGCTTTTCCCTTATTTAAGCTCGTATTTAAAACATTTATAGGCTATTTAGAAACGTAATAGATAATCTAAAGGATAATCGTTGCCGAAGGTATAGCATCGTTAGTAAACGGATAAGGGTTTATTTTTAAGGCTTTTTATCCCAGCTCTTATAACGTCTCTTCCGTTTTTGTCCACTATATTTGGGGTCTAAGGTAAAGGCTGCGGAGCAGGCGAGGTCTTTAATTACGGAGCACGCGTAGTCTTTGATTGCGGAGTAGGCGGAGTAGGTGGATTGGCTACTAAGGGTAGATTTAGAGGTGTTGTACTCGCTTTTGGTATAAATCGGTTAAAGAGGTCCTTAAGTATCATAGGTAATAACACCTTTGGTAGTGACACTTGGAACGACGTTATCGATATTGTAAGAAACGAGAAAGGTGCGAATCTTATGTAGAGATTATGGATGGTAAGGTAGGGACGAAATAAAAAGCTCGAAGCTCTCGAAGGTAATAAAGTCCTGGATACTAAAGGTAAGGATTAAGCTAAGAGTGTTAATTTAGTCGATTTGAGGGCTAACGCGTACGTTAATAATAATAACGATATCGAGGATAATAAGATCGAGCCGGCTAAAGCTATTAATATAGTCGATAATGATCTTAACGAAGCTTTTGAGGCCTTAAATAAAGCTCTTAATAAAGGCATAACGATAAGATATCTAGTTAAAGACTCTACGGAGGTTAAAGATAAGGTGGATAAGCTATAACGTAGCCATACTGATTACAGCGCAGTAAAAGTTATACTCGATCTGTATCAATAGTTCAGATAACTAAGCCGTTGCTACCATTTATCACGAGATATACAAGTGCAAGTGATAAATATGTGGGTAAAGTATATAATTAATGGATATCTATCTATAAAGGTGCGTAATTGAAGGGTGTGCGTATGCCAAGCCCGTTACCGTAATAGCCAGTACCGTAAGGCATAATGAGATCTGCAGTGGTGCAGATCAAGTCCGTGACAAAAAGATTATTTTTAATATTTTGAGTTTTAAATTATATTTTATTTTTAATTTTCAATAAAAAATAGCCCCGATAATAATTAACGTATTCTTATTCTAAGAGAACATAATAATTTTACTTTTTTTTAGCGAAATAATCTGTTTTTTTTTCGGTTTAACAACTTTTTTCCCGAAACGTTTTCCGCTTAAAATTTGAATAATCTAAAACTTATATAATAAAATTATCTTGAATTTCTATAAAAAGATGTATATGACGTACGTTAAAAAAGTATATTATTTATTATAAAAATAACTAAAGAAACTTATAAGTTCTAATGGTTTTATAAATAAAATATATAAATAAATAAGATTCAATTATGTAATTATAGTTTTCGATTTAATCATTTATTTTTAAATAAGAAACTATCAATAAATTGATTTTAATTTTTAAATACTAATATAATCTTTAGTATCTCAGCATAGCTCATCCTCATACCGTATCTGGGTAAGCACTGGGGCTTAGGGCTTTAGTAGCCGCACCACCTACTTATATCCAGTCCTCACCACTCAGATAAAATCAATTAAAACATATATATTATATACCTATATTCTATTATCCACTAAGCACCTTATAATTATTTAATTTAAAAACAGCTTATAAATTAAGTTTTTCGATCTAAAATAATTAATTTAAATAAAATAAAAATATTTTAAATGAATTAAATATAATCTAAATAAACTAATAAAAAACCTTAGCTATCTTTTTTATAATAATTAATCTTATAAGATCGAAAAATCGATAAATATCTAAATTTATAATTATTTTAAAATCGGTAAAAATCTAAATATACTTCCCTACGAACTATAAAACGCTTTTTTTCGTTTATAAATACTAAAAATTTTTAAAATAACGAATGATATCATTTGGGAGTTTCAATTATCAATAATTCTATGAAAGTAAGTTATAAATCCGAGTTTAACCTCGGTATTCAATTACCGGGGTATTATAATATCATTAAATTGTAGTTATATAAAAATTCTTTACTTGAAAAACAAAACAAAAATCGAGTCTTTTAAAATATAATCAAATTATTTTTAAGTTTTTATTCGGCGAAAAAAACCTTTTTCTTTTCGGTTTGTTTGAATTTTTAAAATTTTGATCGCATTAATCTTTGAAAAATATTATTTATTTTATTAGGTTTATCAAAACAATTTATCGTTTAAAATTATAAGTTCTTTAACTTCGGCATGAATAATAATAATTATTTTTTTTAGAAAAAAAATTCTCGGAAAAAGAGTAACTATTAACCGAGTTTTCATTTTTCAAGTATACGTTTATTAAAATAACAATTAATTTAAAAATTCAATCAAATTACCGTTTGTTAAAGAAATGTTTTTCTTTTTTAATTATTATTAACATATAAAATTTAAATACTTATTGCAATTCTAATCGGCCGGGACGATTTTTAATTTTAAAACTAGATTGAAATAAAAAATTCAATTAATAAGTTTATTAAAAGAGTAATAATCCAAAAATTATAAAAGATTCGAAATTTTTATAACCAATAATAGAAAAAAAAAACTCAGAGTTTTAAAGTTCGGGTTTTCATTTTTTAAAAATACGAATAATTATTAAAGGTTTATTATTATAAATATTGGGATTGTGCCTCCATATAGCGGGTTTAAAGCCTTTAGGGTTTTAAAGGAGTATTGTTTTTGGAATACCTATATTAGCGCCCGGATAGCTATAAAAGTTCACCGCTTAATATTAATAGTTTTAATAAACTCGCGTATAAAAACTTTTATTTATTTTTTTATAATTCTTCTTTTATATAATTATTCTTGTGATAATATAAGCTTTTATTAAACTTGTTTCTAAATATAAACTTTATTATAAAGATAATTATTATTTCTTATGTTATTTTTAGTAATTTTCGGTTGATTAATAATTTTTCGAATGAAATAAAAATTTTATTTTTCATCGTATATCACGCGATAGATATTTAATAATAATAATAAAATTTCAAATGATTAATCGTAAAAAAGATTCGTAATTTATTTAAAGCTTTATTCGCGATTTTATTTTAAACTATTGAAATCCCGATCGCGAATTCGACGAATTCGAATTCGTAACCCCGATCGGCTTTTTAAAATTATCATTAATTAAAAGCGTTTTCATTTTCATCCCGAATAAAATATTACGAGATAACGATTTTTTAATTTATTTAAATTCTAACAAACGTTTTTAAAATTTTAAATTTTGAAAAGAAAAAATTATATTTATTTTCAATGAAAAAACCGATTTTTATTACGGTTTTTTTAAAAAAATTAGAAGTAAATTTTCTATGATAGTTAAGATCGATACGCGTGGGGCTTTTAAAATCGATATTAAATAAAATATGGCGATTGTTATTGCTTTAATTAAGTAAATATATGATAATTTAAATCGAATATCAAAAAAATTTAATATATTTTATAATAAACGTAATCAAATTGTTTTTCTTACCGAAATAAATAACCGTTTTCAAAATGATAACGTTAACAAAAAAACGATTTCGAAGTAAAAATGAAATATTTGAGAAAAAAGAAAATTTAATTAAATAAAACGAAAAGATTATAAATTTTATGATCGGGGTAAAAAGGATTATCAATTTAGATTGTTAAAATTATCAAAATTCTTGACGCGGTATTTTTAAATTCGAATAACGTAAACGTACACTGAAAAAAAAATTCTTTTTTTATTTAAAGACCGTTATAATATTAACGAAAAAAGAAAAAATTAAGAACGAAAATTGAAAAAATGAAGATTGAAAACCGATTTTAGATAAATTAAAATTATTATTTTAATAAAATTAATAAAATCAATTTTGTATATGATATTTTCGGTAAAAAAGCTTTTCAGTATTTTCGCTCCCGCCGTTACGCTAATTTACGACGTTTATATATTATTTTTAATGAAATTTTCTTTCATTTTTCAATATTTATAATAGGAAAAACCGTATAAATAAAGCCCGTGACGAATATTAAAATACGTATTAACGGGAACAAAATAGATTTTTTCGGATATTTAAATAATACATTTCGTTTAATTAGTATTTTTAGCTATTATGAAAATTAAATTGATGAAAATTTTATTAAAAATAATAATTCAACGTTTTATAACGTTTTTTTATTGTAGCTTTATATACGATACTAAATTACCGCGTAAAAGATATACGATTAATTTTAACTTCTGAATAACGATTAAATTTCAAAATAAAACATAAAAAAACTTATATTATTAAAAAAACGATAATTATTCCGATTACAAAAGAAACTACTAAAAAAACTATTACTTTTATAGTTAAACGTCATGAAAAATTTATTCGTAATCTCGAACATTAACTCGGTTTATATTGTTACTATTATTAAAATAAATAGATAATCGCTAACTATTTATAGAAAAAAGAAATAATCAAAAAATTAAAAATCTTTTTTATCAATACAGTTAAATTAAGTAGTTATAAATATCGAAACTAATTAATTCGGCTTATAATTAATTTATAAATAAAATATTTATGGTCTTTCATACTTTAACTATAAATAGAAAAAGTCGGATTTGTTTAGCTTTTATTGATACCGGAATAACCGGTTATATATTTATCAATTTTAAGTTTATATATTCGTATTATAATAATTTCAAAATTAACATAATATTTAAAACAAAAAACCCTTGAAAAATAATAATATAATTCGAACTACCATTTCAACTTTTTTTTAGCGTGAAAGGTAACTTTTAATATTCGAAAACGGTCAGTTTTTCAGGAATAAATTTGAACTAATTGTAAGTTATCCTAAAACGTTTTAATTTAGAAAGATTCTAAATCGATATTAATAATAATTATTCAGTTATTCAAAACGAACTCATTAAGTTTTTTATTATTGTTACGTTTTCTAAAGTTTTTTCGATATTGAGAATTTAGATTAAAAGTGAACTTTTACCGGTTTTGTTTAGATTAAAGCCGTTCCCTTTAAAATACTTTTTTAAAAAAAAACACAAGTTTCTTTGATTTCTATAATATAACTATATAAATAAATTAGACAGTTCGAAATCTCGGTTTCAAACATTAATATCGAGTTTTTGAAAATTTTACCCGAAGTTTTTTATAAAAAAAAAACGACTTTCCCATATATGTTACGATATCCTCGATATTTTTAGTAAATAAAGGGCCATTTAATTATTATTTTACTGCGATTCGGATCATAGGATCGAGCTTATCAGTAGCCTGGAATAGTTGTTAGAAATTCAGGTATTTTTTTTATTTTTATTTAAGCTCAAAATTTACACAAATTACTTTATTAAAAACCTAAAAAAAAAATATTATTCCCATTCAAATATTCGTGTCACGGTTCCAGCAGGCCTTGCTCCCAGGCTCGGCCTACTTGCCCCGTGGGTACTAGTGGCTTGGCACTCCCACTCATATCCTTCATAGATCCTATACCATAGTTACCTTCATAGTTATTATTCTTATTATTATTAGGATTTACTTCAGTACCCTAATATAATAATAATTATTACTTACGATCGCGTATTATAAAACTTATTATTTAAGCCTTTAAATAAGTCTTAAAGCATTAAGATAATAGATTATTTACGCCAGATAGAGCTATCCACTCCCCGAGGGAAGTACTTAGAAGTACGTAGTAACAAGCTTCATATTATATACCCGTTGCCCGTCACCCTTAAGAGTAATATTAAAAGCAATTAAGAGCGATATAATTACTAGTATATTAAACTTAGCATTTTTACCTTTAAAGAAGACGTATTAAAAGTAGTGATACTTTAGGTTATTAATACTTTTCACTAGATAACGGCTTCTTATAATACTCAAGAGTTATTAAGACTAAGAATAAAAGCAACTTTATTATATATATTATATAAGAGATCTCTTAATACCCTTAGAGAAAACATTAAGAAACGTCCTGCTTTTAATACGTTATTTATACCAGAGAATGTCTTTAACGTAAAATACTTAAATTTCGGCTAAGACGTTCAAGGAACGTTTTGTATCTTTTAGTTCTTTAAAGTAACTATATTCCGGCTTACTTTACCTATTTTATATGGCCGCGGTAGGCTTTATATTTGACGATAACGATTATACTTAAGTTATTTACCGTTCATATAATTACGTATTCTGTGATTAAGCGGACGGTAAAAACCTTTATACGGAGTATACGAGAGTAAGGTTTAAATACGTATATATTAAGCGGTACTACAGTATAATACCCTTTAAATTTAAGCCTTAAAATAAGCTTTAAATTAAAGCTTAAACCGATACTCGGCTATAATATAAGCGTTATAAAGAGGTCTTTAAGTCAAGTAACAAGCTTTATATACATATTAAGGAAATGAGGCACTTTAATATTAAAGAGCCTATTAAGTAAGGTAGATTATAAAAAAGAACAGTTTAAAACGATACCGTGGATGGGTATATCGTTAACAATTCTTTAAGCCGTACGATAAACGCACGTATCCAGTTAATTACCTTGCCCGTAACCCAGGGTATTCATTTTACAATCAAGTTATACTTTAAAAGCATATAATAAGCCTGCTATAAGGGTAATATATACGATTTTTTTTTAATTTTTTACCCGGTTTACTTTATTAAGTAAGACTTAATTCGGTAATACCCCGGAGATCACGGTTTTAAACGATTCAGTTTAATTGTAATACTTAAAACCACGATAACGGACCGGGTCCGCTTATAATAATTTCATAAGTAGCCGTTTTTCCTTCGTTTTTTCAATATACGGATTGCTTAAAAGCTGGATCTCAACTATTATACTTATATAAAGTATTAAATATATACCGGTAATTCCTTTTAATAATAGCTAGCGACGAGAAACGTGGATTTAATTGGTTTACAGGAGCTCACCGTCGTAAAGGGGGGGGTAGTATTACGGTTCCAGCAGGCCTTACTCCCAAGCTCGGCCTATTTACCCCGTAGGTATCAATGGCTTGGCACTCCCACTTATATCCTTTATGGATCCTGTACCATAGCCACCTTCATAGTTATTATTCTCATCATTACTAGGACCTACTCCAGTACCCTGACAATTCGCTATATTACTTATATTATTTGCTTTTAAAAAAACGGTAACTTACGCTTTTACGTCCAGTAACGGAAGCATAATATATTAACTCGAAAAAACCAATATTTGCTTTTTTTTATCGAAAGCATTTTCGCCCGCGTAATAAATTATAAATCTTCTCTCTTTAATTTCGTAGTTACCAAGAGTCCCAGATAGGAAATAGCTATTACGTGCCTGAATTCTTGAACATCAAAAAATCTCGAATTCTCAAAAATAAAAAACATTTAGGTGCATCCAGCGATTTACCCTTTTTTTCGGTTAATATTTACGGAGAAATATTTAGGGTAATGCTATCGTAATCCATAGCCAAAATTTCAGATAAAATCGAGTAGTTTTTGGTGATAACCTTACCAAAAGAGTGGTTTATACCGTGGCTGAGGGGCCGGTTTATTGACATTTTGAGACCCTGACCCTCACCTACCAGTCAAAATACCTACTACTCAACCCACTTATTACCTATATAACGAGATGCCCGACACCCGCTTGCTCTTATAGCTACCACCCAGAAATACCGGGATTGCGACGGAGAAGCTGAGGGGTGAGCAAGGCCTCCATGCGCATAACGAGCTGCCTAACACGCGCATAACGAGATGCCTGACACGCGCATGCCCCTACCACAACAGGCCCAAAAACACGGTGAATTGGACGGAGAACCTGAGAGCTAAGTAAGGCCTCCCTGCACCGGACGAGCTGCCTGACACGCGCATGCCCCTACCATAACAGGCTCAAAAACACAGTGAATTGGACGGAGAATATAAGAGCTGAGCAAGGCCTCTATGCGCATAACGAGATGCCTGACACGCGTATACTCCCATTGCGACAGGCCAGAAACAGCGCAGTTCGATCGGAGAAGCCGCGAGGTGAGCACAAATCCTTTTGCAAGCCCTTTTGCAAGCCCTTTTGCAAGCCCTTTTGGCAAGCCCTTTTGCGCGCCTACCTGACGAGACGCCTAACCCTCATATCCTCCCATTGCGACAGGCCAGAAAGACCGTGATTGGTTTGGAGACATCACTTTGCGGGCAAGACCCTCACCACTCACCCTTTGTACTTGAAGCGATGCCCAGCTCTCACATTCTCCCATTGCGACAGGCCAAAAAGACCGTGTTTGCCCTGAAAACCTCACTTTTGCGGTAGGGCCTACTTGACGCGATGCCCGCTTCTCACATTCTCCTATTGCGACAGGCCAAAAAGACCGTGTTTGCCCTGAAGACCTCACTTTTGAAGCAGGCCCTTTACCGCTTACCCCCTGCACTTGAGGCGATGCCCGGCTCTCATATTCTCCCATTGCGACAGGCTAAAAAGACCGTGTTTGCCCTGAAGACCTCACTTTTGCGGCAGGGCCTTTATCGCTCACCCCCTGCACTTGAAGCGATGCCCGGCTCTCACATTCTCCCATAGCTATTACCTAAAAATAGCGTATTTATATTGAAGAACCTCACTGCTAAGCAAACACTCCCGGGACCGAAGAGCATTTCGGTGGTGTCCCTACCTCGTATTCTATAAAAACCTATATTATTATAGTTTTTAATTTATTTTATATAAGTTTTAGAAATAAAAATCTAATATCGTTTATTATAAAAATAAGAATATATAAATATAAAGTAAGAGAGAGATTTGAAGATGGCGACGAATAAAGGGACCCCAGAGATCCAAAACGATACGTATATACATAGCTTTAACGATAGTAAGGGGAGTATATTAAGTGCGATAAGTAGAAATAACGTAATGGTTAAGAATAAAATGGTAAACGGGTAAGTAACTTATATTAATAAAAACGGTAGTAACGTATATAGGTAATATAATAATAATAAGCCGGATAACGCTTAAAGTAAATAAGGGAATTAAGGTTAATAGCATATACGTATTAAAGCGCGTAAAACGCATAATAATAATATGTAAATAATAAGTAAATAAAAGGGTAGGAAGGCTAATACGGTATTAATAACGAAGAATATAAACGGAAGGAAGGGATAAAAAGACCGCAATAAAAATATTATTAAGGGTATATAAAAGGGAAATAAAACTGGTAAAAAAAATAGGACCTTAAAGGATTAAAAGTAAAAAGCGGAAATAATATATCGCCCAATAAAGGAAAGCGAGAAAACGATAAAGAAAGCAATAAAAGCTTTAAAAGGATTCCTTATAATAAAGTAAAAGGATATTACGTTAAAGACTTAATTAATATTATAAATTAAATTAAAAAACGTAAAAGACTTCTATATAAAGATAAAGATAAAATTAAAGAAAACGGAACGCTTATAGAGCTCTTAAAAAACGGGAGTGAAAGCGTTAATAAAGAATAAAGACGGCGGTTTAAGGTTAAGTATATAAAGTAAAAGTATAAAAACGGTGGCCTTTTAAATAAAAGAAAATTAAGTAATAAGGGTAATAAAAAGGGTACCCGCGGCAGAGAATAAAAAAATAACGGAAAAAAAGGTAATTATATCGAGGAAAGCGAAAATAATAATAATCCGCTTATTTAATAATGAAAAAAGGAATATAACGGTAAAAATAAACTTATTATAGTTAATAAAGGCTTTTAAAATAATAACGGAACTATTAATAAAATAAATTATTATAATACGTAAACTATAAAGTAAAGATATCTTTTTTAATATAACGTTTTTAAAAATAAAAGAAAACCTAAAAAGATTTAAGGTTTAAATTAATAAAAAAAAGTATAAATTAATTAAAGTTTTAAGGTAATTATTTACCGTTATAATAAATAAGATATACCTATTACGTTTTAAGGAAGCCGAAAGAAAAGCTATATTAAAAAATATAGAAAAAAAGAATATAATTCTTTATTTAAAGTTTAAAATTATTAACTATAGGCTTCCGCCAGTAATAAAAAGACTTAATTCTTTAAGATGCATAAAAAGGTATTTTACCGTTATATTAAGTATAACGTTAATAAAAATATATAATAACGTCCTAAATAAAAGGATTATTAAAGAAGGATCTTTTAAGATAATTCGGTTATAAAATAGGGCGGTTAATATTTATTAATATTTTAAGTATTAAAACTATAAATATATTATTATAAAATACTTTAATATTATAAAATATACGGTTTACGTTAAAGGTTATAATATTTATAAGTATATAAAGTTAATAATTAAAAGGCTTATAAAAAGTACGCTTAAATATACCATATATAATAAGGAAAAATACTTAATATAAGATTCTAAATATATAATAAGAACCAGGGAAATTAAATATAAAAAAACCCGGATAATTATAAAAATCCAATAATATAATATATATAAGATTAATTTAATAAATTAATTAAAAGTAACCTTAAGATATAAACTTAATTAATTAAATAATAAGAAGTAAACAGCGATAAAGAAAAGAAAACTCCTTATAATCCCGACCTTAAAAACCGGCCATCCTATATCTTTAATAGTAGCTAGGAAGGTATTAAATTAAAAAACGTTTGGTTTTAATAAAAAATTTATAACTTAAACGAATATAGAAAAAAGAGCCTTTATAAAGATTAATATATAATATATTAACGTTTTTAAGAATAATATAATATAATATCCGTAATAAAGGAATTAAAGCCGTAATATTAATATTTAAGTCCAAAAAGTTAAGGACGTTAACGTTATAATAATATAGGAATTACCGTATAACCTATATATATATTTATTTATTAACCCGGAAAAGGGGTTTTATTTAGCCTTTAAGGGGGATAAAATAACCAAAATATGCTTCTTTATAAATAAACGGCTTAATATAAATAATTAAGATATTATTTATTATAATAAAAACCTTTATATACTTTATATTATAAAAGAAAAAAACTTAAAAAATAACCTTAATATCTATAACATATATAACCCGCCGCCGGTTAATAAAGAAAAATCTTTTATAATACCGTTACTTAAAAAAGTCTTAATTACTTTAAGTAAATATATATTATTTAAAGATTTTAATTTATATTACTATATATAAAATAAAGAAAAACGTATAATAAATTATATTAAATTAAATAACCTATTATTAATTATTGCTTAAATTAACCTTTTATTATTAATATTATAAAAGACTATTACGTAAAAGAATTATAGGTTTAAAATAATAATTAATCTGGTTTTTAATACGGAAAAGGTTATTAACATGGTTATAATATATAAACTATAAAAGGACTTAAAATATAACTTAAATTATATATTGATATAGATAACTTTAAACTAGATTATTAATATATCTATATTATTACCGGTAAGGAAGGCATAAAAAACGGTTAAGGAAATAAAGGTTTATATAAAAGCGGGGGAGATAATAATATAATTCACGGACCTCCCTTAATTAAATAATAGAAACCGGATCGATTTCTTTATAAAATAAGTAATAAAAATATTAAATGAAATAATTAATAAGATTATTTTAATAATAAAACCCTTTTAAAGAGTTAAAATTTATTAAAATAAAGAATATATAATTGTAATTATAAAGGCGAAAAAACTAATTAAATAAACCTTTAAATATAGGAATTAAGAGATACTTAATTAATTAAAAATTACTTAAAAGGAAAAAAAGAAGATTATTAAAAAAATTAAATAAATATATTTTTAATTTACGATATATAACTTAACGGTTTTACTTTATAGTATTTAAAAGCTAATAAAGTATAATAAAGAATAAAATAGGAAATTAAAGTTTATTTTTAAATTCTTATTTTTTAAGAAACTTAATAATATATTAATTAATACCTTTAACGGTAAAATTAAGGTCCTTAAAAAGCATTTTTCTCTTTTCCGTTAAAAGTTAACTTAAATAATATTAATAACGCTTTATACTTTGACCCCGTATTAATAAATAAGGTAATAATATAAGATATAATAATTAAAATAATTAATAAATTAAAGAAAGATAAAGCCCCGGGATTAAATAGGATTCTTAATAGATTCCTAATAATAATAACCTTATTTTTTAAAAAGGTTTTTATTTACCTTTTTTAAGCATATTTTAACGTTAATTATCATTTACGTAAGTTTAAGGAAATAAAGATAATTATCCTTAAGAAGCTTATTAAGCCGGATTATTTTAAAATAAAGTCTTATAAACTTATTATATTCCTATATACGTTAAAGAAAACCTTAAAGACAATAATAGTAAGGATCCTTAATAATTATATAAAGAACTACGGACTTCTCCCTAATTAATAAATAAAAATAAAAAGAAATTAATTAATAAAAATAACCCTTAAAGGATTAATCGACGGTATATATACGGTATAAAATTATAAGAAAAAATATATTATAAGTCTTTTTTCTTTTAATATTATAAGTATTTTTAATAAAATAAATTATTAAAGGTTATTATATAATTTAAGGAAGAAAAGGATATTACCCTTTTTAATTAAATAAATAAAAAGTTTTTTAAGTAACCGAACTATATTAATTAATTTAAGATAAAAAATAAACTTAATAAAGTTTATTATAACGGGGATTCCTTAAGGATTGCCTATTTTTTTTATATTATTCCTATTTTTTAATAATTTATTAATCGAAAAGCTTATTAAGTTAAAACAGAAGGTTTAAGTTAAAGGTTTTATTAATAATATTTACCTCTTAATTTATAATACCTTTATATGTATAAATTATTTAGAATTAAAATAAACTTATAAAGTTTATTTTTAATAAATAAGAACTTATAAGGCTTAATTTATATTATATAAGTATAAACTTATTTATATAATTAAGAGCTTAAGGTTATACGATATAATAATTATAATAAACTTAAGTAAAGTTACAGTAAAACCGGATATTAATATTAAAGTTTTTAACCTTTAAGTAAATAAGAAGCTTAATTAAAAGGATTATATAAGAAAAATTTAAAAGAAAATAACTTTATAAGAAAAAGGCTTTACTTATCTTACCGTATTAATATAAAAAGCTATATTATAAAAGGCCCGGATTATCTATTAAATTATAATAAAATTAATTATAATATATATTACGGCTATTTAATATATACTTAAAAATACTCCGGAATATAAGAAAGAATTTATTTAAATATTATAGAAAGTCTAGAATTAATATTTAAGAATAATTAACGGTATTTATAAAATAACCTTTATCCCAGTATTAAAATTTAAGGTCTTTATACCGCCGATTAAAATTTTATTAAATTAAATAATCACTTAAATAAGGTTAAAAAAATATATATATTTAATTATAATAATAAGAAACGGGCGGATCCGCTAGAATCTTAATAAGCTTAAAGTTAAAAAGAATAAATTAAAAATACCTATCTTTTCTCTTATTAAGATAAAGTAAAAATAAGCGGAGAAAAAAATTAATTTTATTAATATCCCGGAAATTAACTTAAACGGGTATAAATTCCCGCCAGGCATAAGAAAAATTAAGATTAAAGGGATTTAAAGAGTAAAAGCTATAATAATTACCTTATAAGTTATAATAAAGTAAATTAAGCATTAACGGAAATATAAGGACTTTATATTTTAAAATCGTTATTATTTAATCCTTAATAATAAAAAGATTATTAATAAGTATTTCCGCCGTTATAATATTATAAAAAGGGTAATAGCGTATTAACGATTTAACTTTAGATGGGTAAAAACGGTTTAACTTACTTCCTATTTATTATATATACCGGAAGTTAAATAAACGCCGGATATAAATACGGATAAAAAAAGTAAAACGCCGTATACGTTTTTATTTTTTATTTTTTATTTATAAAAATTAAGTTAAGATTTATTATAAAAGTTAATATTTATAATTACCATTAAATATTATTTATAAAGCGGGGTATTTAGGTAGTTATTAAGTTTATAATATTTACCGGATTATTACTATAATTCAACCTTATTATAAAGATAAATAAGGTTATTAAAGACCTTACGGAAAAGGCTTATTACCGGTTAAGGAAGAAAAAGAAAAGCGGAAACCGGTTATATTAATTATATAAACCAGAAAGTATCTTTTATAACTATAAAAATATAATAATAAACGCTTATTAAAAGTCCTTAAAGGAGTTAATAGCGATAATAATATAAAAAGGATATATATTAAATACGTAAGTATTAATAAGGATATTTAAAGGTATTATATAAGATTAAAGTAATATAAATATATAAAAAAGCGGAAAAGTAATAAGCTTAAAAATAGCCTTTATAAGGATATAATTATAATATTACGGATTTTCTTAAGGAAGCTAAAATATAAAAAGTATATAAATAAATTATTACTCTTTAAATAATTGTTAATATCCTTTACCTTAAAGGATAAAGGATGGAGGCCTGGTGGATGCCGGTTTTTACTTTAACGTTATAAGTATTAAATTTTTACGGTTATTAATAAAACTAAAAAGTTACGTATTAAGGAACGCCGGAATTAGCTTAGCTAGACCCGTAGTATAAATCAATCAATCAATCAAATATAAAGTAATATTAATCGGACTTATGAACGGATTAAGGATTTAATAATCTTCTCTTTTTAATATCAACATTGCCAAGAGTCCCAAATAGGAAAGACAAAACACGTGATCCAAATTCCGAACATCAAAAAATCTCCAAAAAACAAACATTATATGCATCTACCACATTACACGTTTTTTAATGATGTCACTACTGAAGGTTTGAGAGTATTACCGTGGCAATCGATCTCTCAAATCTCAGATAAAACCGAGTGGTGGTTCGTGATGCCCTCACCAAAACGGTGATTTGTATGGCCTTTTGCGACGTTTTTGGCCTGCAAACGAGCCGGGGCCTACCCGGAATAACGCTGTTCCGGGGGCTCAAGGCCGGTTTGTTTAGTCTGAGATCAACCACCCTTGGTCCCCGAAGGGGGTCTGAGCACAAAACTCCATTTTTCGGCCAGTAACCCATTACCAGAAATATCGCTCCTCCGTACATTCCATCACTAACAAAGATTGACTTTTCCGCGAATTCCGCATATTCCGTATACTTTTGGGTAATAAGTATAGTACTTAAGGCTTAGATGCTGCAATTAAATCACGGTATTTTTGGGCTATAATTATGGGAGCATATAAAGATCAGGCGTCGCTTTAAGTGCATAAAGGCCTTACTCAGCTCTCAGGTTCTCCACCCAAATTACGGTGTTTTTAGGCTTGTTGCGGTAGGGGCATGCGGGCATCGGGCGACGTATCATAGCAAAGGGCTTGCTGAAGGGCTTGCTGAAGGGCTTGGTGAAGGGCCTGGTGTGGGGCTTAGTGAAGGGCTTGGTGAAGGGTTTGCTGAGGGTAGGGGTGCAAGTGAGGGTGCAAGTGAGGGTGCAAGTGAGGGTGCAAGTGAGGGTGCAAGTGAGGGTGCATTTGAGTTGGATTTGAGGGTGCATTTGCTCCTCATTTAAGGGTGGATTTAAAGGGTGGATTTGCTCCTCAAGTCCGCTACCAGTTCAGCATAAGCTCACCCGCCCTGACCGATCCACTCAACCATAGAGGGTCCGTATACACCCAGCACCTATTTTCGGAATATAATTAAGCGGTTATCTTAAGGTTTAATAAGTATAAATAATATATTCTAACTCTTATTTATTTATTATTATTAAATAAACCGTTACTTATTAAGAGGAATTAAAACTTAAGGATGGTAATTATTAACTATAAAAAGTTACCTTAATAATATAAAGTCGTTTAAAGTAAATTATATTAATATTAAAGGTATATATAAAGTTTTATTAACTTTTAACTATTAAGTCTTATAATATTATTATTAATGCCGGACGACTTAAATAATATACGGAAGTTATAGTCTATAATATACGATAACGAATTAACTTATAGTCCAATTAAAAAAATGAAAACGGTAATTAATTTAATATAATCGAAAGGTATATATTATACTTTTTGATTATTTTATAGTAATGGTTATCGCGTAATATCGCGTGCGACAGTAAGGGTAAATTGCTAAGGGTTTACTTAAGTATACGTTTCTCATATAAATTAATGGTTTACTGGCCGAAAAATGGAGTTTTATGCTCAGACCCCCCACAAAACGAGCCCCGGTAGGCTAGCGTCCGATTATGTAAGCCTACCGGTAAGGCCCTTTTGTGGGTAAGGGCTGAGAACTGAGACTACGGTTTGTTGACATTTTGACACGCTCACCCTCACCTTCACCTACCTCACCTACCTCACCTACCTCACCTACCTCACCTTCAGCAAGCCCTTCGGCAAGCCCTTCAGCAAGCCCTTCAGCAAGTGGTGACGCGCTATGCCCGCATGCTCCCACCGCAACAGGCTCAAGAACACCGTGATTTGGATGGAGAATCTGAGAGCTAAGCACCCTCACCTGCACCCTCATTTGCACCCTCACTAACACCCTCAGCGAGCCCTTTACCAGACCCTTCAGCAAGAGGTGACGCGTTATGCACGTATGGCCCCACGGGGACAGGCCCAAAAACAACGTGAATTGGATGGAGAACCTGAGAGCTAAGCACCTTCACCTGCACCCTCACTTGCACCCTCAGCAAGTCCTTTACCAGGCCCCTCAGCAAGAGGTGACGCGCAAGGCCCGCATGCCCCCACCGGAGCAGGCCCAAAAATACCGTGATATGGATGGGGAATGTGAGAGGTAAGCAAGCCCTTCAGCAAGCCTTTTGCTTACCCTTCAGCTCACCCTGCAGCAAGCCCTTTATTCACCCTTCAGCAAGCCCTTTGCTTACCCTTCAGTAAGCGGTGACGCCTGCGGCCCGCATGCCCCCACCGGAACAGGCTCAAAAACACCGTGATTTAGATGGGGAATGTGAGAGGTGAGCAAGCCCTTCAGCAAGCCCTTTGCTCACCTCTAAGCAAGCCCTTTGCTCACCTCTCAGCAAGCCTTTTGCTTACCCTTCAGCTCACCCTGCAGCAAGCCCTTTGCTCACCTCTCAGCAAGCCCTTTGCTCACCTCTCAGCAAGCCCTTTATTCACCCTTCAGCAAGCCCTTTGCTCACCCTTCAGCAAGAGGTGACGCCTGCGGCCCGCATGCCCCCACCGGAACAGGCCTAAAAACACCGTAATATGGATGAAGAACCTGAGAGCCGGGCAAGGCCCTTTACCTGCACCTTACCCTTACCCCTTAGTCCTTGCCCTTTAAGAGACGCCTGCTTCTGGCATGCTCCCATGACTACCACCCAAAAGAACCGCATTTCGATTGCAGAGCTTAACTATTAAGCAAGTACTCCACAAACCGGAGAGGATTCCGGTGGTGTCCCTACCTTGTATTATATTAATAAATTTTTTTTCGATTGCTTGAATGATTTTATTTAATTAAATTTCTATAAATAATGATTTTATTTATAATAAGTCTTTAAAAAACTATTATAAATATATGCGAGAAATAATAAAGTATTTACAAAAACGGGTTTATACGTCGATATTAATAAATACGAAATCAATATTTAGAAAACACCGTTTCTTAATAAAGTGGTTTTTACCGAAAGTTTTGAAAAAGAGTTTTTCATAATAAAAATTATATTTAATCATATACGTTTAAAAACGTTAAAATAAGTTTAATTACTTATCGGTTTTTATGATTTTTATTAATAATTTGTTGAAACTTTTCTATAAATTATAAAGTTTTTATATTATTTAATTTAGAAAAACTTTATATTTAAATAATTTTCGATAAATAAAAAATTTATAATTATATTTATATTTATATTTTGATATTTCGCCCGAAATCGTTAAGCTATTTTTAAAATCGATTTCTCGGATTATATAATTAATAATCTTTTTTTAGTATCATAACGATAATATATTTCTACTCCCCGTAACGGTACGGTATAAGACGATTTTTAATAAGGTAAATACCGTCCCGTCTTATATCGGGCAAAGGGAGATCCCGTGCTGATATCGTCCCGTACCGGCCGGTATACCGTTAGGAATACCAAGATACCGGTAGCAAAAAAAAAGGTGGTAAGAGTAAATATAAAAGGGTAATTACTTCTTATAATTAACCGGATTGATTTTGTCCCGGTTATCGATAACCGAGTTATTATTTTTCCGGTTTATAATAAGGAATAATTACTCTTTTTTGTTTACTTTTATTACCTTTTTTCCCTTATTTTATCCGCTACCGGTAACTTGGTATTCCTAACAGTATATCGGTCTTCCGTTATTTCACACCGGTAGTAATTACTAAGGGTAAATCCCGTCTTATACCGTTCCTATACCGGTTTTATACCGGCGGGACGGTATATATCCCGTTCCGTTATGGGAAGTATATATTATATTAAATAACCTTTTATAATAAGAATTTTTACCCCGCTAAAAATAATTACGAGATTTATAATAAAAAGCTTTTCGTAATTATTAGCGAACTTAAAACTTAAAAAACGGATGCCGAATATATTAATATTTTTATGAAGATTTTGACGGATTATAAAAGCTTAAAATACTTTATAAATTTTAAAAAGTTTATCCAAAATAAAATAGAATATATTAGATCTTTCGTAAATTATAGTTTTGAAATTATATAAATATTCGCGAAGAGAAATTATATAATTTTTCGCGAAGAAAAATTAAAGAATTAATATTCTTATTCGTATAATAAGATTTTTATTTATTGCCGCGGAAAACGATGGTAAGAAATATATATATTAATGAATCTTTATTTTCAATCGGGTTAACATTAATTTTAATAAAGAAAAAAAAATTTAAATTTTTTTTTTTTATTACTTTAGTTTTAAAGAATTTCTTCTCGAAAAAAAAATCCGTATTAATAAGAGAAATAAAAAATACTTATATACTTATAACGAAGTAATCGGTAATAATTATTTATATAAATATATTATAAATAATAAAACTTTATATTATTACGGTTTTTTTATAGTTTATTTATTTTCGTTATAAAATTATTTAAGAAAATTTGATAGGGACTGGCACAATCATAGACATGGGAGTATTGGGAGCATAGTGTGTATATATTAATTAGTCAGGCGATACGCTCTTAAATAGTAGTTGGGAGATCTACTCTCCCAATACTTTTCATCCATTATATACTTTACCTATATAAATGTCCAGTTCTTATTAATAATAGCAACGGCTTGTATCCTTTATTTTATAAGTATTATTATCCGTTTATAAGTAAGGATCGATATACGTTCTTATTAGTTTCCGTATTAATTACTAACTTTGTTGCTATCGTACGAGGCTATATAGTAATATAGTACGACCCCGTTATTGGCGAGCTTTTTACTAATTAATCGTTCCAAATAATTATTATAAGAGTTAGGATATATATACCTAAATACTAAAGCCTTTAATTACTTTATTCAACGCTATCGATTTAATCTAATTTATTACCTTTCCCGTTCGTTTGTGTTTATAACTTAGATCAGGAAACTATAGTATTAAAATACTTTTCAATTATCGTAATTCTCGGTAATTAGTACTTTCCGTTAGTTTTAATATTCTGAGTTATTTAATATTCTAAAGAAATAACAGTTTATTTTTTAGATTGTTTTTCCGTAGAAATCGTATAGTTAGATTTTAATATTAATACTTTTTATATTCCTAATAGTTATTGAAAGTCTTATTAATTTAGCGAATAGTATTAGTCCCGTTATTATCCGAATTAGTTTTTAATTAAATGATTTTTTTAATTTACGTTATAAGTATTATAAAGTTATAGATCCTAAATTTCGAACGGTGTTGGTGTATGGACCAAAAAGTATAATAATATATGAATAATGATTCTACCTAAAGGATGGGAGCATTATAAGGATGCCTGTCCTCTACGTATAAAAGGTATCCTATATTTATTAATACTCCTATATATATATACTATATTTAATAAATATTACCAAAAGAAAAAAGGCCATTGTCTATAATAACGTTCACCCCAATATATTAATATAAATATTAATATTTAATAATACGTTATATTATCTATATTTTATATTTTTATATTAAAATATTTATTTAATTTTATAAGGACGGCCGCGATTACGCTTAAGACGGAGTATACGAAGAGTATTAATAAACAATAAGGGTCCTACTTTAATAAGCGCCGGTAATCGTAATAAAGTAAATTTATTACGGCGGATAATAATAACGTTATTGAATTCGGGATATATAATATAAAATTCATATAATAAGTTTAGGTATAACTTTAATAACGGAAGCTTATTATTATATTCTATACCTTAAATAGTTTATTTAATTAAATATTTATTATCCTTTTCTTTATAAATAATTTTTTTAATAATATACTTTTCTTTATTCTCGGAATCAGCTTTAAAAATAGGCGGTATATTACGGTTGGATTATTTATTAAAAGGGTCTTTTATTAAGTTATTAATTAACTTTAATATATTAATTAAAATAATTGATATTATCTTTATGTTAATGGGTAATTTAAACTTATATACGAGGTAATTAATTTTCTTAATAATAATAAAAGGTCCGGCGCGTTATTAATATGATTTATGATTTTTAATACCGGGGATATTATATCTATAATATAACTTTAAATAAATTAAATTATTAATATTAAATTAAATTAATTTATAACTTTAATTATACCGGAATTTAATTATTATTTACGTAAATTCTAGTGAGTTTTATACTTTTCTATGATTTTATAGTTAAAGTATATTATATTTAAGAATTAAAAAGATTATTAAAAGGTTTAAAAGATCGTAAATATTTATATTATAATAAATTTTATTCGGAGTAAATTTAATTAACGCCGATTTTAAATTATTTAAGATACCTTAAATATATAGGATAATATTTATTCAATTATAATCCGGATACGTAATTATAAAATAACGTAATATGATTTTAACCGTTTAATTAATCCTTTTTAACTATTTATTAATTTAAGGGTAATATACGTTAAACGTAAGAATATAAGTATTTATTTCTTTAAATATAAATTTTTAAAATACAAAAATAAATTTACGATTTCTATTTAATATAATATTAAAGGGAATTCTTTATCCTTATTTTATTAATTCGGTTAATAATAATTTTACTTAATTATTAACCTTAAATTTAATATTATTAAAAAATAAAAATATCCGTTTAAAGAACTTATTAATAACGGTAAAGAATATATCGCAATTATATTAAATTAATAAAGCGATAATAAAATTTATATAAATTATATAAAAAATAATTAACGGGCTTAAAATTAATTAAAATAATTTATAAAATATATATTTTTTAATTTAATTTAAGCTGTATTTAAGGTAATACGCGATATATTTCCGTAGCTATTTATTTAATTTAAGTAAATATATTAAGTTTATTAATTTATTATAGGATCGGTTAAAGTTACTATATAGTAAATTATTATATACTTATTAAAAGATTGTTTTTTAAGTTTATTAAATATATATAATTGTAATAAATAATTAACGGATTCTAGGTTATAAATAAGGCCGTTTTTTAATATAAAGTATAATTTAATTTTTATATTTTATAGATTTAACTCTTCTTTGGTTATTAAGATTTTTTATAATTTTATTTATATTTTATTTTTTATATATTTTTCTTTAATTTACTTTTTAAATTCATTTAAAATATAAATATAATAAAGAGTAATTAATTTATTATTATCCACGTTATTGAGAATTCCGATTTCTATAAATAAAGTTTACGTATTATTAATTAATCGTAAAAGTACGTTAGGAATAATATTTATTGAACTTAACTTATAACGTAACGAAATATCGAATATCAATAAATATTATAATACGTAAATTAAGTAAAGATTAAGCTTATTAATTATGGAGGTTTTTAAATTTATTTATTTAAAGATATTAATAATTATATTATAATCCGTAAAAATTATATAGTTAAGTTTATAATAATTTATTTCGATTAAATATTTAATTTTACGTATGACTTAAACTATACCTATAGTCTTTAATTCTATAAGTTAATAATTTTTTTTAATTATATTTAAGCTTTTATTAAGGAATATTATTAATTATACCTTATTATATATAATTTTTAATAAATTATGAATCTTTATAATATTATAAAGTAACGGGTTATCCTTAATATAATATATTATAGCCGTAATATTTAGTTCCTTTAATACGTTAATATCGGTAAATAAGGATTAATTAAGATTATAATATATAAGAAATAACGGTTTTAAAAACGCGTTTTTTAAATCCTTAAAAGTACGGTCCTCTTCTTGGGTAAATATAAACTTAATCCGAGATATCCTTTATTTATGGCGTAAACCCGTATACTTTAGATCTATTTTTCTTAGATCTATAATAAAGGAGGTTTTACGTACTTAAAATAAAATAATACGTTAAGTATAATTCTTTATTCCGGTACGTAATTAATTTATAAGATTAAAGAAGACTTTAAGGTTTCTTAATAAGTCAGGAAATTTAAGGTTTTATATAATTTTAATTTTATTATTAAGTATAAATATCTTTAAAGAATTAACTTATTAATTAAGGAGCTTAATCGTAAAATAATTAATAAATAATTTTATCAACGAAAAATTTACGTATTTATCTTTAAGAATTTAAAAGACTTAACGTAGGTAAATAATATACTCCTTTAATAAATAATTAAAAATAATTATATTATTTATAAATACTTATATAAAATCTCGTATTAAACGTAATATATTATTTATTTATTTTTATATATATAGAAAATTACCTTTAAAATCTATTAATATAACTAAAGATTCCTTTTAACCTTTATAAAAGATAATATAAAGTTTATATTAATCGGATTTACGTATAAGAAATTAATAAAAATAACCGCGGGTATCAATTATAATAATATATTTATAATTTATAATTAAAGAAATTATTTCTTATTATAATAATAATAAATATAAATCGGAAATCGAAATTTTCTTAAGTAATTAAATATTAATTATAATATAATTTTTATGTCCGTTTAAGATATTACGTTAAATAATAAAAGTAAAATATAAAAATTCCATAAATTATATAAATTAATATAGCTTACCTTTATTATATATTTTATTTAAAACTTAATTTATAATTATTTAATTTTTATGCTTAATATTATATATTCTTTTAAATTTAATAATTATATTAAGTTAAAGGTTAATAAATATATATTAATTTTCTGGAATATTAATTATAATATTATTATCTTTAAAAATATTATTAAATTCTTTAATAATATTACTTAATTAAACTTACGTATTTCCGTTATATATATAAATCTTAATACCGTTAAGTAAAACTTACTTTTTATAATTATTGATTTATAATAACCGGTTTAAGTAAATCTTTAAATAATTAAAAGTTATAAAAATTATTCCGGAGAATACGAAGATTAATATTATTATTACGGTAATTTTATAAATTTATAACTTGGATTTTTAGGTTCTTTATCCGTAAGTAATAAGTAATATTAATAAACTTAAAACTACTATATAGTAAGGTTATGGGGGTAAGTCGTATAAAATTTTAAGTCTTATTTTACATAATAAGTTAACTTTTTAATTAATATCGTTTTTAATTTAAACGATTAACATTTTTAAGTTAATAATATATATAAATACGTTACCTCGGAATTTAAGATTATAAAACGGTATTAATTACGGTTTAAAGATAAAATCCTAGAACTTTAATAATTTTTTTAAAGTCCCTTTTTTTTTTTTTTTTAATATATAATTAATATTTATATTATACTATAAGTTAAGATTTAAGTTTATTACTTTATATAAATTATACGTTATAACTATATTATTTCCTTTATAAAAATAATTACTTTAATATTTATATTTTTATAAGTATTAATAATATATTTTTAATTATTAAAATTAATTATTATTTTATTAAGAATTATAATATCGGTAACGATTAAAATATTAATAAATAGATTACGTATTAAATAAATTTTAACCGCGATTTTTCTTAAGGTAAATATTATATTCTTCTTTTCTAAGAAGAATAAATTAAGTATTATAAATTTATTAATAATCGACTTAAAATTATTAACGTTTATAATTAAAATTAACTTAAATAATTTCTGGATTTTAAAATTTAAATCTAAAATTTAAGAGAATATAATATTATAATTAATAATTATAATAAGGTAACCGTTATTTATATAAAAGTCTATTATGGGTAAATTAAGGGTAAATTAAACTTTACTTATAATATATTAATATACCCTAAAGGTAAGGCCTATAAGGTACGTATTCTTTACTATAATAAAGCTAATAATTATAGGTAATATACTATTAATTTATTAAGTTTATATATATTAATTATTAACGGATTAAATCCGCTAATTTAACGGAAAGGCCTTAAAAGTACTTAAATTTACTTTTTCTGATTTTTAGTAATTATATTTAAGATAAGTAAAAAGTTTATTTTACAATAAGTATTTTAATATATATTTAATATATTAATAACGTACGGGGAATTAATATATAAAATATACCTTTTTTATAATAAAATCGTTATTATCTTAAGATCCTTTTAATTCCTCTTTATTAAATAATATATTCTCCTCTTTTTTATCTCTAAGTATAAAGGCTTAATTAACCCTTTATTTTATACGGCGTATTCAGTATTTAAAATTAGACCCTTTTCTTAAGGGCCTTAATTTTCCTTAATTTAACGTTAATATTTTCTTTTATAATATTAAGGGTAATTACCGTTATCCTTTTTTTTAAGGGCGTATATTATAAGCTTTATTTTATCTATACGTTCAAGAAAATAACATTAATAATTAAGAAGAAAAACCGGTTTTTAAATTTTCTATAAAATTCCGGTTACCTTAAAATAATATATTTATTTTACGATTTTACGGATATATTTATAAAGATACGTAATAATTAATAACGTAAACTTATTAATTATATTTAAATTTATTTATAAGCTTAAGGTAATTATTAATAATAATAATTATATTTAATAATTATAAATCCCATTAAAATTCTAAGTTTAACCCGTTGTAAATAAGTGTAAGTTAATTTTAAATATTATTAAAATTTAACGTATATATAATCCGTAAAATAATTTACGTATATTCATAAAGTTCCTAGTTTTAAAAAGTATTATTTATAATATACTTTTCGGTAATTAGAATATTTAGGCCGACTTATTAAAGTAACTTAAATTTAACGATAATTTAAGAAATTTATTTAATTAAATTATCGTTATATTTAATAAGTCGTTTTTTAATATTTAATAACTTTATAATATATTACTTTAAAACGGTACCTTTTAAATATAATTATAAGTTATTCCGTAATAATTATATATCCATTATTTAAGTAATATCCTTTAATCGATTAATAAAGATATATATATCCCGGAAAAAAATATACTTCCCGGAATACTTAATTATAAAAGCTATATCGGAGGACTTATTTTTATAAAAAGGGTTGAAAAATCCGACGTTACCGGAATTAAAATTTATTAATCGGTTTAACTATAAGCCTTTTATTAATTATATTACGTTATTAAAAGGAAAGAATAAATTATTGCCAGGATTATTTTATTATTAATCTTATATAATAACGGGAATTAATTCTTAAATTATACTTTATAATTATATTATTTACTTTTCGGTAAAATTTATTATTTTTAACCGATTAAATGGATTAATAAGTTAAACGAAAATTATTTTTTTAATAGAAATATTTTTTATTTAATATAATAAATTTAAGTTTAATAAATTTAAGTTTAATATATTAAATTTATTAAGTTTGGATTCCGGTTTAATACTTAAAGTTAAAGGGGAGTGTCGTAATATTAACGTTAATATAAAAGGTAAATCTGATAATTATTATAATAATAGAAAACTATTTAATAGAAATAATAATCTTATAATATTAAGTTTCTAAGGACTTTAACCATATTAATATAATTTAAACCTATTTAATTTTATTAAGGTTAATAACGATTTATATAATAATTATAACGATAATAAAGTATTTTTAAAATATAATAAATTACGTTAAAGTATTAAAGGATTTAAAATCCAGTTTTTAGGAATTAAATTAAGAAAAGTAATAAATTCTATAACTTTAAAAGATTTTAATTAAAATAATCTATTTATAATAAATATAGTTTTTAAATTATTTAATCGTTAATTATTTTTAATTATTTAAGCGATTTTTTCTAAAGTTAAATATAAGATAATTATAATTATTAAGTTACCGGATTTTAGTAAAACGTCCAATTAATAAGTTAAAGTAATAATACTGGAATTCAATAATACTTAAAAGGCCTATAATATATATATTTTCTCTATAATATTGTCTTTAGTCTTTCTTTAAAGGTATTTAAAAGCGAATTAAAGGCGGTATTCTAAAGGATATAAGGTTAATATCTTTAATATTATTATAAGGGAAGTATCCGCTATAATTAATAAATTAATACTTTAATTCGTATTAACGGATCTTATGATATACGTTAATATAATATTAATATAAGTAGTTATTATTACCATTTATTAATATATGGATTAAAAAGTATAATAATATATGAATAATGATTCTACCTAAAGGATAAAAGCATTATAAGGATACCTATCCTCTACGTATAAAGGGTGTCCTACACCTATCAATGCTCCCATATATGCATGCTGCACCTAACAAACGGTTATTATAATTATTAAAATAAGTTATCTTAATAACCGTTTTAGTTCATAAGGTTTTATTCGATCTAACATATTAACCTGAAGTTTATAATAACTTATTATTATTTAACCGTTAAATTAAGTAACTAATAAATTGTTTTTTAAGAGCCGTTATCGTTATTTTTCCGTCGAAATATAGCGTTTTTTTAATTTACCGGTATTTTTTAAACTTAAATATCGACTTTTGCTTTATAAATACCTAATATTACGGTATTTATATCGATTATATCTAAAAGTTAAACGATAATATCTAAAATTATTTTCTACGATTTTATTAAATTTTAGTAAAATCCGAATATAAATATATTTATCGATATAAACGATCTAGATATTTAGGCTATTATTCGTATAGTTATCGTAACGTATATTTAGGAAAACTTATCGTAACGTAAGTTTATTAATAAACGTAAGCTTACCGGTAAAAATGTTAAACCCGGAGTACCCCCTTGAAATATTAGCGAACTTAGTTTCTTTTTCTTAAATTATAATAATAAAATTATAACTTCTAACGGTATTTTCGCGATAAAATATTCGAATAAAAAAAAATTTTTCGGGATATTTATTTGTTTCTCGAATACGTAAACGATTATGTATAATTAAAAAAAGCTAATTTTATATATAATAGCTTAAAAATTTATTTTAAAAACGTGATACTTATTTAATAAATATTCGAGGCGTTATTTAAAACTAAAAATTTAGTTAAATATAATAAAAATCTCGACGAATAAGTTACGTTTCTAATTTAATAGTTTAAATAACTTACGGATATCGCGTTCAATAACGTATTAGAAAAAAGTAAATATTTAAAAAAAATTATTAATAAACGTAAACCTAAAAAATACGTTAATAAAATTTTGCGATTAACTAAAAATATAAATATTTAAAATTAATTAAATAATATTTATAATAATATCGATCCGGATTTACGTTTTTCACGTTTAAATAAACTTGAAGGTACTTTAAATACTTTTATAGTTAAGCTAAATAAGCTTAAGTATAATTAATAAATATACGTTTCCCGAAATTCGAAATGTAATTAATTATAAATGTTAAATGATATAGTTAAATTAAAACGTATTTATTAATCGAACGATTAATATATTTTCTGTTGAAATTACGAAGTATTTTAGTTAAAGTCTAATTTTTAAAGATTATTTCCGTTTAATTTTTAGGGATAAAATTTAAGGTTCTCGGCGTATCGCGAATATTAAAGTAATAGTTTTCCGTACGGTAACTATTAAAATAATATTTACTTAAATCGTTTATACTAGAACTAGTATTAATAAAATTAAAAAATTTAAATTGTAAACGTAAACGTCCCGTAATAAAAGCAGATTACTATGCCGCTTACTTAACGTTTATTAACCGGATAATAAAATATATTAAATTCGCTTTTCCGTCTAAACGTTAATTTTAATAATAAGTATAATAATAAGCGTTTCAATAGAAACCGATTAGTTAAACCTCGGGTATATTACAATAATATATAAGATAAGAATAACGGCGAATAATTTAATAAAGTATATAGTAAAGTTAAAACGCTTAGTATATTACCGAAAACAATAATACCCCGGTTTAAGATCAAAAAAACGTATCTAAATAGCCTATATAAAATAACGAAACAGATCTATATTTCTTACTATTTGCGGTATTAATCGTATATATAAAATATAAGGTATATTTTAATAGTCGAAATAAGCTTTTTCGTTAGTTACGTATTATATAAAATAAATAAAAATATAATATATTAGTTAAACTAGAAGCTAAATACTAGCGAGAAGACTATATACGCGTATAATTTTATCGAAAATAATATTATTAAAGTACTTTTTACGCGCGAAATTATTATATTATCTACTAAACCTATAACCTTTATACTGGGTTACGTATTTCGTAATTTTAGTTATATAATATTTAATACTCTTATAAATAATTCGATGTTTAAAAATTATACGGATTCTAACTATTTAATATCTATTATTAATAGGAAGTTGCTTTTAAATTTATACCTTAATATACAAATTAAATAAATATTTATATTTATATCCGTACGCGGTATCGGCGATTTAATATATTAAACTTTAGAATTTATAAATATTTAGATTAATATCGATAATTATAGAAACAATTATAAAATTACGGTATAATTAAAAGTTAAAATATATATCGTCGATAGCTTATAGGCAAATTTATTTATGGGAAATAATATTATAGTTTTAAATAATATTATTTTGATTGATTGATTGATTTATACTACGGATCTAGCTGAGTTAATTCCGGCGTTCCTTAATACTCGGCCATTTAACCTTATTAATAACCGTAAAAAACCCGATATCCATAACGTTAAGAATAAAAATCGGTATCCACCCAGCTTTTACTTACGTTTTAAGGGCTAAGAGTATTTATAACCGTTTAAAGAATAAGAATTTATTTATATATTTTTTCTAAGAAAACCTATAATACCACGACTGAATCCACTTAAGGGTTACCCTTAAACCTATTGCTTTTCCGTTACCTTACGGGTTTATTTAATGTTAAAATTTTAGAATTCCGATTATATTACTGAATATCCTTATTAATATATATGTTATTATTATTTTATTTATACGACTTTATTAACCGATATAGTATTATTTCCTATGCCGCCTTAATATTTATAGCCCCCTTAGCCCCCTACTGGGTGCAGTTTTCCCGCCGTTACTTTTTACCCCCGGGTTAACGGCGAGGTTTCTTAGTCAGGTCCTCGACCACTTCCTCCATTTCCTTGGCTAGGCCGAACTGTGGTAGCAAGCCCGTAGCCATTATGAATCTGGCGGCCGCCCTATAATATTATTTTATACTTTAATAAAAATAATATAATTATAAACTTATATTAAGATATTATAATTAATATTTGATTAATTGAGTTTATATACGAATCTAGCTAAGCTAGTTTCGGCGTTCCGTAACGCACGTGGCTTAGCTAGTTACGTATTATTTACCCCCGCGCAAAAGCGAGTCCTTATTTACCTTCCGATAATTACTCGTTACTTCAGAAAAAAAAACCTTAACCGGGTGAATTCCGTCATACCCCGATATACGTTAACCCGATTTAGATAAAAACCCTACCCTATAGTTGTTTACTACGTTACTTTAACCGAAATCCGTTTTATTTTTAATTACCGTTAATTTCTAATTTATTATTTTAAGCCGATTATTTATTCCCGAATTACCGAATTACCTTCCGAATACGAGGGCCTAACTTAACCGGGGGTAACAGCCCCGGTAAACTTTTTATTTTTAATAATAATGAAAATAACGTAAAAGAGAATAATAACGTCAACGAAACCTTACCCCTTTTTTTTTACGCTATCCTTTTTAGCGTTATAACCTTAGGTTTTACTTTACAGCCAAGTATCTTCTTATTCGGGAAATACTTTTTTACTTTAATAATAAATTACCGTAACCCTTTTTTACCGGCTGTACGCGGTTTTTAGGCTTAATAAGGTTAACTACTCGGTACCGGCAAATCGTCGGATTTTATTACTGCGTTATTATTATTCATCTCGCTTATCCGGATCGGGTTAAGGGGAAAAAGTCTTAGTATTCGTCCCCGACCCCGTAAAAAGTTCAGCTACTTTTAAGATTATCTTTGTTTCTGCTCGTTCCGCTTATGCCATTTATTTGCCCCCTATAATTAATATTATTACTTAGATTAAAGCAATTATATTTATATAACGACCTATCCGTACAAAGCAGGCCGTAACTATTCCGCCGAGTTTAATTACGAATATATTAATATATTTTTACGGATTTTTATTTTTTAATAAGGATTTTCTGCTTAAACTAAAGCGAATAAATAGCCTTAACAAAACTAACGGGGTATATAAATATATTACCGACTCTAATTTATTATTCGTATAAACTCGAAATTTTATTTTATATTTTACTCGTATTAATACTAAAACTATATTTGGGAAATTAATCGAATATATTAAATAAAAATATTATTTTATCAATAAAATAAAACCTTTTGAGCTACTAAAAGTATTATACGTTCGTAATAAAAGTAAAAGCTTATCGGAGCTATAGTTATAATAATATATTTACTTATATCAATATTATTAAACTTTCCTCCGGTATTAAGCCTTTCGGTATTATTAAAATTATTTTCCGAAAATAAGTATATTATATATAATACAACTACGGTATATGGTGATAAATCTATTATACTTAAGCTAATATTTATTGCAAATAAATTCCCGGGAATTTAGACCGAATAAGGAGTAATCGATATTTTCAAAACGAATAAATATTAATTCCTTTAAAAGATAAAATAAACCCTAAGTTTTTTAAAATTTATTTATTAAATAAAAAGATCGTAAAATACAAGATAATATTTTTAACAAACTATATAATTAAAATAAACTAGAATAAATAAATTACTTTATAAAATTTAATTACTTTATTTTCGTAATCTAAAAAGATTTTTTTAAGTGGCCTAAAAAACGTATTGTAATTAATATCTGCGATTTAAATAAAATTATTAAACTTAATATCCATTTTATACCGTTTTAACTTATCATAATTTTTACGGTCGTTAATTATAAATTTATTATTATAGTATTAGAAATGCATAGTACATAGGTGATAAAGATGTGGGTAAAGTATATGATTAATGAATATCTATTTATAAAGGTGCGCATTTAAAGGGTATACGTATGCCAAGCCCGTTACCGTAATAGCCAGTACCGTAAGGTATAATGAGATCTGCGGTAATGCAGATCGGTCCGTAATAACATCCCCGGAACAAAAGAGAAAAACCGACGTCCTCATCGTATATCCATTATAAAACACTATGGATATCACCGGTCTCGCTGGTAGAGGTAACCGAGGGGAAGCTCCGGGTGTGCGCATCTTGTCGAAAGGATATATGGTTATTGCGTAATCAAGGTGGTTAAGATCGCATACTGGAAAAGTAAAAAACCGTTAGATTACATACGTAAACCGAGAGCTGAATCGTTCAAAAAACGTATCTCCGATGTTTGACCGTGGTCGTATACTGTTTCCTATTTAGGACTAGCTCGTTACGACGTTACGGAGTTGCAGAGTAAACGTATTGAAGACGACGTCGCGTTATAAGGCTTTAGCTTTTGTCCAGCCGATTTATATAGGCCTTTATTAAAGGACTGCTTATTAATCCTTAAATTAACAGGGGTGACGGTGCTTTTTCGGGGCTTCGGTAACTCCTTTAAAGTTGAAAATACCGACCTTATACTCGATATAAACGATATTATAAAGCTTACTTATTTAAGGCTTATAAATATATCTTAATAAAGTTAAGTTTAATAATAAGAGAGACTTATATAGCCAGCTAGAATCGAACGTTATTTATCTATTGAAAGCACTATTAACTAATAACTTTTTTTTGTCCGAAGATTGAGCGGTCTAGGTAAAGGCTGCGGAGCAGGCGGAGTAGGTAAGGTCTTTGCTATCGGAGTAGGTGGTATCTTGGCCGCTAAGGGTGGATTCAGAGGTATTGCACTCGCTTTTGGTATAAATTTATTGAAGAGGTCCTTAAGCGTTATAAGTAATAATACTCGTAGAAGTAACACTAATAGTAATACTTTAAACATTATCGATAACGAAGTGAGGGATTTAAGAGGTACAAATCTTATATAGAGATTATAAATAATAAGGTAAGGACGAGGTAAGAAACAGCTAACTCGTAATAAGCTTACTAACGAAGTTGCTAATAAAGGTATTAAAGATCTGGATACTAAAGGTAAGGATTAAGCTATTAATAATCATCTAATCGATTTAAGAGCTGATAAATACAATAGTATCGAGGATAATATGATCGAGCCAGTTAAAGCTGTTGATACTGATCGTATAAATAAAGGTATTACGATAAGATAGTTGTCCTACTAAAAGGCTCCGCTTTGTTGATAGTGAGGAATTAGGTGGATAAGCTACAACGTAGCTACCTTGACTCAAGGCAGATAGAGGTCATACTCGATCTGTATCAATAGCTCAGATGACTGAAGCCGTTACTACCATTTATCAGAAATGCATAGTGTATAGGTAATAAGGATGTGGGTAAAGTATATGATTAATGAATATCTATTTATAAAGGTGCGCATTTAAAGGGTGTACGTATGCCAAGCCCGCTACCGTAATAGCCAGTACCGCAAGGTATAATGAGATCTGCGGTGATACAGATCGGTCCGTGACATATAGTCGACGTATTTAAATATTTTTATTAATTTCGAATATAAACCCTTAAGCGTTATAAGTTAATTATAATATTCTACAGAGGTTAGGAATAATTTAATATAATTATTATAAGTTATAAAAGATTACTTTCTTATATTTAGCGTTAAACTTATAAAATACTATAGTTATTTAAATTATTTATAAAAGTTTTTGTTAATAATATCGTAATATTCTTTTAATATGTTCGACGAGTATATCTTATTTAAGGCAAATATTTAATATATTCGAATAACAAAATATTAGTTTATTATTTAGTAAATTAAATTTTAAATTTTTATTAATTATATTATTAAAGTAATACGTTAATAGCTTAAGTTATATAATTTTTTTAAAAAAAATACGTATAATTTAATTATTTAAATTCTTTTATTCGTTACGAAATCTAAAGATTTATTTAAGCTTTACTAAGTAATTCAAGTTATCTATCGAAAGATATACCTTAATTTTAAAACCTTTCTAAAATAAAAACGAATTTAATACGAAATATAGTTAGGACTAGGAAATACACTCGTAAACGTTTATATATAAGAACCTTTATAAAAACCTTTACCGAAGCTAAGCTATAATATATTATAAAATTAAAAATTGGTTTATTAATCCGATTTTTGTAGTATATTATATTTGAAAACGAATAATCTATATTAACCTCGATTTATTTAAGAAAACAAATCTTATGATAATAATTTATTATTTTAAAAATGATTTACTTCTAAAGTTAATCGACGTATTTAAAATATTATATACGTTAGTTTAACTTATTATATTCTTAAACAAATTGCTAAATAATACGAAATTAAATTACTAGTTTACGGAATTAAAGATCGCAAATATAGTTTAAGTTATTGAGAAAATCCGTTATACAATTAAGTTAAATTAATACTTTACTTAAATTATTATCGACTATTCCGTTGTCGTATAAGTTGGAAAACAAATATCCTCAATAACGTCGAATACCGAGAAGTTTAACTTACGATTTATATAAATAAACTAATAATTTCAGACTTTTAACCTCAATATCTATTATAAAACCGGTAAAGTAAATACGGTATTAAATATATATTATAGCATTCGTAGAAAAACGTAATATTATAAGATCTTAAAAAAGATAAAGTCCTAAATACCTTAATAACTAAAGTATATACGGGCATTATTATCGAGATAACCGACGAATTTAAAAAACGTTTATTCAAAGGATATAATAGCGATGAATAATAGAGATAAATTATTGATATAGTTAAGTTTTTAAATATATCTGCCGAGTACGAAACGGTAATAAAGGTCGAATACGTAAAATTAAAAGACGAGAAATATATATTCTATATATTACGTAAAAATAATAATTAATTAGATAAACCATTAAAGCCTAATATATATTTTTAATTAAGAAATAATAACCTATTATATTACGTTATATTTACGATAGTTAACGATCGTTTTATTATCCTTAACGGCTTATATTATAATATTTTTAAGCTTACCTTTAATCGATTAAACTATAATAGCTATAGCAAAATACTTAATTGTTTAAAAGATACCGTGTACATTCGTTATATTAGCAAATATTTAGGGATATACCTAACGTATTACCCCGAATACCAATTATATTGAACGATTAAATATATATTATACGGTAACCTAATTCTTATCGTAACTTTATCGATCTTTTTTTATATATTAATTATAAATTTTATTATAGAATTACTAAAAATTCGTAATATATTTAGTTTATTAATAATAACCGATAAATTTATTAAAAAGGTTATATTAATACCCGGTAAAGATATTTATAACGTAAAAGAATAAATAAATATTATAATTAATAAACTTATAAATAAAAATTGAAATATTCCGAGTTCTATTATTTTTAATGAAAACCGTAAATTTATATTATCGTTTTAAAAATTATTTTTATAAAACTTAAAATCGATATAATATTATTAATCGTATATCGTCCGTAATCCAATAATTAGTTAAAACGGATAAATTAAGCTATAAAAATTGTTATAAGATTTCTTTTATCCGACTTTAATTATTAAAACTAAATTCAATTTTTACTTTTTTTAAGTATTATAATAAATAATTTAATAAACGTAACTATTAGCTTTATACTTAAGAGCTTTATTCATAAATTTCGAATTAAAAATAATCTTAGTTTTTTATATAGTCTACCGCCCGAGGATTTCGAACGTATATATATAATTAAAAAAGAAAAAATAGACGACCTTATCGCTTTTATAAATACTATAATAAAAGTTAAATATAATATTGTCAGGGACTAACCATAGGCCTGGTAGGGCACTTGGAGGTTAGTAGTATGATTGGTAATATTGACTATGGAGGAGTAAATATAGTGTGGGTAGCCTGCGGCTACTTAAGGGTGCTAAATATAAGGATTTTTTTCGCAATTAATGATTAAATTTTTTTCGTTTTATATCGCGGTTATAAAGTGTAAAATCTTTATTATAAGTTAAAACCGTAACGAGTTAGTTTATTTTTTATCGTTCGTAAAATCGGAAAGTTAATATAGGAATTAAAACTGTTTTTAAATATATTAATTCATTTTATAATTTCGGTCGTATAAATTAAACCGGTGTTTAAGAATAACCTTTTTAATTGGTTAATCAATATATATCCGCCCTGAGTCGAGGATTCAGATAATAGCGATTTTAAGAATAAGGATTAATTATACGAAATTAAACGTTTTCTAAATAAACGTATTATATTCCTAGGTTAAATTAAATATTTTATTAAATAGAAAATATGAAATTTATAGGTATAATAGCTGGTTTTATATTATTATATTAAGTCGAGTATAAAAGTATATTATAAATTATAAATTATCAAATTAAGAACTTAATTCGTATCTTATTATTGAAATATTTAGTTTTTAGCTTACCGTAATACGAGTTATCTAAGCGTTTATATATAAAAGAGGGCGATTAAAGAAAATAGATATTAACTATATTGTTTTACTTATACTTATATTTAAGTAAATTAATATTACCGTTATCCTTATAATAAAATTATAATAACTTTTTCGGCGTTTAGCGCGTTTAACAATTAAATAATTAAGTAAGGATTACTATATTGCCTTAAACATATATAGCTGAATATTTAATAACGTATTCGATTATATCTTTCGCTATCTAATATCTTAAAGTATTCGTTATTATATATCTATAAAACGTTTTATTATATACCGAGGGCGCTGCTTTTTATTTCTTTATTAATAATATATAATAAAGACTGGCATATATATAGATATAAGTGTATTGGGAGTATAGTATATATATATTAATTAGTCGGGCGACACGCTTTTAGATAATAGTTGGGAGATCTATTCTCCCAACACTCTTCATCCATTATATACTTCACCCATACAAATGTCCAGTTCCCATTAAAATTACGGAATCAAATTATTTTTTAATCGTTACGTTATTTAATTTTTTTGAACCGTTTACAAGAAAAGAACCGGCGGTTATATTCATTTATTATATCATTTAACAATATTTTTCTTAAATTCTGTAAAAATAGTAGTTGTTAATCTTTTATTTATTAAATTTTAAAATATTTGAAAGATTTTTTATTTATAATAAACGATTTTATTATAATCAATACGAAAATAATCGGTGTAAAAAATTCTTTAATTATAAGTTTTATTAAAAAATTTTAATAATTATATTCCGATTTATGAAAACAAAAAAAAATATTAAATTTAAATAATTTATTTATTCTATTTAAAATAAAAATAATCGTCAACGTTACAATAATACTAAATAAAAAAAGTTTAAATTACTATGGGTACTAATTTAAATACGCGGTTTTTTTAATGATATATGAAATAAACGAAAAACGAACTTAAAAAATTAAAGATTTTTATAATAAAAAGTTTTTTTTCTAAATTTTCGAAAATAAACTTTTCGATAAACGTAATTTCGATATTTTAATTATTATAATATATTCGTTTAGATTATTAAAATTTTTACGTTTGATAAAAAATCAAATTATTAATCAATACATTCGATTTTTCTTTTTATTTAAATTACGTTAAATACCGCGAATATTTATTATCGATTAATATCTGGTTTTTTTTACAAAAAAATCTCAATATTGAATTGAATCCCGTTAATTAATTGAAAGCGAATATAGTTAAAGAATTTATACAAATATAATGTTAGAAGTATAATATTAAAATGTAAATAATTTATTAATTTAATAATTAAATTAATTCTTAAGGAATTATTAAAGATTTAAAATATAAAATTTTTATAAAAAATTTAATTAAAAACCGGATTCATAATAATATTTTATCGGAATAATTATAAGTTTCAATTATTAATCCTAAAGCCGTTATTAAGGATTCCCGGCCTTACCGTAACGCAGCACCCCTAAGGCGCTGGTGTGGCGCCGGCGCATAGCTGGTGATAGCTGCTAACATGGAGCTCTAACAGAACTTAAGGGTGATCGAGATGGTCCTGGTCTCGCTTTAAGTACTAATATATATAATAGGGTTGAGCTGATTGATGAAGCTCTTGATGAAAGCATCGTCGGTATTGAGTATCCTACCAAAAGGAACCCTTGCTGTTGGTGATAAGATTGGTTGTGGTTTATTCTTAAGATTAAGATCCTCTCGAGATCTTCTTTTGAGCATCCAGATGGGAGCATGTGTTATCTGCACCCACCTACGACTGTACTTGCTCCCTGTGTGGTCCTTGTGTCGACCTTGAGACATGTATGGTCCTCGCTGGAAGTGAGGGTTGATAGGCCTTTGTGCCGGCTTTGAGGCGTGTATGACTGACGATGCTGCGATGTCGATGTCGGTGTCCACATCGATGAAATTGCTCGTCGCCGCAAAAGATGAGTAGCTGGCCAAGCTGAGAAGTGTTAAAGTGACCCGCTCGAGGCCCGCGACGGAACGCAACAGCGGAGTGTTCACAGTCCGTTACCCTATTGGCCGAAAGCAACGCAACGGACGCAGTAGCGGAGTGTACACAGTCCGCGATCCACTGGCCGGAAAACAGACAAACCGGCGAGGAGTGTATATAGTCCATCGCATCGATTGTTACGTACGGAGGTTGGACGCAAGTGTCGCCTCGAAGGACCCTGCTCTCTTCTCTTTGAAACCTCCACCACTATCAGAGGCCAGCAAGCCGTCTGCACGCACGGAGGTGTAGTCGCAGGTGACGTCCTCAAAATCTTATCATCCCCGGGCATGCCTATCCGTCTCTTCACCTCTATCCGCTTCGTCCTGATGCGGCCGTTATAGCTATTACGTCCGAAATGATTGGTAGATCTGTAGGGGGTCGAACCGCCTCCTCCAGGTTATAAGCCTAACGTGCTTCCGGTACACTAATAGTCCATTTAAGGGTAATCGATAAGGGGGTTCAGAACTGAACTAGGTCCATCCGGGTTCGTACGGAATATCGATAAAAATGTAGTTCTCTCAAAGTAACGCACCTCTTATATATAACGATATAAGTGAGATCGAACGCAACCGTTGCTACCATTCTGTCACGGTAAGGGTGAGTGGGTGGAGTGGTAATTGCCTGAATTGCTATCTAGCTACGCTGCGTGCGAGAAATACAGGATTGCGCCAAGCCGCTATACCCCTTTGAGCCCTAGCGCATGGCTGCTCGGCTGCTGCGCATCCCATGGTCGGTTTTCAAGGGCACCTTTATTGTCAACGCTAGGCAGGCACTAGATGACACCTTAATTCTGGCCAACCAGAGATGTCGCTTTTACACGATTTGGCTGTAGAGACGCTAGTCACTAGTTTATGTTAGCGCTGCCCGTGAAATTCGGGACAAATCGAGGGATGGATTGCCTGGCATGCATCCGTGACCGTGACAACAATAGCTCTTGTCTTCCTACATAAATTCATCCATCAATCTATCCATACTCACTTCATCGAAATTGTTCCTGTATAAAATTGTGTCATCCTTGAATTTGTCTGTTGCTTGCCTTGCCCGGCGCACCAAGTGTTTATGCCACGCTGTATAGCATAAATCTCCAGGGTTGTAGAAGTCAGCCACTTCGACTGCATCGCACCCTCCTCACCTTCATTACACCTTTTACTTCCAGTCTTCCTGACATATACAGATGCTACGGCATAATATCAGCGCATGGTGCCTTCGCGCCTGGCGTATGCTCTGTCGCCCTACGCGGCAGCGCAAGCCATCAGAGGGGGAACCTCTAACCAATTTCTGGAGGCTGAGCATATTCTTCACCTTCTTCGTCTTCATTCAGCCAGTATTGTTGGAATTCGGGTATTGGTATACCCAGCAATTTGTCTGTGACCGGGCGACGCCGTTGTGGCTCGCCAGCCGTCTTTGCGAGATCCCTAACCTCGCAACATACGAGGCCAGGCACGCCAGCAGACCGATCTGGTTCGAACAACTTTACAAACCTCTGTTAATAGAAAAATCGGACCCAGACAAGCTCCTTTCGCATCTCTATCGGCGGCTGATGCTGTGGCAATCGATTGCACGCCCGCGCTTGGAGGCGCTGGAGAATTATCGCGAGCAGTGGGAACTTTGGATCCCGAGCGAGATGACCGACGTTACGAGAGTGATTTGTCAGTATAATATCCAGTGGCCAGGCATCTATCTCCTTGGATAGACGCGAGACTGACGTGCTGGCAACATAGATCGACTCGAAACCCAACTAAAGCCCCTCTTACCGCTCTACCACAACACCATAGGTGATTACTGTCTTTTGAGAGATCGCTTGAATGATCAATTTGCGACGCTGGTCGATGATACCGCCATCAGCTACGTGGCGATCGCCGAGACAGGCTCCGGTGAAATGCACGACCCGGTAGCACTGCATTCCTTCCTCGGCATGCTACGTCAAGTTTCTGCCTGGCTCCGGTCTCAGCGACGGCCCCAGGCGCACCATTACAGCTTACAGCAAAGATATCGCATGGCCAGATTCAAGCACACCCTCTCGGCGCACACCGCATACATGAAGAAGCTGCTCACCAAAGCTCTCTTAAAAGAGAAAGACCGGGCGAAACTGATGCGAGCGTTCCAATCGGCGCGCGACACGCTAAGTATAAAGCAAGACCAAGTCGCGCGAGACGACCGATGGACGAACGAGCCGGGCAACTTTGCGCCTCTACCGGCCGCCCAACGCAGCGAGATAGAGCAGCTTTACCTCACCGGCCTCTCCACGCTGATCGCGGAACTCGAAGACCAGGTCTCGGGCCAGCAGAAGGACTTTGGCCGACTCCTCGACGCCACCGAGACATTCGAGCGTTACGTCCGTTCCTTGGAGCTCTCGGACTGGACGTCGGAGGGCTTGATCCGCATCCCCGCGGCTATGAGGGAGGACTTCACCACCAGCATCCTCCGCCGCCCCCTCCCGCCTTCTTCTTCTTCCTCGCCCTCGGCGTGGATCCAGGAAGAAGACAGCCGGTCAACTTCCGACATGCAAGTCTACAACTACAACATCACCCGCGTCCACCAAAGCGACAACATCCGCCGCCTCTTCGCCACCCTCTGTTCCCGCTCCACGGCCACGACGATCGACTCGGGCATCTTGCGCTTCCTCTGCACGTACGCGCTCGCGTCGCAGGAACTGTCCCAGATCGATGACGAGAATATGGTCGTGGAATGGAGACTGGAGGAGAGCTTGATGAGCTACCGGGGCGCGATGATTGCGCTGAGTCGCCGCTTTGAGCACGAGCAGCTGCATACGATACCGGCGATGATTGATCATTTGAAGAGGTCTATTGGGGGGGGGAAGCAGAAGGAGGTTAGGCAGGTGGAGTTGAATAGGAGGTAGGTGGGTGGAGCTGGCTGAGTCCGAGATGGAGCCAGGCGGTCAATCATTGTTCAGCGCGTGAGACTTTCAAGGCATCAAGATCGATCGACCGGACGCATACTACCAACAAGACACTAATATGACGAGGTGCCCTTGAACCGAAATGCCAAGTCGGCTAAGCCAAAGACCGAAATGGGGGATATAGGTGGTCAAATAGGGGAGATGACAGGGCACCCGAGAAGAGAGTAAAATCATGGATTTATTTGGTAATCAATCGTATGAGTTGGACATCCCTTCGAACTGGCGAGTGCACCCTGTCTTCACGATCGCACAGCTCGAGCCTGCGCAAGGTATTGATCCTTTCAACCGGCCTGTCCCAGATCATCCACCATCAGTATATGTCGAAGGAGATACCGCCATAGTAAAGTCCTACGAAATCGAACGTTTACTCGACCGAGAAGTTACTCCTATACGTAATAATCGAATACGTATCCGCTACCTTATTCGATAGAAAGGATACGGCCCTGGAAATAACCAGTGGCGTACACTTCGTAAGCTCGGAGACGCCGATAACCTCGTTATAGAGTACAATAACAATTACCTATTAACGCTGTCCTTTAGTCCTTTGCAGTCTATGTTTACCAAAGCACGAGCACGCCCTGGACGTCCGAGAAAGCAACTAGCTATTCAACCTCTACCCGAACAGAGCACTGTTACACTTGATCCCACTGTTACACTCGATCCCGCTGTCGCTGTCAGAGCACCAGATGTGCCTACGGATGCTGTTCCTACACCCGAACGTCTTGCTATCGAGCATGTCAACATGCCAGTCGATCCACTGCCTACACCTTCAAACGCTGTACCACCCGTCGCGCGTCTGGCTATCGAAGCACCACCTATCACCATCATTTCTCAACATCACCACCTCCGCATCACCACAGATCATCACCGCCTTATCACCGCTACCGATCATCATCCATCCTCATCGTCACCTGTGCATACGAGGACGTATGCTTTTCTTTTGTTGAGCGGATGTTGTCACGAGCATATCACTGTACATAGCATAGATAGCCGGATAGCCGGGCTACTAGTAGACGGACTAGCGGATAGACGTTGTCCCGTTCCGGTTCCGGAACGTCTCTTAGATAGCAGGATTTGTCCTTCAGGACACTCATAAATCAATACTACTCTACTCAAATACCATGTCCATGTCCATACTCTGACAGTATTCTGTCACGGTATAGGTGAGTGGGTGGAGTGGTAACTGCCTGGATTGCTATTTAGCTACGCTGCGTGCGAGAAATACAGGATTGCGCCAAGGCGCTATACCCCTTTAGGCCTAATATACTAATAAGCCTTACCGCGTAAGGCTCACCGCAATACTTGCCTGGTATATATCCCTAATTATAACCGTAACCGTAATAATATCCCTATAATAAATAAAGAAAAGCGACGTCCTCGTCGGTAGCGGTAAAATAGAGGAAACGACGGGTATAGTCGTGATATCTATAGTACGTATAATAGTTGAAAGATAGCCGTTAAAGCTGAGAATTCATAACCGTTAATAAAACCGTTTTAATAGGGCCGTTAACGTAGTCGATTTGCGGAATATCCGAGGTTTTGCCGTGGTCGTATACTTTTTCCTTTTAAGGTCTAGCGTATATATTGACTATTAAGTTACTAGCGGTGATTTGTCTGTATTGCTCGTACTTGTTGAGTATACGGAACTGGCGGAGCTGAGTATTACCGTACTTATAAGTTAAGCTGGCGGAGCTAAGTAATATTATGCTTGCGAAGCCTAAGCTAGATAAAAGATAAGCAATAAAGTCTTACTCCCTATATAGTCCTTATACCGACCGTAAAACGTATCTAATCCTCGCTGGAAATAAGGCGTAAAGGGCCTTTATACCGGCTTTGAAGCTTAGATAACTAACGATATTAAGGTAACGTATATAGTATATAATATACCGTCGCTCGAATTGCTCGTTGTCGTAAAAAGGATATAGCCGAAGTATTAAGTAACTCGTATAAAACCCGCGGCGGAACGTAATAGCGGAGTATATATAGTCCGTTTCCCTGCTAGCCGAAAGCAACGCGGACATAATAATAGGGAGTATATATAGTCCGTTATCTACTAGCCAAAAAACTCGCACGGAGGTGTAAAACGTAGGTATCGCCTCGAAACACACGCTTTGCTCTCTCTCTTAACCTTTATTACTATCTTCTCGTCCCCGGGTATGCTTACCCTCTTTATTCCCCAACGCTTAATATTCTAATACGCAAGCCCGTTATAGGCTATTAATTCCAAGGTAATTAGTAGGTCTACGGGGGGTCGAACCGCCTTTTTTAAATTATAAGCCTAACGTACTATACGTTATATTAGTAGCTTAAGTATCGTTACGGAGCCGCTCGCGACGCGGTAAGACTTATAACTAGAGCCTTTTATATATAACGATATAAGTGAGATCGAAACCAAGCCGTTATTATTATTCTGTTACGGTATAGGTAAGTAAATAGAGTAGTAACTGTTTAAATTATTATTTAGCTACGCTGCGTACGAGAAATATAGGATTACGCCAAGCCGCTATACTTTTTTAGGCCTAATATACTAATAAGCCCTACCGCGCAAGGCTTACCGCAATGCTTGCCTGGTATGTATCCCTGACTATAACCGTGACCGTGACAGTAAAATCATCGGTTTATAGCTCGGTATAAGTCAAAAAAATTTTCGGCTAAGTCAAACTTAACCCCGATATAGGCTCGGCGTAAGTAAAAGTTTTTCCGCCCCGTCCGGACGTTTATTAAAATCGAAATAACGATTTAATTTAGCCGAAACTATAATTAAATGTCGATATTATTTCGATTAATTAATATTAATTTATTTAATTTTAATATATAAAAGCCGTATAAACTCTATATTACGTTTATATTACGTTTATAAATCTAAATTATATTTAATAAAACTTAATAAATATTTTATTTCGATTTAATTTTTTTTATCTTTTTTTTTTTTTATTAAAAATCTTGTTAATTTAATATATTTTTGATTAAAAATTTTATCAATAAAAAAATTTTCAACGTAATAAACCTTAAGAATAAGGTTTATTATTACGGTACGATAAACATTTAAAATATATAGTATATATATTAAAAATCTAGGATTAATTTTTAACCCGAATATAAATTAAAAGCCGAATAATAATATAAAATATTAAATATAATTAATATATATTTATTATTAATTTTTAATTATTTCAAACGTTATTTAAAATAGGATACGGTATATATTATTTAATAATTATATATTATTTATATATTAAATATATATAACGTTTCTTACGGTTACGTTAATAATAAATAATAATATAATATTTTTTAGATATTAATATTATATTTATATTTATTATATATAAATCTTCCGAACTTTTATTCGATTTTATCGAAATATAATTCGTTAGAATTATTATTTAGTTAAAAATATATAAAACAGGTTTTTAATTAATATATGTATATAATATATAATTTTTTAATTAATTTTAAATAATTTTAATAATGTACGAAGAATATATATTCTAATATAAATAAAAAAAAAATTTATAATAACTATATGTTAAATCTATATAAAATAAAATCCGGATTATATTAATATTACGAATAAAAAACGAATTAATACCGACAAATAATATATTTAATATATTTATTTAATATTAATATACAAAATTAATATTTAACAATATTCTAAAATTTTATATTATATTTAATAAATAACAAAAAACAAAATTCTTAAAAAAAATTAAAATATTAATATTATTAATAATTTATTATTTATAATTTATCTTTTATTAAAATTGGTTTTATAAATAAATATATAGACCGCTTCGTTATTAAATACGAAACTATAATATATACCGAATATATATAGAATTTATACCGAAGTTTATTAAAAGTAGCCGTAAAAACCCGGAATTTTGCCGTACGCTAGGGTAAGGACTTTTATCGGAGTATATATTAAGTATATCTTATATAGAAACTAAATTAATATTAAATTATTAATTCTTACGTTTTAATAAAAGAATAAACGTAAATTAAGCGTAGGCTTATTTACTAATTTATAAATTACGTTTATAAATAATTAGTAACCTAATCAATTACTTTTAATTATAATTAATAAAACTAAAAATTAATAAGTTAATACAATTATAAAAGCTTTAAATATCGTATTAATTATAATTTATAAAAACTTAAACTAAACGTATATTAATGTTTTTATTCAGTATATATCCTAAGTATATATTAAATAATATAATCGTTTATTAATATACTAAATATAATTAATAATAATAACGTGAATTATATAAATAAATATCATATATTAAATTTATTTAAAAAAATTCAACTTATAATCGATAAATATAATTAAAACATTGAATAACGATAATAAGAAATTCGATTTATTAAAAATGTATATACGGAGTTTATATTTCGTAAACGTTAAACCGACGGATACTACGGGTATAAAATCTTTTATTGAAAAAAAATATTAGTCCGCTATTTAATATATTATTAAAAATAAATATAATTCAAATATATATTTAATATATTAAATAAGAATTGAATTAATTAGAAAACTTTAATAATTTTTTTATTATATAAAATTTTTTTTAAAACGTATGTATTCGGTTTATAATATAAATTTAATCGATAATAGTTTATAATAAGTCTAATTTATATATTCTGTTTATACGATATCGCTCTTTATTACGTATTATTAATAATTAATTAGAAACGAAATTCTTTTTACGGTCGCAAAGTATTCTCGATATATATTTTAATTATTTCCGTTAAAAAAATAAAATAAATATATTTAATATATATTAGGTTGTAAATATATATTAAAGACTTAAATAATTCTTTTTTTATAATTTAATATTTCTAAAGATTAACTAAAAGAATTAGTATATATTTTATTTATATTTTATATTAATTTTATTTAAAGAAACTTTTTATTAAACCCGGTTTTTATATTTTTATATAATATTTCCGTAGATTTTTAATTATGTTTACGTTTTTTGGTTTTATTCTTTGAAAGAATTTAAAATAATTATTATCGTCGAAAATTTAAAAAAACGTAATATTGTTCTAAAAACTCCTTTTTTCAATAAATTAATTTTTTTTATAAAATAATATTTTTATCAAAATATTATAATTCTCTATAATTAAAATTTGGCTTTTTTCTAATACCGAATCGGATTACGTTAAGTATATACTGATGAAACTCTAATAAATTAAAATCGGGATTTAAGTATATTTTAGAATTATTTTCATTATATTCCGGGTTATTATTTAGAAAAATAATAAATAAAAAACTCGGTATCGGAAGGGATTTTCTTCGTATCAATAAAAAAGATTTTACTAAAAATATATTCGCTTAATTCCCGTAATACTTTTTCGAATAATAAAACTATTAACGGTTTTTAATAGTTTTTTAACGGTAAATCATAAACGTTATAAATATTAAAATTGTTTCCGGTTATATTTTCCCGTATAATCCGGCATATATAAAGGTTTTCTCCGTAATAAAATACGTTTTAATTATTAATATTTATTTTTTTATTAACGTAAAAGTATATTCGGGTAAATTTATTTTTTTTAAATATTAAATAAAATCCGTCGCCCGGGTTAATTAAAAAATATATAAACTTATTATTTAACGGTTTTTAAAGCGTAACGACGTTTACGTTATCGATTTTTTTCGACGTAAATATCGGTCATACGGTTTTAATTACTTTATTTTTTACGTTAAATTATATTATCTTGAAAAACGTTAATATATTAAATAGTAATATCGTTCGAGGTTTTTACGTCCGTTTTTATTTTTTTTATTCGTATTAATAACGGTTTTACGAATGTTAATATTTTTATTTTACCTTTTTTACCGTTATATTTACCGCGTTAAAACGTTTAAACCTTGAAATTATTGGCCCGTCGAGTTTCTTTATTTTTTATTTCTCGTTTTTATGTATTTATTCCCGTTTAAGTAACTTTACTCTTTTTTTAAGATGTTTTTATTTATTTATTTTTTTTTTTTACCGCGTATTTAATTGTTTTACCAATAATTTTATGTTTTTTCCGTTTTATCTTTTCAAGTTTAACCGAATATTTTAAACTTCACGTTAAGTAACCGTCCCGGCCGTAAACCGTATAATTAGATTAATCTTTAACTAGCTTTTTCGTTATTCATATTTTATATTCGTATATATTATATATATTTACGTATATAACGTACTTTATTTTATAAATATACTTAATCGATATATAACTGTGTTTTTAATAATTAAAATATTGATAAATATTTACCGCTTTATTTTATAATCTCGTTATTTTATGTAACTTTCTTTTAATAATCCTTTTATCAAAAATATCGTTATATATCCTTATTAAAGCTATTTTTAGGATTATGATAAAACATTTTTTAATCTTTTCTATCGCGTTAAACCGTTTCGTTATTAAGGGAAGCTTATTCTTTACGATTTTTAACCCTAAATAAAATACTATATTCTTTCGCTATATCCGTTTTAACGTAATATTTTTTTTCCGTTTTATTTAATTTTTTATGTATATATTATTTATTATTACCGTAAACGTTTATTACAATATTTTCGTTAATCGATATACTTTTTTTTAAAGTTTACGTTTTCGTTTTTTTAAATTTTCTTTAGCTTTTAATAACGCTATATCTAAAAAAAATCGTTATCTTGTAGTTTTTAACCGCGATTATTTATTTAATAAACGGTTCCCTTATTATTTTAAATATTGTTATTAATTATAACGGATTCGTTTTCGCCGCCGTTTTTTTTTATCCGCGTTTATAAGTCGGAGTATAATCGTTTTCGTTTTTTTTAACGCCGTTATTTTTTCTTTTTTTTATTTTTATTTATTATTCGTATAATCGTTTTCTACGTTGATCGCGCCGCTTAGCTTATTTTCCCCGGTAATATTTTTTGTCCGGGGTTTACCGCCGAATTTTTCTATTTTTTTATTTTTACTTTTTAATACGGGCTATTTTTTTTTATATTTTTTTTTTTTAGTTTTTGTTAGCTTTTTAATAAAGTTTTTTTTTTTGAGTTTATTTATATTATCGGCTATCTTTCCGCCGTAATTTTTTTTTATTTTATTTTAAATAAATTATATACCGTTACCGCCGTACGTTTCTATTCGTTATTATTAATTATTTTACAATTACGTGTTTTACGCGTTTTTTTATATATTTCCGGTCGATCTTAATTTTTATTATGATTTTGAAATTCTTTAGCCTTCTCGTTAGCGTATAGTTCGCGTATATTTTTAATACCCTTATTAATACTTACGGGCCGCTAATTTACTACCCCGTTTTTGTTCATTATAACGTTTTTAATCGTCGTATTTACTGCGCCAACCGGGACGGGATGGGACGGGTTTTAACAACGGTAATCTTATCCCGTATAATATAAGATAAGGCTAATTCCTATCCCATTTTATCCCTATCCCGGCGGGATAGGACGGGACAATACCAAAATCTTGACTTTTATTATTAACGGATAATTAAATAAAAACGGATTAATAAATAAAATAAACTATTATTCTTATATAACCGAGTTATAAATAATAAGAATTTTATATTTATTAATTTACTTATTATAATTTTCGATCAAAAAAATTAAATATTATTATCGAAAATATTATATGTACTAATTTATTTATCGCAAATTTTAATTAAGAAAATTAAATTTTACGGCCGAAAATATTATAATTATTATTTTACTTATTATAATTTCGATAGGATTAAAAAAAACGCCGTTTTTTTTATTATAACGTCGCTTTTAAAATTTTTACGTATTAGTATTCTTAGTATTAATAATATTAGTTATAATAATAATAATTATTATATTAGTCTTAATAATAATATTAAAAATAACATTAATTATAATATTAATAATTACAATATTAATCCCAATAAAAGTATTAATAGTAATACTAATTATAATATTAGTAATTATAGTATTAATAGCTATAGTATTAGTCCCGGTAATAATATTAATAATAATACCAATTATAATATTAATTATAATATTAATAACTATAATATTAATAATATTAACGGGACTAGTAATAATATTAATATGATTACCGCGATTAAGGTTATAAGCTCCACGAGCTAATCTAATAAAATACGTTTTACGAATAAGGCTATTATAAAATACTTTACGGCCCCGGGTAGACCCCCCACGTATTCTTATATTCTTATCGAAGTTATTAATTCCGTAATTTCTTATATCACGTATAATTTAAAATAGCGGAAATAAAATTTTAAATATTTTTTTATATATCGTTTTTATGAGTTAATTATTTTTAATTTAAATAATAACCTGTTTCCCGTATATATAAATTAAATTAGATATTTACGATAGAAAATTAATATATTATAATTAAGCGAATTTATTATTTTACGTTTAAAATAAAATATGAAATAGGGTTTTATAGTTTTTTATAATATTTTTAAAGTTTTCGGCTAAAAACGTATATTCTAATTAATAACATTATATATAATTTTTTTATATAATTTTATAAAAAAAACTTTAAAAATTAATAACGTAAAACTTTTTTAATATTGACGAATTTTTTTTAATATTTTAGCTAAAATAATTATATTAATCTTGATAATCGTAAAAATAATTATAAAAAAACTTATAATTAAAGCGATATCGTTATATCGTTATAACGTTAATAACGCCCGTTATTTTTCAATTCTTTATTCGATTAATACCCGGTATTTTTACCGGTATTTTTATTTTTAATATTTTTCGGCCGGTTATTTTTTTATTATTTATTAATATTTTATTATTTCGCTTTAAGAAAATCGTTAAACGGGTTATTTAAAATTCTTGAATATACGTTATTTTTTAAATACGAAATAATAATAATAAATATATTAAAAAAATATATTATAAAAATTAAATCGAAATATCGAAACAATAAAATTATGGTATTAAAAAAAAAAAAAAAAAAAAAAATTTATAAAAATTGTTGAAAATCCCTTAAATAAAAGTTACTAACTAGCGCGTATATATAATAAATCTAAGTTTCGCAAAGTTTTTTATTTTCTTAATTTTAACGTAAAATATATTATTATTATAGTTTTTTTAAATTCGTTTAAAAAAAAACTATATAATATATTTTATTATACGGAGTTTGAATTTTTTACATTATTATAATTAAGAATATTTTTATTTATTAAAATACCTATTTTTTTAATAATTGATAATATTAAAAGTATTATTATTTTATTTATATAAAGTTTATATAACGCTAGCCCGGATCCTGATTAACGCGAAAAAAAAAGTATCCTAAAATCGTTTTAAAATTTAAAAATATATATAAGATAAATAATATTAATTATATTAATATTTTTATTTTTATCGAAGTTTTTTATATTAATTTTTATAACAATTATAATCTAATTTTATTATAGGGCGATATATTAAGAAATTTCCATAATAAATTCTTATTAATATATATTCTTTTTTAAATATTTATTAAAATGGTTATCAATAATTATTATATATTTCTTTTTTATTATTAATTTTTTTTCTTTATATTATTATTTATTTATTTTTCGATTTTATTATTTATATAATAATATAAATATAATTATTGAAGTTAAAAATATAAAAAATAATATAAAGACGATTGTTAAGTCTGAAAATATAAATAACTTCGATGTATTAATATCGACCGATAACGATTTTAATTAGATTAACAACGATAATATAAACCCGGTTTTTTTTAGGACGTTTTTTTACGGGGAAAACGTGGGAAAAAGCCCGGTTTATGAAATAAGCGTAAAATAAAAAAGTCCTTATTATAAAATTTAAATATTATAAAATCTTGTTTATGAATTTTAAAATTTTACCCGCTTAAAAAAACTAGAAATTAAAAAATACGTAAATTATATAATAATTAAATATTATATAAAAAAACTAAAAAATATTAACGAATAAAATAATGTTATTTCTAAAGCCTATATTTTATTAGAAAATAAATTTCAGAACAATATTAAAAAAAAGCGGTATATTAATTAATTAATCTATTTTTTTATTTATTATATTTATAAATAATAATATTTTCGCCGGAAAATATATTATTATTTTTATAAAATAATATAATTTAAATTTAAAAAAAAACTAAAAAAAAATTTTAATTATCGATAATAATAACGATTTAATTTAGGAAAACCTACATAATAATAATTTAATATCGGGTATAAATTTTTCTTATTATATTTAATTTATTTAATTTCGGTAAACTTAAGATTTATAATATTATTTAAAAAAGCTAAATGTCAGCGCTGGGTGCACCCCGCAGGGGTAGCCCCCGGGCCTGATACCCCTTATATGGTAATAGCGGCTTACCCCTAAGCGCTATTACCTACCCAGGTTAACTACTTTTGCCCTTGTGGCGTAGTGGTTATCCGTCCTAACATTGTAATAGCGCACTTCGGGTGGGTGCACACCCCTGGAGTGAACAATGGGGGTAGGTGGCGGTTCAAATCGCGGAAGACGCACGTTGAGGGGTTTTTTCCCCTTATTTGCAAGTTTTCTCAGATTCTAAGCCGAGCGTGGGGGCCGGGATGCCCTAAAACTACCGAGCGGGTGGCCCGGAACGGCCTAAAATTACCGAGACGCGGGTGAAAAGCGAGCCAATAGGGCCTGAGCGACCCTAAGGACCACTCCGGTGGCCTGAGCCAATCGGCTCTTTGCGGGTAACGGGACCCCACAGGGGCCCGTGAGCGAAATGCGACGCCCTGAGAGGACCGCAAATGGTGCCCTTCCGACGATCGGCTCTGCGGAGCGGGAGTACGGTGCCCTGAGTGGCCCGGCTCTACCCCGGGACATGCCCTTGCGGGGGCCTCTGAGCCAATGAGTGCGTAACCACTCAACCGAGTACGGTGCCCTGCGGGGACCGGCTCACTTTGGAGTGCGGTGCCCTGAGTGGCCCGGCTCTACCCTGGGACATGCCCTTGCGGGGGCCTCTGAGCCTGTCGAGTGCGTAACCATTCGACCGAGTACGGTGCCCTGCGGGGACCGGCTCACTCTGGAGTGCGTAACCACTCACCGAGTGCGATGCCCTGCGGGGGTCCACTCAACCAAGGAGCGCGGTGCCCTGCGGGGACCGACTCCACCCCCGGAACATGATGTTCCCGGTGATCCCCTCAGGGGCTCTCACCACTTCCCGGTAGGTGATCCCCGCAGGGGCTCTCACCGGATACCGCAGTCGGGCCTTCAGGGGCCTCCAGCCTGGGGATACCCCCCAGAGGCGTGGTTTTGGTAGTCTGTGCACTCGGGGACGAGCGCATAGGAGGGGAAGCAAATGTCAGCGCTGGGTGCACCCCGCAGGGGTAGCCCCCGGGCCTGATACCCCTTATATGGTAATAGCGGCTTACCCCTAAGCGTTATTACCTACCCAGGTTAGCTACTTTTGCCCTTGTGGCGTAGTGGTTATCCGTCCTAACACTAAAACTGAAAAAACTATATTAAAATAATTTAATTTTAAAAATTTAATCGTTTATTCCGCGGAAATTTAAAAAATCCGGGAGTATAATTATGAAATAATCTGATTTAAAATAATCCGAAAATTATAATATATTTTTATAAGGTTTTTTTAATAAAAATATTAATTATTACGTATTAATTAAACCCCCGATATATTAACGTAAATATACGTTTATAAAAAAAATATATCAAATTTAAGGATTCGTAGCTATTATTACGTTAATCGGTTATAAACTTAACTATTTATTAAATAAGTTACTACCGTTTTATATATATTTTACTGAATAAGAACGCGTTATTTAATATAATAAAATATTATATATCCGTAAGTTTTATTTTTTTAACCGCGATTATAAATTTAAAAACTAAATAATTTTATTAAAGCCCGCCGAATAATAAAATGGTTATAATTTTAATAAATAAAATTAAAATCTAATAATAAATATAACGAAAACTAAAAAACCGTAAAGTTTATTAATATACGGTTTCGGAGATAATATTTCCCCCGAATATAAAAAAATTATAATAATAATAAATAAATTAACGATGATACCGGAAAAATACGATTTTTATAATATTTTTTAATAAAAAAAGTTAATTTAGTAAAATAAATAAAAATTCGTAATTTTATAATTTAATTAGAAAATAAATTAAACGTCCAGGTAATTATTAACTTTTTAATAAAAATTACGATAAATAAAATAATTATTATAATTAATTTTACGAAATAAGCTTTTTCTTATAAACCGTCTTTTAATATATTAATTAAATTTTTAAAAAAAAATTATTTATTTTTAAATATCCGAATTATTATTATATTTTTCTATATTAATATTATTTTTTTCGTATATATAATAATAAATAAGGTTATTAAAATTGTATTAATTTTATATTAAAAGCTTTTCGTAAAATCGTTTTACGTTAAAATTTATTAATAAAATAAACTTCCGCCGCTTTTTATATGGTTTTGATAATTAAAGATTAAAATTTTTTTTTTTTTTTTTTATTTTTTTACTTAATTTTTTAATTATTTTTTTAATTATTTTTTTAATTATTTTTTTAATTATTTTTTTAATTATTTTTTTAATTATTTTTTTAATTATTTTTTTAATTATTTTTTAATTATTTTTTTAATTATTTTTTTAATTATTTTTTTAATTAAATTTTTAAAATTTAATTTCGGTATTATTAATTTTTAAAATTTTTAATATTAGCGAATCTCGCGTAATATAATCTTTAGTTTTTATTAATTATTAAAATATTCGGAGTTTCGGATAAATATATTTTTAGTTTTTAATTTACGGGTAAAATTTTAAATTATAACTATTTTCTAAAAAGCTTTTTACGCAATCCCGTAATATCCCTTATAATTTTTTGATACAGTAATTTTAATAATATGAACTTTTTATTAAAAAAATATTTTTATAATTATTATAATTAAGAAAATTAGGAAAATCGAAAAAATAAAATATAATAAAAATAAAAAGAATCGCTATATATTATTAAAAGCGGAAATTATTTAAATAGCTTAATTATATAAAGATTATTTTATAACCCGCCCTTAAGGATTATATTTTATTAATATATTTTTAAATTTATATTTTAAAAAAGTTTTATTTATATAAAAGTTTTTTAATTTTTTTTTAATTTATTAATAATTTATTATTATTTTGTAAAAAAAAATAATAAATTTTATAATAATTATATATATTATATATTTTAGTCGTAGGAAATAATAAATAAAAACTAATTTATATTAGTTCATGAATGATTTTTAAAAAGAAACGTTAGAACTAATTATTATTATTCTTTTTATATAATTTAAAATATTATATTTTTTAAAAATTCTAATAATATTAAATTAAATAATATAAATATTCCTATAATAAGATTTTAAGGATTAAAAAATAAAATTAAATATTATATATATAAAATGGTTAATAAAGCTAATTTTCTAATATAATAATTAATTATATTATAAGTCTAGATATATTTATTAAAATAATTAATATAAAATATTAATAAAAAATATTATACTTAAAAATATTTCGAAAAAAATATTATAATAAGTAATACTTATATTAAATGATTTTCAGTTATTTATAAAAAATATAAGGAAAACTTAATTTACCCAAGAAAAAATAATATATCGGATATAAAAAATTATATAAAGATTAAAAAAATAAAAAAATAAATACGAATAAAAATTTCGGTTAAATATCGATTTATACTAATATAATTAAAAAAATAGTATTAATACCCCCCGGATATAATAGTTATAAAAATAAATCAAAAAATTTTAAAAAACTTTATTTAAAACCTTATTAAATAACGGGAACGGTTTTTATTAAAAAATAAAATCCTAATATGAAATAATTTCTTAAAATAATTGCAATAATAAATAATTATTATAGTTTTTTCTCTTTTATTATTAAATATAATAAAACGCGTCGACTTATTAATTATTTTAATTATAATATTATATTTCCGTCCGTAAGAGTGATTAAGAATTATACTATATAACGTTTTAAAAAAATTAAATTATATTTATTAAAAGATTTCCCCGATAACAGGAATAAGCTATTATTAATTATAAATAATTAATCCGTTAATAATAAATAATTTTTTATAATAATTATAATATATTAAATTAATTAATATTAAGAATATTAAAATATATTAATTAGTTTTAAATATATTAAAAATATTTATAATGATAAACGGCTTTTAGCTATTACGATAAAAATAATCGAGGTTTATAAATTAAAATATTATATTATAATTATTATAATTAATAATATAAATAATAATAAATCGATAATGGTAGTATTATATTAAAAAGTTAAAACGCGCTAAAACTTATATATAAATATCGCCGAAAACGAATATAAAACGGAATATTTATTATATTTAATATATATTATCTATTTATTATTTAAAGTTTTTCTAAGTTATTTAAAAATCGATATAAAAAATAATAATATTAATAATCGTTTTAATAATAAGTAAGCCGATAAAATATATTTTTAAAATATCGGTATTCCGAAAACGTTAATTAAAATAAAATAGATTTTAATTATTTTTATATTTATTTAATTCGGTTTTAAATTCGTAAAACCGCGGTTTATATTAACGTTAATAATATACGTAAATTTTTTTTTATAAAAATTTAATAAAAAAGGATTAATACTTATAATACTTTTAATCCCCCGGTTTTTAATTAAAGTTAAAAACATAAAAAAATACCGCTAAAGTTATTTTAGGATATTGCGATTCGCTAGGACTCCTTTTTTTATATAATAATTTATACTTTTTAACTCCGTAAAAATAATAAGGTTTTTTTTTGAAAAAAAGGAAGAAAAAAATTATTTAAATTTAGTTTTAAAAAATAAAATTATATTAAATACTTAATAAAATTAATATAACTATTTTATTATATAACTAAATTAATAAATAATATTAAAATTTTAATTTTTTAATTTTTTTTTTAATATATAATAAATTTTTTAATTATATCGAAAAGTAAAAAAATATATTTTAACGTAAATAAATTATTTAAAAAAAATAAGTTTATAAAAAAGCTCAATATAATATATATTAAACTGATTAAGTATTATAGTAAAACCTAATATTTATTTGGATTTTTTCATAAATAAACTATTTTATTATATCCGTAAAATAACGATAAAATATTTAAAAATATAAATTAATACTAAAAAATAAATAAAATCTTATAAGCGGATATATATTAAACCGCTTTGCGCGATATTTTTATTGATTATATTATATATTTTAAGCTTAACTTAATAGTTTATTTAAGGTTAAATAAATAATCGCGGATCGTAAATAATTTAGATTTTTTATTTAACGAAAAAAGTTTTTTAAACGATCCTATTAATAATAAGTTTTAATAATACTGAAATTATAATAAGTTTATACTTATTTTTATATTTATTTAAATAACTAAATTATAATAATATTATTTTCGAAAACGTTAAATAAAATTCTAATTTAATAAAAATAATTATTTTATAAATTACCGATTTTATTACGGGTAGTTCAAAATATCTTTTTTAATATTTTATTAGAATTAAGTATAAATATTGCTTTTTTATTATGAAATATTATTATAAGGTTTAAAATAATTCGTTTTTATAATTTTTCGGATAAGAATATTAATTTATTATTATAGATAAAAGGAAAATAAACTAAGTTAATTATATATAAACCTAAAAATTAATAATAATAATTTTAAAAACCAGAAAAATAAAAAAAAACGAAAATAAATAAATAATATAATAACGATTTCGAAATATATTAACAATAACGATAATAATAATAAGTTTAATAATAATAACGACGTAAATAACCTAGATAATTCGGGCCGTTTATTAATATATATAAAATCGAAATTATTATTAATAAATAATTTTAATTTTTTAAGTTTATTTTACGCGGATTAATAAAAAAGCGGTATTATAAATAAATATAAATAGCCCGGGACTTACATATATATTTTTAAATTTAAAATAAGTTTAATTGTAACGTAAAGGTTTTAAATTTGGTTTTCCCGTTTATAATTTAGAATAACGAGTTCGAATAATAAAATAAGTATTTTAATTAATAACTAAACGTTACCGGTAAATATTTTAATATAATAATACGGAATTTTTTTTTTAATAAAGTTTTTATTTTAATAAAAAAAGTAATTAATTTTTTATATTAAAATTTTTATAATTATCTTTATAGTTATCGGCCCTAAAACTCTCTATTTTTGTTACGATATTTTTTATTTAATCGGTTATTAAGATCTTAATATATCCCGGTCTTATCCCGTCTTATCCCGTATTAAGACGGGATAAAATATAGCTAGCTTTATCCTATTTTATCCCTACTTTATCCCTATTTTATCCCTATTTTATCCCTATCCCATGGGATATATCCCGTCCCGGTTGGCGGAGTAGTCGTATTTAAAGCACCTAGGCCGTCGTTATAAGAGCTATACGCGTACGTATCGTTTTGGACCTTTAGGGTCCCGTTGTTCATCGCTATTCTTATACGGTTAATTAAATAAAATAGTAATTAACGTTATTTACTCAAAAACGATATTATTTATATAATAAAACGTATATATTTTATTTAAAAGAAAAATTAAAATAAATACAATAACAAAACTACTCAATAAGCGGAAGGTTATTTATTTATTGGCCGATTTTATTAATACTATATTAGGTATACCGGCTTTAAAGGCGATAAAATTATTCGTCCCTATAATTATATATTAGGAGGGTAAATACGTTTCGGATTATATCGAAAATATTAACGGCGGCGGGTTTTAAATAATTTACGAATAATTAAATAAACTAAATATCGAAATTTTAAATAATAAAAAAAAGGATTTTCTTATAAATTTCGAATTCCCCGCAATTTCTGATAAAGTTTTCAATTAAATAAAATAAAATATAAAAAGTTCCTTATTAAAATCGATTTACTTTTTTTAAAAAACGTCTTTTTAAAAAGAGAATTTAGGAAAGTAAATAAGAAATACCCTAAAAGAAATCGAAAATATCGAAAACCGCGAATTATTTAGTATTTATAAATCTATATGTTTATTTTTAGAGGGAATATACGTTTTTGATAATTTATTTAATATTATTAATAATTAGTATTAAATATCGAACATTTATTAATTTTAAACGCCGTCGGAAACGTTATTATGGAAAATATTAACGATTTTAATAAAAATAATAATAAAAGTAAACTTAATACTAGTCCTTTATTTCGATTATATTAATACCGTAATTTATATAAATTTAATATTGAATTCGGCGGTATTTTATCGTTATTGTGAATACGCATCCTTTTACTTATTAATAAGCGATATAATTTATAGATTTTTTCCGGTAAATTAAGGCTATACGGATTTAAAGCCATCATATTTTAAATTATTATTTTCGTTAATAACGATATTAATAAATTCGTCCGAATTTTTAGCTATTTTAGTTATAGTTTTTCTTTCTTATTTTAAAGCCTTTTTTACTAGTATTTTTTTATTACGTTTTATTAGCTTAAGTTTCTTTTTATTAAAGTCGTAAGTATTTTTATTATTTATTTTATTATTATTCTTTTCAATCATTTATTTTGTACTTTTGCTTCTAATAATTAGAATATATTATTTAGCGTCGGGGTTTAATAAGTTCTTTTATTTTTTTTAACGTTTGAAATAATCGTTTTTTAATTAAGTTTTCTTTAATCGTTTTTAACCGTTAAATAATTCTTTTGAATAAAAATGTTTTTTTTTTATTTTAAGTTTATTTATAGTTAGATTATATTTGGGTATATCTTTAAAAATATCTATAATAATTAATCCGAAATATGTATCGTTTAGTTTTACTTTATTGTTATTAAGATATATTTGCTTATTGATTTTTTCAATAGATCATATAATTTTATTAATATTATTATTTTTAATAATTTTTATAAAAAATATTTTAATTAATAATAATATTATAAATTTTTTACTTTATAAAAAATATATTTTATTCTGAATATTAAAAAATTTTTAAAAATAACGTTTTCAACAAACGTAATATACGACTTTTACGTTATCGTTACGTTATTAACAAATATACTAATAATATAATTTATATATATTATTTCAATCTCGATTTATATAAAGTTTCTTAAGTATAATATATTTTTATTTATTATATCTTGAAACTTCCGTTTTCGTAAAAAACGTTTTATAATTTAACTTTATTTATAAAAATTATTATTATCGAACCGGGGAAATTTATATAACGCCGGTTTAATTAAATTCTCGTTAAAAAAAAAATCTTAAAATATTTACAATAAACGTTATCGTTATTAGTAAAAAACAGGCTTAAATTTTATTCGTATCGGAAATATACGGATAAAAATACTTATAATTTTTGTTCGGTAAATAAGTATTACCGTAATATTATTATCGTTCTTTATTTCTATTAGGTTGTTTATAAAACATTTAATTAATAATATTATTCGATCTTTAGCCGTTATCGTCTTATGCGAAAAACGAAATATCTTTTATTATATAGTACGAAAAAGAAACTATTTTATTAAATCTTATTTAAGTTAATATAACTTTATCGGGTTTACAAATTTTTATAACGTTTTTGGTACGCGATTTCTAAAACGGAAATAAATATTAATTAAAATATTTATATTAAATGCTCGTATATTTAATTATTATAATTACGTTATATAAGTTAATATTTATATCTATTTCGTATACGTATTTAGTTATATCCCAATTACTAACTACCTATTATTATATTACTAAAACCGGTTAAAAAAGATTACCGAAAACGCCCTCTCCTTTGTTGTTTTGGTGTTTTTCCTAAAACTGGATATTTTCCCAAAAGGGCAGGTTAACCGAGGCCTTGTCAGGAGTGATACAGGTGTATTACCAGGTAAACGTTGTATTGACTAAGGACTAGCTATAAGACGAAGTACGAAGGACGAAGGAAGAGAGCGGAGAAGGAAAAGCTTTATATACCCGGCCTTTATTACTTATCACGATACTCGAGGGTGTTAAATTCGAGGTATTCTTACCGTTATTGTTATAGCCCGTATTCTCACCGTTATTATTATAGCCCGTGTTCTCACCTTTGTTGTTATAACCGGTGTTGCCAGGCTGAGTGATGTCATGAGTGTTGACCCAGGTCTCTGACAGGCCTGCAGAATCCGCATCTGCAACAGTACCCGCTTTCTCGGCGGCCGGCGTTCCGATGTCCGTTCGGCTATTTCGCAATAAAGCGGATTCTTCTCATTATCACCCACTACCGCCCTGTTTGTTCCACCCAGCAATCAGCATACCATCGTAGCAGCATCTTGTACAGACAAAAAGTCCCGACAAGCACCCAATTATACGGAAAGCAAGTCTATTGATTGTCCGCAAGAGCATCCATACGGAAACCGCGCATAGCCGAATATGATATCCATGACACGATTCGCATCCCCACAATCTCCAGACCGGAATATGAAGACGAGAAAGCCAGGTCGGCGGCCGGAGAAGGACGTCATGAAGGTACGCGACGCTACGTATCGCACACCTATGCTTCCCGAATAATGCTAATATACTCGTGTTAGGACTTTTGGACATATGCCAACAAAATCAACGCAGGGACTTGGCAATGGGGGGAGCGCGATACCTCCATATCGAACATAACAAAACGGGAGACTTATAAGTCGGAGACTGGTAAGTCGGAGACTGGTAAGTCGGAGACCTCAAGCACACCACAACCAGTCGACGATACGACCTTAGATCTGGGAAGCGGGCAAGGTCAAATCCCTCTCAGCGAGACCATCCGGAGATGGAGAGAGGGACAACGCCGGCAGGAGGATCGGGGTCGGGGTCGGGTCGAAGCGAGGAGTCCGATACCGTCAGGTGCGTTTAGCTGCGCCTTGTACGGAGCGAGAAACATTGACTTTGGCTATAGTCTCTACATGTCCTGTTCGTATTCCTCCATCATACTCCGACACAAGGATCGAAGAAATCCAAGACCAGGCCCGAGAGAGGCAGGAAGAAACCCCACAAAGAATGGGCATTTCGTTCAAATCGGTCGCATTTATTATCTTCATCCTTACCAGTATTATCCTCGGAATCCTCGTATCAAAAACCAATCTCCCGAATTTTATTGGTAAAGAAAGGTTTTGTTTTCGAAACTGCGCCTCTCAAAAAGCAGAGATAAGGCAACGGGAGATTCTGTCACTGGCAAACAAAATAGTCGAGGCCAGTCCTATTGCTGAGACATGGGTCTATGAGGCCACCATTGAACATATCACAGATGTCACGCACCTCTCCCGCGCCCGCAAGCTCCGCGCACAGCTCAATCAGAGCAGCAACGAAATGTTAAACCTGCTACGATCGCAATCTATTCTCCGCCCATTCAACCAAAGCGCTCTGAATCAGGGTGAAGAAACCCTTCTCAACTGGACCATCCAATCCACGCTCCAACAGATCCACCATCTCAATATGACGCTTGCGCAAATCCAACACCAGTCCTCAGCCTGTTTGGCTGAAGTGGCGCAGAACCTGAAGAAGACAGACACCTTAAAGCGGATGTCCTATGTGGACAGGTATGTTTACGGTGATATACGGGACAAGAAGACCAAGATCCAGCGCCGTGGGTCGGCGTGCCAGGCAGCGTTGCGGCTTTCTGAGGATGATAGCCGGAGATTGGGGCAGTGTCAAAGCTATCTGGTCAAAATCCAAGACACGATCTATAGTTAGGGGCAACTTCGCGACGGCGTGGCAGAAGGAGGAGAATTTTGAGATTTCACGATGCTAGACCGCTGAAACATCTACCTTCATCTCCGCATGACCAAATCGACAGTATCCAAACTCGCATCCGACATAAACCGTCCCTCCTGATCCCCCGTCTCCCTAAACCGTCGTCCGTCCGCCTGCGCTTGCCCCACCCCCACCTCAGCCTTCGCTCCCGCTTGAATAACCGTGTATCCCGGCGGAAACCGCCTCAAGAATTGCTGCATGTGCATTCCACTCGCTAACCATAGCAATAACTTATCATACTCCCAATACTCGCTCGACGTATATAACTTGAGCTTTGCCGTCCCCGAGCTGGGGCGAGCCGTCTTGACGCTTTCTTGGAGGTTCAGGATACGCTGGTGCCAGCGCGCTTTTTTCCCGGGCTCGGGTGCGGGGAGCCAGGTGGAGTCATGGATCAAGCGGCTGATCAGTTGCTGATGGGAGAGGGAGTGGGACCAGGATTGGGCTTCGCGCTCGAGGGAGATGATGAGGTTTAGAGTTGCGGTGTTGTTGGTGTCGGAGGCGAGGCTGGTGGCGGGGGAGGCGCAGGGTGATGGGGTTGAGGGTTCACTGTGTATTTGAGGCCGAGGCCGAGGGGTGTTTAGGGCTGCTGGAGTCTTGTTACCGGTGAGCGGTGGGAGGGGTGGTGGTGTGTGTGGCTTCAGTGAAGGACTCTTACCTTGGTCTTTGCATGGACTCACATCCTCTTCGTCTTCCCCCTTGGACTCCTCTTCTACCGCAATCGTCGTGTCGGCGTCTATCCCAGTAGGATCTTCGACTTGGTCGCCGCCTTCGGGGCCGTCATAAACGCTGGCTGAATAACTCTCAGTCTTGCTATCGTTCGGCGCCATCACTAGCGTGTGAGCTGAATCGTCATGGCTTCGATCGATGGTATCGCCATCTCCTTCCTCATGTGATACCGAAGCTTGCAGTTGGTCGAGTGATTCAGAGCAACTCTGCTCGACACCCTCATCCCGCGGCGTGCGCTTGCCCCGCGAAGCTGAGATTAGGCGCTCGACAGGATTTGGACTGAAATCCGAGTACGGCGGGGAGGGTTTCACCGCTGCCTGCTTCTCGTCCGATGATCCGGAGACGAGAGCATTCGACGGCCGCTTGTCCCTTGGGGCAGAGACCATGGGCTCCTCATGATGCTTTAGCGTGCGCCTCCCCTTTGATATAGAGAGCCCGCCCTCCTCAGGATGCGGACTAGTGATGGACGAATCCGGCAACGGCTTCTCCGACGCCTGCTTAACATCCGCCGACCTATCGGCCAAGGAGTTTCTCGGCGGCGATACCTGGAAATCGGGCTTAAACGGCGTAACTTGCTCTATCTCCAGCAGAGAATGAAGTCCATAAGGCCTTTGGATAGGTGTATCAGGGAGGGACGGGATGTCGTTGCTGCATGCTGGTGGGGGACTTGGACTCAGTAATAAGGTAATCGGGGTGCTTCTGCATTGGGATTGGTCGCGGGTCGTGTCTGGGATGCTTGGCGACCTCGAAGAGGATCTGGTCTCTAATGCCGGCGGTGCGGCGAAACCAACTATTCTTGGCGCAAGATTGGGGGTTGCGGAGTCGGTCATGTGCCGCGTGGATTTTGGTCGTAACTGGATAGTATCGGGTTTGCGGAGATGGCCGTCACTCTTTTCGGGGGCCTTAGTGCCAGTATCATGCTTGAATGTCTTCTGTCGTTTCCAACTTTTGGACGTCGTTGGTAGTGCTTCTATCACGGTCGGAGGCGTTATCTTAATGCGTTCGTGTGCCTTAGTGCCAGATCTTGGGGTAGGTTTATGGCATTGTTTTAGCGCAGATGGTAATGCTGCCCGCTTCAATGATGTCGGGTTGAGTTTCGTATGGGCCTCGAAGGATACATCGCTCCCAATCATGGAGCTTTGGGGTCCTGGGCCCTTTCTTCTCTCTGATATTTTTCTCTCCTTGCTCTCGACGACTCCAGTCTTCTGTCAGTCTCCAGTAGGCGATCCTTCTGGATGTCCGACATTTCACTCGCATCCGCATCGGTGATGGACAAGCGACAGACTTTCTGATCCAAGCGCAACCTGGTCACCACCGCAGCACTGCCATAACCCGTTTGATGATACACCATCGCATCAAGAGCCACAATCCAGACATCCATCATGGTGAGGTACGGGTCCATAGCCTCCTGATACTTCTCCCGCAGAGTCTCCCGAAGACCGGACTCCAGAGCGTTGGTCAGGGATCCCAGCATATAGTCCAGTATGCTGAAAAGGACCACGAGGCGGATGGAGTGTAGAATAAGCCAGAGCTTGCTCAAGTTAAATTTGAGCGGTTGAGTCATGGAGATGGCCAGACTACTGTTTTGGGGGAGCGTTTATACAACGAGCGTGAAATTCGACATCCGACAGCGAGGTTGCACCAGTTGAAGAAACGAATGATTTTGGGATGTCACCTGGGAGCGAAGGATGAGTGTGGGTGGGTGGGGGAAAAATATACCCCCCCCCTACACTTGAGTTACACCAAGGATTCTTTGATGCAGACTCAAGTGTGATCCTCTGTAATGGTCACTGATTCTGATGGTCACTGTTATCCTCTGATAGTTACTAATTCTGACGATCCGCCTGTCATCCTCTGCTCTGCGATGGATTCTGGCGATACAGTCTCATCTGCTCTGATGTTCACGGCCTGTCATCCTCTATGATGGTCACTGTCATCCTCTGTGATGGTCACTGTTATCCTCTGATGGTCACTGATTCTGGCGATGCAGACTCAAGTGTCATCCGTCTTGTCTGTGCTCGATGGTGATAGTCATTGGTGCTAGTGATGCACTGTCATCCTCTGTGATGGTTACTTGAAGTTGGAGTCGTAATGCCAAGGAAACGACATCGATTATGAACACGCTAAAAAGTGGGCTAAACCGTTCTATACCGAATTCAGCTATAGCTCCCGCTTAGCCACAGAGTCCGAGGCTCCGAGGCCCGAGGGTCCTCTGTCACACCGGATTTGTAAAGACGGCTCATTTGCAAATCGCCAACGCGTGATTTGCGAATCGTTAATTGCGATTTATGAATAAGCTCTTAGTTATAAATAAGACGTCTTTCTTATGAAGCTATATATGATTCGTAAATATTACGCCGCTACTTTAAGGAGCTATATATTTTTGCAGCACCCCGCTATTACAGGCTCCAATTACGGTCTACGCACTCACTATCTGCGTACTCACTGTCGCACTTACTATCTGCGTACTTTAGTAATTAACTAAACTATTACTCCCCCTTAGAGCGAGGTTGTTAATGAGGTAGTATAAAGACAGTGAGTGCGTAGACAGCGAGTGCGACAGTGAGTACGATAGTGATACGACAGTAAGTGCGACAGTGGGCTCCAGGGGGGCCTTCTTTGTTATACTAAGGCGGCGATGAACTAGGCGTATCCAGGGTATATTATATAGCTTATATAGGGATAGCGTGGTGATTTGCAAAGGACGAAGGCTCATTCATGAAGGAGCCGTCTTTACAAATCCGGTGTGACAGTCTCTGCCGACCTTTACATTCTGGCATCTCTGAGCGTGTATGATACTCTCGAAGCAAGGTCCTGACATTCAATTCAATTCAGTACTCGTTTATATGCGCTATGGACATGTAATCCGACCCTGCGGTCCCACATCATGAACAAGCCATCTGCCATCAGGTGTTGATTGGAAAATCGAGTTCGATCAGATGGCGTTAGGTGACAGACCTGCAAGCCTCCGGAAGAATGAAAAGATTGTTGATGAAGATATTGTGGTTTCCGCCATGATTCAGCATCCTCGGGTTGTTGAAGCGCCGAATATCTGGCTCGTGCTTTCCTTCTTTAACGTTGCGACGCCGAACCAAAGTTCTCCGCAGCCAGATGGTTCCAGCCAGGATGACGAAGACGGCAACGACCACCTTCGTCCTCAGACCTGGTTTCGGACTCAGGGTGAGCAGTAGAGGAAGAAGAATTCTCCACACAACACGGACCCAGCCGCCATTCGCTTGGTCCCGCCAGTCAGCAAGATACTGTTGCCATAAGGCAGCCGGTTGCGCGCCCATCAGGCCTCCCCCGGTTCCTTCCAGAGCAGCGACAAGGACATCTTTGGTGAATGAGAGCCACCCTTGTGGTTGATTGTCTTCAGCTCTTTGTACGGCATCTCCGTCACTCGTCAACCTCTCACGTTGCTTCCAGTTGTTGGTGAGAGATTCAAGGAGTGCGATTGCGTGCTTTGCATCCAGCTCGGTGTCTGGAGTGTCCTCGACTTCTTCAATGCAGTCATAGTAGAGCTGGTATGGGCTTTGGCAGTTGGTGACTGGGAAGGATTAGAAGCCGCGACGGAGGTGGTGGAGTGGAATTGTACCTTGAAGTATATTGGACAAGAGAAATGACAGGAAGAATATCAGGGTAATGAATTTCATTCTTGTTGGTCTTGGAAGAAGAGGCTATGAATGAACTTGTTTGGGTGGGAGGTCGATGTTTACGTCTACCGTGACGCGTGACGTGGATACGACACTGTGTTGTGGAGGGATCGAATGCCACCAATGCTCAGTGTTATGGCACACCACCTGGTTTTCTGGCAGATTGTTACCCCACTGGGGCCCCAACCACCATCCGTTCTGCCTTGCCGCAACACCTTTCTTCTCCTTCAAGATCACTGAGAAGCTGCATCGACAGCCACGATGAGCTTTTCCTCCGAGTCAACTCCTTCAAGCAGGGCGGAGCTTGCGCATCGGGCCTTCCTGCAGATCTTCACCGAACCAGCTAAGGATATCATGATGAGAATGGATCCCTCGAAATTCACCGAAGAGAACTGGAGGATCTTCAAGCTCTACCAGGAGCACTTCGAAGAGGCGCGTAGTAAGAAACAGCACGCGGTCTGACCCACCTCTCTCCCAAACCTTCATTTGACATCCTAACGTTAATGCACAGAATCAAGCCAAAGAAAAGAGCGACCGTTCCAACCCCTTCAACCCCTCATCCTCCAAGAAGAAAGCCAAAGACCCTGACGAAACCGAAAAGGCCGGCCCAGCTACCGGCAACTGGGCAAGGATGATCAACGTGACCCAACTCACCCTGGATTCGGACCTCCAGCGCGCCATCGACGACAGGAAATTCTCCCTCGAGAAATCATTCCCCTCTTTCGCCGAAACCATCACCAAAGACGACTGCAAGATCCCGCCCGCCCACCGCCATGTGCTCGCAGTCTACAAAGCGTGGTATATCGCGCACACCGCCAGCACCAACGCGAAGAAAGATCCGCGGGCTCGGGTGAGGTACCTGATTGCATTGGTCCATCTGGATCGTGTGGTGGTTGGCGCGTTTAGTGATGACGCTGAAGCGCATTTCAAGAGTGATACCCAGATCATCAAGGATTGCCGGTCGTTCTTGAAAAAACCCATCAAGCAGGCGCTGGATAGCTATGCTAGGAAGGATGGAGTGCTGACCCTGATCAAACGCGCGGCGAAGCTGGGGGGATGTGTGAGCTTTGGGGGCACGGGATGATCTTTTTGGTGTGTGATGTGCTGCGGAATAGTTTGTGAGTTCCTATCAAAACCCTTCCCCTGCTCTAGCACTCGGCAATGCTTTTCTCACTCCCAATGATCTCTTGCCCCGCCCCTCCTCTCCTTTGGGTTTTCCAAAGAACACAAACCATCGTTGCTGCAAACGAACAAGTACTTAAGCTAACACAACCTCAACCCCCCCAGTATCGACCACGAAACCACACACCGCGGCGTCGCCTACGAGCGCGTGCAAACGCACATGAAGACAGTCGGCCTAGCAGAAGAAGCTAAGAAACAAGGGTTTAACAAGATCGTGAACGACTTGCTCGATGCATTGGCTGAGAAGGGGGGTGAATCGGGCGGCGGAACCCAAACTGGAGCGGAAGGGAGCGGGTTGAAGACGGGGGGTAAGATAAAGGGTAGGGAAGCTGCTACTTCTGAACCGAGTGCCGACCGGACTGTGAAGAGGAAACGAGTCTCGACGCGGACATGTCCGGACGAGGACGTGAAGATGACGGAGGGGGAGAAGGGGGAGAGTAGTTCCGAGTCGGAATGGTTGATCGAGATCTTGGAGTAGGGAGATGAAAGAAAGGGGTCGATGCATACGCGGTGATGAAGTTGATATGGCTGTTAGGAATTAGCAGCCAGAGGGATAAGCATTGATATTCCTATACGATATTCGTTCGGAATTTCCTAACAGAGATACTGGAGGTCGCTGTGGTCTGAAGACGGATCTCCCAAGTACGGTAATCTCACACAGCCTTTACCGACCATAATATCTCGCACTCTCCTCGACAATGCGCCTTTCTCTCCTCCTCCTCCTGCTCCCCTTGCCCGCCCCCCTTCTTCAACTAAAATCACATAACCCTCGACTTCACCCAAGCCAGGATCCCGTATCCCCAACATCCTCCCCAACCCGCCTTCCCATCCCTTTCCAGCACCCAAGCCCACTCACTTACGCACCCCCACCCTCAACCTCCAAAGTCCCCACGTCCAGGATGTCGCCGTGCGCGGGACTCGGCCAAAATCTGCTGGATGGATATTCTGATCTCATCTATCTCGCGCGGCTGCCTGATACCAGGATGATATGCGTCAGTCATCGGCGCCGTATCAGTAAAAAGGGGGGCGCAGGCGCAGCTTCTTCTGCCGGCATTGATTATAATAGACCGACCCGTTCACCAATCCCATCCACCTTCCCCACAACCCAACCGTCGTCGCCATCAGGTTCGTGAACCCATCCCTCGTTGCCTGTTTTTTTTCGATCGAGTGTACGTCAGCTCCCGGCTTTTCTTCCCTTCTCAAGCCCAGCAGCCACAGAGAAAAGAAGGGAGTGGGGGGTTCAGTCTTACAGGCCAAACCCGCGCAAGAGCGGCCGATCTCCCAGCCGTGGCCATCACCCCGTCCAAACTGGCGGTCCATCCGCACACGATCCGCCATGTCCAAGCTAGGCTGGTCAAGATGTAGGCGTAAGATACCCGGAGTCCGTTGGTGAAAACGTGGATGGCTGGATCGAAGGCTTGCCGTGCTGGAGAACCGGATGGGGCTTGCGAGTAGAGGAGGAGGAGGAGGGACAGCGCGATGGAGACGGCGATTAGAGGTTCGGAGCGCGGCATTCGGGGAGGTGGGAAAGCGGAATGGGAGAGATGACATAGGGGGGGGGGCGGATGGGAGACGAGGGGTTCTTGGGGTCGGCTTTGCATTGATTGATAGAGCCCATGTTTGTTTTCCGAATGAGAAGACGCGTTATTAGCATATTCGATAAGCTTGCGAATGCTTGGCAAAAAAAAAACTGTATTTTCCCCGAAATTTTATTATTTATTATTATATAAATTTATTAAAGTTTTACGTAACGTCTTTTTTTTCTATTATATAAATTAATTAATAATAAATTTAAATATACTAATAATAAAATAAATTATGATACTTTTAATATAAAAATTGATTAATTTATTAATTAATTTATATTACGAATATAACTAAGTTAATTTCGGCGTTCTATAATAATCGGCTTATTAGTTTTATTAATAATTATGAAACCTAACGTCGTCGTAAGGATAAAATCGGTATTTACTTAATTTTTATTCGTTTAAAATAAATACTATTAATTATTTAAAAGGTAATTATATTTAAATTATATCCAAAAAGTCTTATAATATTATAACTGAATCTTTCCGGGGAGGTTTCCGTTAACCTTATTATACTTTCGTTTTTTCCCGGGTTTATGTTATATTATTTTCGTTTTTTATTTACCCGAATATTTTTATTAATATTTTCAAATTTAATTCTTTTTTTTATATATTAAGCCTTATTTTCAGAAATTACTTTTTATTATATAAATATAAGTCCGTTTCGCCGAATCGTAAATTGATATATAGGTCGGACGGTTATTTATAAATCCTAATTATTATAACGCGGTTATTTTTTCGATATTTACGTTATACATAGCCTTTATATTACGAGCTCGCGTTTTTTATTATATATATTTTTCGCGGTTTCGGCGTTTATAATTCTTACCCGATTAATACCGTATTTTTTCGGTAAAATTTTCGGTCATTTCGGCTATTTTATTAATCAAATTAAATTAAAATAAAAAGTTAATAAATATTATAAATCTCGCGGCGGCTTAAATATTTTCCGGTTATCGCTCGTATTAGTTTTTTCGATTAACCTGAGTTTCCGTTTTATATATATAAAATACGATATTAGGATATAAACCGCGTTTTATTTACGTTAGCCGTAATCGTAACCCGTATCCGTTCTACTTTTTACGTAAACGGTAAATAAAAAATAAACGAAATCGTTTTTATTTATCCGAAATTAAATAATTAACGTATTAATTTTTTTTTATAATTTTATATTGTTAAAAATAAATTTCCAAAATTTCGTTTTTATTTAGAGCCGGCTATTTACGAGTTATCGGGATAAAATCTTTATAGCGTTATTAACGTTCGGTTTAACGATTTATTATTTATTAAATTATCGCGAATATTTTTGCGAAGGTAATTTTTTTAATAACGGGTTTTTTAGTTTTCGGGGTAATATTTTCCGGGTAATAATTAATTTCTTCGGTATAAACTAGGTTTAGTTTATTCTTTCTTTAGGCTATTTTTACTTCCGTAAAAAAAGGTTTCGTTACCGTTTATTTACTTTTTTTTATTTTTAATCGTTTAGAATTGTTATGTGCAGTATGCATGCATGGCAGCATTGATAGGTGTAGGACACCCTTTATACGTAGAGGACAGGCATCCTTATGATGCTCTTATCCTTTAGGTAGAATTATTATTAATATATTATTATACTTTTTAGTCTATATACCAATAAATAGTAATAATAGCTACTTATATTAATATTATATTAACGTATATCGCAAGATCCGTTAATATAAATTAAAGCATTAATTTATTAATTATAGCGGATACTTCTTTTATAGCGGTATTAAAAATATTAATTTTGGATCCTTTAAAATACCGCCTTTAATTTATTTTTAAATATTTTTAAAGAAAAATTAAAGACGGTACTATAAAGAAAATATATATATTATAGGCTTCTTAAGTATTACCGGATCTTAATATTATTACTTTAATATATTAATTAAACGCCTTATTAAAATCCGGTAACTTAATAGCCGTAATAATCCTATATTTAACTTTAGAAAAAGTCGCTTAAATAATTAAGAATAATTAGTAATTAAGCAATTTAAGAATTATATTTATTATAAATAAATTACTTCGGTTAAAATCTTTTAAAGTTATAGAATTTATTATTTCTTTTAATTTAATTTTTAAAAACTGGATTTTAGACCTATTAATATTTTAATATAATCTATTATATTTTAAAGACGCTTTATTATTGTTATAATTATTATATAAATTGTTATTAATTTTAATGAAATTAAATAGGTTTAAATTACGTTAATATAATTAAAGTCCTTAAAAACTTAATACCATAAGATTATTATTTTTATTAAATAGTTTTTTACCTTTATAATAGTTATTAAATATACCTTTTATATTAACGTTAATATTATAACGCTCCCCTCCGGCTTTAAGTATTAAACCGGAATCCGAACCCAATAAATTTAATATATTAAAATTGAATTTATTAAACTTAAGTTTATTATATTAAATAAAAAGTATTTTTATTAAAAAAGTAATTTTTATTTAATTTATTAATTTGCTTAATTAATTAAAAATAATAAGTTTTATTGAAAAGTAAATAATATAATTATAGGGTATAATTTAAGAATTAATTCCCGTTATTATATAAGGTTAATAATAAAATAATCTTAATAATAATCTATTCCTTCCTTTTAATAACGTAATATAATTAATAAAAACTTATAATTAAACCGATTAATAAATATTAATCCCGATAACGTTAGATTTTTTAACCCTTTCTATAAAAATAAGTCCTCCAATATAACTTTTATAATTAAGTATTCCGGGAAGTATATTTTTTCCGGGATATATATATCTTTATCAATTAATTAAAAGATATTACTTAAATAATGGATATATAACTTTTACGGAATAACTTATAATTATATTTAAAAATACCGCTTAAAAGTAATATATCGTAAAGTTATTAAATACCAAAAAATAACTCGTTTAATATAATAATGGTTTAATTAAATAAACTTCTTAGATTATTATTAAATTTAAGTTACCTTAATAAGTCAACTTAAATATTCTAATTATTAAAAAGTATATTATAAATAATATTTTTAGAACCGGGAGCCTTATAAATATACATAGATTATTCTGCGGATTATATATATATTAAATTTTAATAATATTTAAAATTAATTTACGCTTATTTACGGTAAGTTAAACTTAGAATTTTAACGGGATTTATAATTATTAATTATAATTATTATTATTAATAATTACTTTAAGCTTATAAATAAATTTAAATATAGTTAATAAACTTATATTATTAAATATTATATATTTTTATAAATATATCCGTAAAATCGTAAAACGGGTACGTTATTTTAAGGTAATTAGAATTTTATAGAAAATTCAGAAATTGGTCCTTTTTCTTAATTATTAGCGTTATTTTCTTAAATATATAGATAAAATAAAGCTTATAATATATATCCTTAAGAAAAAGGATAACGGTAATTGCCCTTAACGTTGTAAAAGAAAATATTAACGTTAAACTAAGGAAAATTAAGGCCCTTAAGAAAAGGGTCCGATTTTAAATATTAAACGCATTATATAAAATAAAGGGTTAATTAAACTTTTATATTTAAAAATAAAAAAAAGGAGAATACGTTACTTAATAATGAAAAATTAAAAGGATCTTAGGATAACAATAACCCTATTATAAAAAAATATATTTTATATATTAATCCCCCGTACGTTATTAATATATTAAATATATATTAAAGTACTTATCGTAAAATAAACTTTTTATTTATTTTAAATATAATTATTAAAAATTAAAAAAAGTAAACTTAAGTATTCTTAAGGCCTTTCCGTTAAATTAACGGATTTAATTTATTAATAATTAATATATATAAGCTTAATAAATTAATAATATATTACCTATAATTATTAACTTTACCGTAATAAGGAATACGTATTTTATAAGCTTTATCTTTAAGGTATATTAATATATTATAGGTAAAGTCCAATTTACTTTTAATTCACCCGTAGTAGACTTTTATATAAATAATAGGTATTTTATTACGATTATTAATCGTAATATTATATTCTTTTAAATTTTAAATTTAAATTTTTAAAATCTAGAAATTATTTAAGTTAACTCCGGTTATAAGCGTTAATAATTTTAAGTTGATTATTAATAAATTTATAATATTTAATTTATTCTTCTTAAGGGAGAAGAATATAATATTTACCTTAAGAAAAATCTTAATTAAAATTTATTTAATACGTAATTTATTTATTAATATTTTAATCGTTATTAATATTATAACTCTTAATAAAATAATAATTAATTTTAATAATTAAAAATATATTATTAATACTTATAAAAATATAAGTATTAAAATAATTACTTTTATAAAGGAAATAGCGTAATTATAACGTATAATTTATATAAAATAATAAACTTAAGTCCCAGCTTATAATATAATATAAGTATTAATTATATATTAAAAAAAGGGACTTTAAAAGAACTATTAAAATCCCGGGATTTTATCTTTAAACCGTAGTTAATACCGTTTTATAATCTTAGATTCTGAGGTAATATATTTACGTATATTATTAACTTAAAAATATTAATTATCCAAATTAAAAATAATATTAATTAAAAAGTTAATTTATTACGTAAAATAAGACTTAGAGTTTTATATAATTTATCCTTATAATTTTATTATATAATAATTTTAAGTTTATTAATATTATTTAATACTTACGGATAAAGAACTTAAAAATCCAAGTTATAAATTTATAGAGTTACCGTAATAATAATATTAATCCTTATATTCTCCGGAATAATCTTTATAACTTTTAATTATTTAAAGATTTACTTAAACCGGTTATTATAAATTAATAATTATAAAAAATAAATTTTATTTAATAACGTTAAAATTTATATATATAACGGAGATACGTAAGTTTAATTAAGTAATATTATTAAAGAATTCGGTAATATCTTTAAAAATAACGGTATTATAATTAATATTTTAGAAAATCAATATATATTTATTAACCTTTAACTTAATATAATTATTAAATTTAAGAAAGTATATAATATTAAACGTAAAGATTAAAAGGTTATAAATTAAACTTTAAATAAAATATAGAATAAAGGTAAATTATATTAATTTATATAACTTACGGAATTTTTATATTTTACTTTTATTATTTAACGCGATACCTTAAACGGACATAAAGGCTATATTATAATTAATATTCAGTTACTTAATAAAATTACGATTTCCGATTTATATCTATTATTATTATAATAAGAAATAATTTCTTTAATTATAAGTTATAAATATATTATTATAATTAACGCCCGCGGTTATTTTTATTAATTTCTTATACGTAAATCCGATTAATATAAACTTTATATTATTTTTTATAAGGGTTAAAAAGAATCTTCGGTTATATTAATAAATTTTAAAGGCAGTTTTCTATATATATAAAAATAAATAAATAATATATTACGTTTAATATAAAATTTTACGTAAATATTTATAAATAATATAATTATTTTTAATTATTTATTAAAAAAAGTATATTATTTAGTTATATTAAGTTTTTTAGATTCTTAAAAATAAACGTATAAATCTTTTATTAATAAAATTATTTATTAGCTACCTTATAATTAAACTTTTTAATTAATAAATCAATTCTTTAAGGATATTTACGTTTAATAATAAAATTAAGGCTATATAAAATTTTAAATTTCTTAATTTATTAAGAGATTTTAAAGTCTTCTTTAATCTTATAAATTAATTACGTACCGGAATAAAAAATTATACTTAACGCGTTACCCTACTTTAAATATATAAAACCTTCCTTATTATAAATTTAAGAAAAGCAGATTTAAAGTATATAAGTTTATACTATAAGTAAAGGATATCTTAAATTAAGTTTATATTTACCTAAGAAAAGGATTATACTTTTAAAGATTTAAAAAACGTATTTTCAGAATTATTATTTTTTATATATTATAATCTTAATCGACCTTTATTTACCGATATCGATATATTAAAGGAATTAAATATTACGGCTATAATATATTATATTAAGGATAACCCGTTATTTTATAGTATTACGGAAATTAATAATTTATTAAAAATTATATATAATAAAATATAATTAATAATATTCTTTAATAAAAGTTTAAATATAACCAAAAAAATTATTAACTTATGGAATTAAAAATTACGGCTATAATTTAAATTATACGTAAGATTAAATACCTAATTAAAACGAATTATTATAGATTTAATTATATAATTTTTACGGATTATAACGTAATTATCGGTATCTTTAAATAAATAAATTTAAAAACCTCCGTAATTAATAAGCTTGATTTTTACTTAATTTACGTATTATAATATTTATTAATATTCAATATTTTATTACGTTATAAGTCGGGTTTAATAAATATTATTCTTAACGTCTTTTTATGATTAATTAATAATATATAGACTTTATTTATTAAAATCGGAATTCTTAATAACGTAAATAATAGTGAATTAACTGCTTTTTATTATATTTATATTTTAAATAAATTTAAAGAATAAATTAAAGAAAAGTATATAAAAGATAAAATATAAATAAAATTATAGAAAGTCTTAATAATTAAAGAAAAGTTAAATTTATAAAATATAAAAATTAAATTATACTTTATATTAAAAGATAATTTTATTTATAATTTAAAATCCGTTAATTATTTATTATAATTATATATACTTAATAAACTTAAAAGGGTAACCTTTTAATAAGTATATAATAATTTATTATATAATAACTTTAACCGATTTTACGATAAATTAATAAACTTAATATATTTACTTAAATTAAATAAGTAATTACGGAAATATATTGCGTATTATTTTAAGTATAACCTAAATTAAATTAAGAAATATATACTTTATGGATTACTTTAATTAATTTTAAGCTTATTAATTATTTTTTATATAATTTATATAAACTTTATTATCGCTTTATTAAATTAATATAATTGCGATATACTCCTTACCATTACCGATAAATTCTTTAAATGAATACTTTTACTCCTTAATAATATAAAATTTAAGGTTAATAATTAAGTAAAATTACTATTAATTAAATTAATAAAATAAGGATAAAGAACTCCTTTTAATATTATATTAAATAGAGATTATAAATTTATTTTTATATTTTAAAAATCTATATTTAAAGAAATAAATATTTATATTCTTACGTTCAGTATATATTACCCTTAAATTAACGGTTAATTAAAAAAATTAATTAAATAGTTAAGATTATATTATATTATTTTATAATTATATATCCGGATTATAGCTAAATAAATATTATCCTATATATTTAAAGTATTTTAAATAATTTAAAGTCGGTATTAATTAAATTTACTTTAAATAAAATTTATTATAATATAAATATCCGTAACCTTTTAAACCTTTTAATAACCTCTTTAATTTTTAAGTACGATATATTTTAATTATAAAACCGTAAAAAAATATAAAATACGCTGGAATTTATATAAATAATAGTTAAATTCCGGTATAATTAAAACTATAAATTAATTTAATTTAATATTAATAATTTGGTTTATTTAAAATTATATTATAGATATAATATCCCTAATATTGAAAATTATAAGCTATATTAATAATACACCAGGCCTTTCTTTATTATTAAGAAAATTAATTATTTTATATATAAACTTAAATTGTTTATTAATATAAAGATAATATTAATTATTTTAATTAATATACTTAAGTTAATTAATAACCTAATAAAAGACCTTTTTAATAAATAACTTAACCATAACGTACCGCTTATACTTAAAGTAAATTCCAAAAATAAGGAAAAGTATATTATTAAAAGGATTATTTATAAGGAAAAAGATAATAAATACTTAATTAAATAAATTACTTAAGGTATAGAATATAATAGTAAGTTTCTATTATTAAAGTTATACCTAAATTTATTACGTGAATTCCATATTACCCATCCTGAATTTAATAACGTTATCGTTATCCATTATAATAAACTTTATATTACTTTATCGTAATTACTAATACTTACCGAAGTAATACCCTTATTGTCTACCGGCACTCTTCGTACGTTCCGTTTTAAGCGTAGTTGCAGCCGCCCCCGTAAGATCGGGTAAGATTTTGGTATAAAAGCATGGGATATAGGGAGTATAACGCATTATTAAGCATTGGTATTTATATTGGTATATTAAGGTAAGCGTTATTGTAAGTAGTAACCTTTTTTCTTTTGGTGGTATTTATTATATACAATATATATACATAATAGTATTAATAGGTATAGGACACCCTTTATACGTAGAGGACAGGTATCCTTATAATGCTCTTATCCTTTAGGTAGAATCATTATTGATATATTATCACACTTTTTGGTCCATACACCAACAAGAATATTATCGAATCCGCTTATTATTTTCCGTTATAATAGGGTACGTAACTTTTTAAGTTTTATTTAAACTAGTACTTATTTAAAAGTTAACTTTATTAATAAAACGAATATTTCCGATTCCAGGACCGGTCGTTTTATATAGCGCGTTAATTATTTTAAAATATTTATTCTAGACTTATTATAGTTATTTAATAAACGCTTTTTTATAGCTAAAGGTTCCTTTAAATACGTATTATATAATTATAATATAAACTATCGTAAATTTTATAACCCTTTAATAAATCGTTTTAAACCTTTATAATATCGTTTTTTACGTCGATATCGCTAAATATATAAGGCTTTTTTTTTTAAATAATTACTTTTTATCGATTTTTTTAAAATAAGTTTTTAATCGAATTTACTATTAATTTAAAGCTTTAAAATTTTAATATTCGTTACGGGTTTAACCGTTATTTATTTTAAATCGACCGTAGTTAATATATTATATAGTTTCGGATATTTTATTATATTAATTAGCTTATATTTATATAGCGCGAATTAAGTTTTATAAATTTTCGCTTATTTAAAATAAACTTTATAGGTTTATTTAAGTTCGAGATATTTAATAATAATAAACGTATTATATATTAATAAATAAATATCGTCGATAAAACCTTTTATTTAGACTTTTTATTTAAGCTTAATTAATTTTTCAATAAAAGGGTTATTAAAAAAATAAAAGATCGGGGAAATAAGCGATTTTCATAAAATATCCTTTATCGCCGGTTTTATCGAGTTCGTTTTTCATTTTAAATTAATCGATATTACTTTTTTATTAAGAAAATTCGCCGTTTAATAAATTAAAAACGGTAATATTTTTTTTTTAAAAAAATTATAAAGTAATCGCCGATAATTTATTTTATTAAACGTTTTTATAACGTCTAAAAATAAAAAGTTTATTATAAACTTTTTACCGTAATTTTATACGGTATAAATCCCGTCGATTAAGTTTTCGAATATTGTTTCCGTCGACCGATTTTTCCGTATTTTTATTTATTAATTCGGGAAAAAACCGTATTTTTTAACGTAATAGTTTAGAATTTTTATTATAACGGTTTTTAAAGCTTTTTTTCAAATATATAATAGCGCGATCGGTCGATATACTTTAATTCCGAATAATCCGGTTTCGATAATTTCTTAAGGATAACTGTTTTTGCTTTTTTAAATTCATGCGGATAATACCCGATATCTGAATATATTTAAAATAAATCAATAAAAATTTATAGGAATAGAATAATTATTATCGATAAAAATTTAACAAGGATTTTATTCGGCCCCGGTATTTTTTTTTTAAACGGTTAATAATTTTAATTATTATTTCCCGTATTATTATTTTTTAAACTATTATAAATACTAAGTATTCGGTTTTTTCGATATCCGTTAAGTTAGCGTCGGGTAACGGAAAAAAAAAGGTTTTTCGTAAAGCTTTTATTTTATTATTAAGAATTTTAATTATCGAATTAATTAGTTTTTTTAATAAGGGAAATTTAAAAATCGGTTTTAATTTTTCGTTCTATTTTTAGCCGTACTTTATTAGTTTTCAAGCCTTTTAAAGAAAAACTATAAAGTTATAAATGAATAATCGAAAGTATATGTTTTTTTAAAAAAATAAACTCTTTTTCTTGAGTTTTTTTTGATTAATTAATTAGTTTTTAACTCCGATATTTCACGATTCGCTTAATTAACGTTTTCGTTTTCGTAATTATACGCGAGTATTCCTCGTTTTAATAAATTTTTCCTTTTTAAAACGACTTTATTATTAAGATTATTTTTTCGATTATTTTATTTACGAAAAAAACGATTTATTTTTTAATTTCGAACGTAAATAATATAATAAATTATACGTTTTTAGCTTTTAAAATTATTTCGGTTTCTTTAATTATTTTCTATATTTTCTTTATAGCCGGGGCGGGTGTTTCCTTTATAAACTAGTCTAATACCGTTTATACCGGAATATAATCCGAATTCTACTTAAAGTTTTTTTTAATATCGTAAGCGGTTACCGATTTTATTATTTTTCGTCCCGAACGTTAAATCGATCGTTATTTTAAATTTACGGTTTTTTTACGTTATTATACTTTTAAATATTAAAAGTTTAAGATTGTTTCTATTCTTATTATTAATAGCTTTTCGGCCTTAATATAGCTAATCGTTTTTTTATTTTTATTTTATATTTTATATAAGTTCTTGCCTTTTTCGCCGTAGCGAAAATTAAGCTTTATAATATAAAAGCTACCGTAATTTAATTAATAATCATAAATATAGGGCTTGGTAAAAAGGCTTGGTAAAAAGTTAGGTAGAGGGCTTGGTAAAGGGCTTAATAAAAGGGCTTAATAAAGGGCTTGGTAAAAAGGCTTGGTAAAGGGCTTGGTAAAAGGGCTTGGTAAAGGGCTTGGTAAAGGGCTTCCCGGGGGTGAGGGTAAGGGGGCAGGTGAAGGTGCAGGTAAGGGGCCCTGCTTACCTCTCAGGTTCTCCGTTGTAAATACGGTTATTTTTAGTAATAGTAATAGGAGTATACACAGACCGGGTATCGTTTTAATTATAAGGAGGGCTTATTTACCTCTCGACTTCCTTGTTATAATTACGGTATTTATAAATAATAATTATAAAAATATATAAATATTAAGTATCTCGTTATATATAAGGAGGGCTTATTTATTTTTTAATTTCCCCGTTATAATTACGGTATTTTTAAATAATAATTATAAAAATATATAGATATTAAATATTTCTTTATACGTAAAAAAAGTTTATTTACTCTTCGATTTCTTTATTGTAATTACAATATTTTTAAATAATAGCTATAAAAATATATTAATATTAAATATCTCGTTATACGTATAAGTTTAAAAAAGGTTTTATTTATAGCCCGGTATTTCCATTATAATAACGTTATTTTTAAGTAATAATTACAAAAATATTTCATTATTAAATATTTCATTATATATATAAGTTTAAAGAATTTTTTATTTATAACCCGGTATTTTTATCGTAATTACGTTATTTTTAAATAATAATTATAAGAATATATAGGTATTAAGTATTTTATTATCCGTAAGAAAATCTTATTTACCGTAAAAGATCATTTATTTAAAGCCTAGGTTCTTTATTGTAATTACGTTATTTTTAAATAATAATTATAAGAATATATAAATATTAAATATCTTATTATATATATAAATTTAAAAGAAAGTTTATTTATAGTCCGGTATCTTCATTATAATTACGTTATTCTTAAATAATAATTATAAAAATATATAAATATTAAATATTTCGTTATACGTATAAATCCAAAAAAATTTTTACTTATAACCCGGTATCTCCGTCGTAATCGCGTTATTTCTAAATAGTAATTATAGGAATATATAGCTATTAAATATTTTATTATATAAGTAATAAGTAATTTAAGTAATAAATAAGGCTTAAAATCTTAAAATATTAATAAACCGGCCCTTAACGTTATTACGTTATAATCCTAATAATTATGTAAACTACCCTTTTAATAAGGTTATTATTAAAAATTATTCGATTTCGTTTAAAATTTTAACTATAAATTACGATAATATTACCCTTAAATATTTACCGTAAATATTAACCGAGAAAAAGGGTAGATCGCTAAATATACGTAAATGTTTTTTATTTTTAAAATTTTAAGATTTTTTAATATTTAAGATTTCCGTTATATAATACGGCCTTCCTATTCGGGGATTTGATGGAATTTCGGCCTATTCTTTTATATTAAGAGATTAAAAGTTAAAATCGTTTAAAAAATATATTCGCCCGGGGTTTTTATTACCTTTTTTAATAAGAAAATAATAAAAAGCTTTTAACGGTTGTTTAACGGTAAGTTATAAACGTTATAAATATTAAAACCGCCGTCGTCTATATTTTCCCGTAAAATCCTAAATATATATACGTTTCTTCCGTAATATATTACGTTTCAATTATTTATATTTATTTTTTTATTAATATAAAAATATACCCGGGTAATTTTGTCGTTTTCGAACGTAAAATAAAAACCGTTTTTCAAATTAATCGAAAAATATATAAATTTATTATACGGTAGTTCTTAAATAATAATAATAATTATATTATCGATTTCTTTAAACGCGAATATTAATTATATCGCTTTAATTGTTTTATTTTTTACGTTAAACTATATTATTTTAAGTAACGTTAATATATTAAATATTTATATCGTTTAAGGTTTTTACGTCGGTTTTTACCCTTTTTATTTTAGTTAATAACGGTTTTCTTTAAATATTAGCGTTTTTTACCCGGTTTCTTTCGCCGTTATTATTATTATGTTCGGTCTCCCCGGTTTCGGAATTACGATTTTATTCAACTTTTTTTTTTCCCGTTTTCAATTTTTATTTAGCCATTTTCGTTTAGTTAGTTTTGTTCCCGTTTTAGGATTTGTTTTACCGTCGTTATTTACTAATTTTTTTCCTCCGCGTATTTAATTATTTTATAAGCGATCCGAAGTTTTTTTTTTAATTTCTTTCGTTTTAATTAAATATTTCAAATTTTATATTAAATAATTAACTTAATTATACGCCGCGTATTTAAACGTATTTTTAACGGAACTTTTTATTATTGAGTTTTTATATTTATAAATATTATGTTTTTTTTATATATATAACGTATTTCGTTTTATTAGTATATTTAGTCGTAACTTAATTATATTTTTAATAATTAAAATATTAATAAGTATTTAGTGTTTTATTTTACGGTTTAATTAATTTAAAGGATTTTTTTCGATAATTTTCTTATTTAGGATATTATTATATATCCCCGTTAAAACTATTATTAGGATTATAATCGAATATTTCTTTATTTTCTTCATCGCGCCGGGTTTTTTAATTACCGGAAAGAATTTATATTTTATAATTTTTAATCCCGGGTAAAATACCGCGTTTTTTTGCTTTATATATTATATTATAATATCTTTTTTTATATCGGTAAACTTTTCGACCTAAACGTTATTTATTACGACCGTAAACGATTATCGTAATATTTTCGTTATTAAATAAACGTTTTTATTTTCTTACGTTTTAGTTTTTTTAAACCCCTTTTTAACCTTTAACGATATTATATTTAAAAAATATTTCTCTTTTATAGTTTTCGGATTATAATAATTTACTTTATTAATAGTTTTTTTATTATTTTAAATGTTTTTATTAATTATAACGGGTTTATTTTTACTATTACCTTTTTTTTTTTACGTTCGTGAAACGGATTATAACTATTCGCGTTTTCCGTAATACCGCCGTTTTCCTTTTTTTTTTTCGTTATTTATTTTGCTATTTTTTCTATTATTTATATTATTTAATTCGCCCTTTTCGGTATCGGCTTTAATATAAACGTTATAACCGTATTTTTTTTTACGATTTACGCGCTTTATTCTTAAATTTAAGCTTTCTATTTTCGTTCTAGTTTCGTTAAATTTTTTTCTACTTTTTAATAAAGTTTATTTTTTTTATAAGTTTTATTTATATTTTTGGTTAGATTTTAGTCGTAAATTTTTTTCTTTATTTTAAATAAACTATATATCGTAATTATTATATATTTTTACTTGTTTTCTTTACCTATTTTACGTTATATAATGCGTTTCGTTATATATTTTTAGTTAACCTTAGTTTTTATTTTATTTTTTAATATTTTTTTTTTTCGTTACCGCGTTATTTATATTATCCCTCGGCGAGATTATTAACACGGGTATATTATTTGCCCGTTACCACGTTCTTTATTATTATAAAATCTCCGTTCGTCGTATTTAAAACTCCTGTTTCGTTATCGCTAAAGCTATACGCGTACGTATCGTTATAAACCTTTAGGGTCCCGTTGTTCGTCGCTATTCAAATATAAAAAAAATTTAAAATTTTTTTTAATTACATTTGATTATATCTTTTTATAAAATTAATGATTTATCTTAATAATGGAATTTAGAATGGCGACGAACAAAGGGACCCTAGAGGTCCAAAACGATACGTATACGTATAGCTCTAGTAATAGTAAAAGAAGTATATTAAGTACGATAAGTGGAAATAACGTAATAATTAAAAATAAAATAATAAACGGGTAAAGGGCTTATATTAATAAAAACGGCGATAACATATACGTATAATATAATAATAATAAGCCGGATAATACTTAAAATAAATAAAGGAATTAAGGTTAATAAAATATACGTATTAAAACGTATAAAATACGTAATAATAATACGGAAATAATAGGTAAATAAAGGGGTAAAAAGGCCGGTATAATATTAATAGCAAGGGGTATAAGCGGAAGGAAAGGGTAAAAAGATTATAATAAAAGTACTATTAAGGGTATATAAAAAAGAAATAAAATTAATAAAAAGGATAAAACCTTAAAAGATTAAAAATAAAAAATGGAGATAATATATTGCCCAGTAAGTAAAGGTAAAAAAGTAATAAAGGAAACGGTAAAAACCTTAAAAAGACTCTTTATAATAAAGTAAAAGGATATTACGTTAAAAACTTAATTAATACTATAGATTAAGTTAAAAAGCATAAAGGACTTTTATATAAAAATAGGGGTAAAACTGGGGGAAACGGAGCAATTATAGGGCTCCTTAAAGGCGATAATAAAAACGTTAATAAAAGATAAAAACGGCGGCTTAAAATTAAATATATAAAGCGAAAATATAAAGGTAACGGCCCCTTAAACGAGAAAAAGCTAGGTAATAAGGGTAATAAAAAGGGTACTCGCGGTAAAGAATAAAAGGATAACGGAGGAAAAAGCGGCCGTATTAAGGAAATAAAAATAATAATAATCTGCTTATTTAATAATAAAGAAAAGAATATAGTAATAAAAATAAACTTATTATAATTAATAAAAACTTTTAAGGTAATAATAGAATTATTAATAAAATAAATTATTATAATATATAAACTATAAAATAAAGATATTTTCCTTAATATAACGTCTTTAAAAGTAAAAAAAAACTTAAAGAAATTTAAACTTTAAATTAATAAAGGAAAATATAAGTTAATTAAGGTTTTAAGGTAATTATTTACCGTTATAATAAATAAGATATACTTATTACGTTTTAAGGAAGCCGAGAAAAAGGTTACGTTAAGGAATATAAAAAAAAAGAATACGGTTTTTTACTTAAGGTTTAAAATCGTTAATTATAGGCTTCCGCCGGTAATAAAAAGACTTAACTCCTTAAAATACGTAAAGAAGTACTTTATTATTATATTAAATATAACGTTAATAAAAATATATAATAATATTTTAAATAAAGGGATTATTAAAAAAAGATTTCTTAAAATAACTTAATTATAAAATAAAATAATTAATATTTATTAATATTTTAAGTATTAAAATTATAAATATATTATTATAAAATACTTTAATATTATAAAGTATATGGTTTACGTTAAAAGTTATAATATTTATAAATATATAAAGTTAATAATTAAAGAACTTATAAAAGGTACGTTTAAATACGTTACGTATAATAAGGAAGAATACTTAATATAAGATTTTAAATATATAATAAGAGTTAAAAAGATTAAACGTAAGGAAACTTAAATAACCGTGAAAATTTAACGGTATAATACGTATAAAACTGGTCTTATAAGCTAATTAAAAATAACCTTAAAATATAAGTTTAATTAATTAAATAATAAAAAATAAATAATAATAAAAAAAAAGAAAGTTCCTTATAATTTTAACCTTAAGGGTTAACTATCTTACGTCTTTAATAATAACCGGGAAAATATTAAGTTAAAAAACGTTTAACTTTAATAAGAAGTCCGTAATTTAAACGGATATAAAAAAGAAGTCCTTATAAAGGTTAATATATAATATATTAATATTTTTAAGAATAATATAATATAATATCCGTAATAAAAAAATTAAAGTTATAATATTAATATTTAAGTTTAAAAAAGTTAAAGATATTAACATTATAATAATATAGGAATTACTATATAATTTATATATATATTTATTTATTAATCCGGGAAAAAGGTTTTATTTAATTTTTAAGGGGAATAAAATAATCAAAATATACTTCTTTATAAATAAATAATTTAACGTAAATAATTAAGATATTACTTATTATAATAGAAACCTTTATATATTTTATATTATAAAAGAAAAAAACTTAAAGGGTAACCTTAATATTTATAACGTATATAATCCGCCGTTAATTAATAAAAAAGGACTTTTTATAATATTATTATTTTAAGAAATCTTAATTACTTTAAATAAATATATATTATTTAAAGACTTTAATTTATATTATTATATATAAAACGAAGAAGGGTATACGATAAATTATATTAAATTAAATAATTTATTAATAGTTACCGTTTAAGTTAATTTCTTATTATTAATATTATAAAAGATTATTATATAAAAGAATTATAAGTTTAAAATAACGATTAATTTAACCTTTAATACGGAAAAAATTGCCGGTACGGTTATAATATATAAATTACGGAAAAACTTAAAATATAACTTAAATTATATATTAATATAAATAACTCTAGATTAAACCGTTAATACGACTATATTACCATTAATAAGGAAGGCGTAAAAAACGGTTAAAAAAATAAAGGTTTATATGAAAACAGAGGAAATAATAATATAATTTACGGATTTCTTTTAATTAAATAATAAAAACCGGATTAACCTTTTTATAAAGTAAATAATAAAAATATTAAATAAAGTAATTAATAAGATTATCCCAATAATAAAGCCTTTTTAAAGAGTTAAAGTTTATTAAAATAAAAGATATATAACCGTAATTATAAAGGTAGAAAGGTTAATTAAATAAACTTTTAAGTATAAAAATTAAAAAATACTTAATTAATTAAAAGCTATTTAAAAGGAAAAGGAGAAAATTATTAAGAAAATTAAGTAAATATATTTTTAATTTACAATATATAATTTAACGGTTTTATTTCGTAATATTTAAAAGTTAATAAAGTATAATAAAGAATAAAGTAAAAAATTAAAGTTTATTTTTAAATTCCCGCCCTTTAAGAAACTTAATAATATATTAATTAATACCTTTAACGGTAAAATTAAGGCCCTTAAAAAAATATTTTTCTTTCTTCCGTTAAAAATTAATTTAAATAATATTAACGATATTACGTACCTTAACCCCGTATTAATAAATTAAATAATAATATAAAATATAATAATTAAAGGACTTGGCGAAGCTGAAACAGAAGGTTTAAGTAGGGGGCTTTGTTAACGATGTCCACCTCTTAGCTTATAGTACGTTTACTTATATAAACTGTTTAAAGCTAAAATAAACTTATAAAGTCTATTTACGATAAGTAAAAATATATAGGGCTTAGTTCGCCCCGTATAAGTATAAACTTATTTATATAATAAGGAGCTTAAAGCTATACGATATAATAATTATAGTGGACTTAAGTAATATAACGGTAAAACCGGAAGTTAATATTAAAATACTTAGCCTATAAATTAATAGGAAACTAGATTAAAAAAACTATATAAAAAAGGTCTAAAAGAAGATAATTTCATAAAAAAGGGGCCTTATTTACCTTACGGCATTAACGTAAAGAGCTACCTTATAGAAGGTTAGAACCGTTTATTAAGCGGTTATAAAGTTTATAATAATATACGTAATAGTTATTTAATACGTACTTAAAGGTACGTTTAAATATAAGAAAAAGCCCGTTTAATAATTATAAAAGGTTTAAAATTAATACTTAAAAATAGTAAATAAAGTATATAAAGTAACTCCCGTCTTAATATTAAAATCTAAAGTCTTTATATTATTAATAAAGCTGGCCCTAAATTAAATAATCGCTTAAATAAAGTTTAAAAGGGATATAAATTTAGCTATATTAATAAAAAATAAATGTATTCGCCAGAACTATAAAAAACCTTAAATAAGAAAGCGTAAAAAAGCGGTACCTACCCCCCCTACGGAAGTTAAATTAAAATAGGTTAAAAAAAAGGTTGACTTAACTTACGTTTAAAAAGTTAACGTAAAAGTATATAAATTCTTACCTAAAATAAAAGCGGCAGAAAAAAAGAAAACTATAAAGGTAAAGTTAACGGTAATTACCCTATAAACTATAAGGAAATAAATAAAGCGTTAATATAAATATAAAGAATTAATCTTTTAAGGGTGACGGTACTTAACGTTAAATAGTAATAAGGTTATTAATAAGTATTTCCGGCGTTATAAAATTATAAGGAAAGGCGATAGCGTATTAATAATTTAACTCCGGATAAGTAAGAACGGCTTAACCTACTTCCTTTTTATTATATATACCGGTAGCCGGATTAACGTTAATTACGAATATAAATAATGAAAGTAAAACGTTATATATATATTAATCTCCTATTTACTATTTAAGGAGCTTAAATTGGGATTAATTAAAAGGGTAGGGATTAACGATTATCGTTAAATACTTATTAATAAAAAGGGCATTAAAGCGGCCGCCAAATTTATAATAATTACGGGCTTATTATTATAGTTTAGCCTAACTAAGGAAATAAAAAAAATGGTTAAAGATTTAATTAAGAAACCTCGCCGTTAACCCGGGGATAAAAAGCAGCGGCGGGAAAACTATACCTAATAAGGGGTTAAAGGGGCTATAAATATTAAAATAACATAAAAAGCGATATTATATTGATTAATAAAGTTATATAAATAAAGTAATAATAATATATATATTAATAAGGATATTTAATAATATAATCGGAATTCTGAAATTTTAATATTAAATAAACCCGTAAAATAACGGAAAAGCAATAGGTTTAAAGGCAACCCTTAAGTAGATTTAGTTATAGTATTATAGGTTTTCTTAAAAAAAATATATAAATAAATTCTTATTCTCTGGATAACTATAAATGCTCTTAGCCCTTAAAATATAAGTAAAGGTTAGGTGGATACCGGTTTTTATTCCTAACGTTATAGATATCGGGTTTTTTACGGTTATTAATAAGGCTAAATAACTGAGTATTAAGGAACGCCGGAATTAGTTCAGCTAGATCCGTAGTATAAATCAATCAATCAATCAATAATAATTAAAGTAATTAATAAATTAAAGAAGAATAAAGCCTTAAAATTAAATAAGATTCTTAATAAATTCTTAATAATAATAATTTTACCGTTTAAAAAGGTTTTTATTTATTTTTTTTAAGTATATTTCGACGTTAATTATTATTTACGTAAGTTTAAGGAAATAAAGACGATTATCCTTAAAAAGTTTATTAAGCCGGATTACTTTAAAATAAAGTTTTATAAATTTATTATATTTTTATATACGTTAAGGAAAACCTTAAAAACGGTAATAACAAGGATCCTTAATAATTATATAAAAAATTACGGATTTCTTCCCGATTAATAAATAAAAGTAAAAAAAAATTAATTAATAAAAATAGCCCTTAAAGGATTAATTAATAACGTATATATAATATAAGGTTACGGGAAAAAGTATATTATAAGTCTTCTTTCTCTTAATATTATAAATATTTTTAATAAAATAAATTATTAAAAATTATTATATAATTTAAGGAAGAAAAAGATATTATTTTTCTTAATTAAATAAATAAAAAGTTTTTTAAGTAATTAAGTTATATTAATTAATTTAAAATAAAAGATAAGCTTAATAAAGCTTATTATAATAGGGATTCCTTAAAGATTGCTTATTTTTTTTGTATTATTTTTATTCTTTAATAATTTATTAATTAAAGAATTTATTAAGTTAAAATAAAAGGTTTAAGTTAAAAGCTTTATTAATAATATTTACCTTTTAACTTATAATATTTTTATATATATAAATTATTTAAAATTAAAATAGGCTTATAAAGTTTATTTTTAATAAGTAAGAATTTATAAGGCTTAATTTACGCCGTATAAGTATAAACTTATTTATATAATTAAGAGTTTAAAGTTATATAATATAATAACTATAATAAACTTAAGTAAAATTACGGTAAAGCCGGATATTAATATTAAAGTTTTTAACCTTTAAATAAATAAAAAGTTCAATTAAAAAAATTATATAAAAAAGGTTTAAAAGAAGATAACTTTATAAGAAAAAGGCTTTATTTATTTCGTTATATTAATATAGGGAATTACGTTATAGAAAACCCGGACTATTTATTAAGCTATAATAAAACCAGTTATAATATATATTATAGTTATTTAATATATACTTAAAAGTATTCCGGGATATAAAAAGAGTTTATTTAAATATTATAAAAAGTTTAGAATTAATATTTAAAAATAATTAACGGTATTTATAAAGTAACCTTTATCTTAATATTAAAGTTTAAAATCTTTATACCGCCAATTAAAATTTTATTAAATTAAATAATCGCTTAAATAAAATTAAAAAAATATATATACTTAATTATAATAATAGGAAATAAATGGATCCGTTAAAATCTTAATAAGCTTAAAGTTAAAGGGAATAAATTAAAAATATTTATTTCTTTTTTTATAAAAATAAAGTAAAAATACATTAAAAAAAAGGTTAATTTTATTAATATCCCGGAGGTTAATTTAAGCGGGTATAAATTCCCGTTAAACGTAAAAAAAACTGAGATTAAAAGGATTTAAAGAATAAAGATTATAATAATTATTTTATAAATTATAATAAAATAAATTAAGTATTAACGGAAGTATAGGGACTTTATACTTTAAAATTATTATTATTTAATTTTTAACGATAAAAAGATTATTAATAAATATTTCCGCCGTTATAATATTATAAAAAAGGATAATAACATATTAATAATTTAACTCCGGATAAATAAAAATAATTTAATTTACTTTTTATTTATTATATATACCGGGGTTAAATAAACGCTGGATATAAATACGGATAAAGGAAATAGGACGTTATATACGTTTTTATTTTTTATTTTTTATTTATAAAAATTAAATTAAAACTTATTATAAAAATTAATACTTATAATTACCGTTAAATATTATTTATAAAGTAAAATATTTAAGTAATTATTAAATTTATAATATTTATCGGATTACTATTATAGTTTAATTTCGTTATAAAGATAAACGAGGTTATTAAAGACCTTACGGAAAAAGTTTATTACCGGTTAAAGAAAAAAAAGAAAAGCGGAAATTAATTATATTAATTATATAAATCAGAAAGTATTTTTTATAGCCGTAAAAATATAATAATAAATACTTATTAAAAGTCCTTAAAAAAGTTAACGGTAATAATAATATAAAAAGGGTATATATTAAATACGTAAATATTAATAAAAATATTTAAAAATATTATATAAGATTAAAACAATATAAATATATAAAAATACGGAAGAATAATAAGTTTAAGGATAACCCCTATAAGGATACGGTCGTAATATTACGGATTTTCTTAAGGAAGTTAAAATATAAAAAATATATAAATAAATTATTACTTTTTAAACGGCCGTTAATATCCTTTATCTTAAAGGATAAAGGATAAAAGCCTAATAGACGCCGGTTTTTACTTTAACGTTATAAGTATTAGGTTTTTACGGTTATTAATAAGGTTAAAAGGCCGCGTATTAAAGAACGCCGGAATTAACTTAGCTAGACCCGTAATATAAATCAATCAATCAATCAATCAAATTATTTAATAAATAAAAATAATAAAAATTATTACCGATTCCGGTATTAAAAAATAAAGAATTTTATTTTTTAATTAATAATCTTATTATTATTTATTCCTGTTTTTATTTTTATAATTTATATATTAAAAAGCTTTTATAACTTTTATTCTATAAATTCAAATAAAAATTTAATTAATAAATTTTTTGAGTTTTTTTTATTCGTTATATTGAAAAATAATATTAAAAATTTTAATAATATAAATATAAATAATATTTTAAAGAAAAATACGTTTATTAATACTTATTTTTTAAAAATTGCGGGTTATTTAATTATAATATTATCGGAAAAATAATTAAATATTAAGAATGTTAAGAACGTGAAGTATGATATGTATGTTGATTGAGTTGCTATGTGAGGTAGCTATGGATTTGAGGGATTTGAGGTGTGCGAGCGCCAAGACCCCCGGGAGCTAGCCATCCATGCTTATGCATACCGCAAACCGTGATGCTATATATATACGTATATGCCGTTTCATAATAATATGCCGGCCAAAAAGATAAAAAAGCAACGCCCTCGTTGTATATCATCGCCCTTAATATAGTATTACTTATGCCCTTATCGGTAATAACTATAATATATCTAAAGCGCCGAGAATACTAATAAAGTGAAAAGAATAAATGGTGGTAACGTATAAGGCCGGTATTGGAATCGTATATTGAAAAATCGAGAAAACTGCAAGCCGGGAACTTATCGCATGTCCACCCGGTTTATTGTCGTGGATTTGGGTGTCGCGATTTAGCTGAATGGCTCGAAAAACGAATCTCCGGTGATTTGCTGGGTCGAATCTTAAGTGAGTTGCTAAGACGGTATCTAAGGGAATTGCCTGTGGCCACCTCGCTTGCCGGCCTTGTAGAACTGTGTAAAGCTATTATATTGCCATATATCGTAATTGCTATTAACGATATATATTGAAGGGTGCGGTTCTTACTCGTATTGTTCATCTTAAGTGTAATCTATTTTTTGTCCGTTTTACGTATTATACCCATTATATGCGTCTTCGCTTATATAATATATATAAGGTCTGCTCTGGATCGTTTTTTGAGGGTTTACTGGGGTTTATACGCGGGTCGGTTAATAAGGAGCTTACGGAGTAGCTGGTTGAGGTAGTTATTATAATTTGGATTTTTAAGGCTTAAAGTTCTCGTATTATATATATTATATATATTTACGGGAATTAAGCTAATTAATAAAGGACTAAATATTACCAGTAATAGGTTCTAAAAGCGTAAGTTATAAATTATACTTAATATACTGAAAGACTATAATTAACTTATTTAATATAGTATAGCTATCTGAATAACATAATAATTTAAGTATTTCATAAAGGTAAATAATCGGGTTTTTCTTTTTAATTATATTGGCTCTTATATATCTTAAGGAGTTAAGTTTTTTAAGGGCTTTAATAGGGTTTAATTTAAACCGTTTAATAAGGGTATCGATAAAATCGTCGATTAAAGTAAATATTTTTTCTAGTATAAATCTTTTAAGATCTGTTAGTTTAGTTTCATATTATATTTTAATTAAACTACGTAATTATAAGCTGATATTCAGCTAAACGATCTTATAGCCTTTTAACTTAGTAACTTAACGGATACGGTTTATAAACGTATAGATATTATCAAGTGCGGGGTTATAGGTCCCAAGCTCTTTACTCCGTTAACATATATTAAGCGTAGGTATTACTTGATTTGCCAGTAAATTTGGTGCCGGAAAGGCGTTGCCTATGTTAAAGGCTTAAGGATTTGGCGGTGGTACTAATGGATTTAATAGATTTAATAGGTTTAATGCATTTCGTGGATTTAATAGATTTAATGGTAAGTAAGGCTCTTTAATGCTTGGTTAACGATGTTGACGGTCATTAAGCACTTTAAGGAGCTGATCGAATTTGGTATTGATCGATCCCTTAATTATTACGGATAAGCCAGCGGCTTATTTACGAGAAAAGCCTGGTAATAGGCTTATTTAAGCTTAAGCTAAGCTTTTAGCTTAAGCTTAAGCTTAAGTAACCTACGAGGGTATTCGGGCGAGTATATTATTACTATTACTACCGGTAAGTTTATCTTTTACTGACTCTAAGGATATAAACTTATTACCGGTAGCCTTTTAAGCTTTCTTCCTCAAGGGTTTTACCATTTTATAAAAGGTTTGAGAGTGCTCTGTGTTAAAGAGCTGAATGTCGAGTTACACGGTAAAGTGTTACCGGAGTAAGATTTATAAGAGGTCTATATGTCCACAGACTCTGGGTATATGTCGAGGGTGTAATCGAGTACTTGTATGTATAATGACATATAAAGGACCGACGCAGCTATTGCTACCAATTGTTAAGAACGTGAAGTATGATATATATATTGATTGAGTTGCTATGTGAGGTAACTATGGATTTAAGGGATTTAAGGTGTGCGAGCGCCAAGACCCCCGGGAGCTAGCCATCCATGCTCATGCATACCGCAAACCGTGATGCTATGTACATGCGCATGCGCCGTTTCATAACAAAGAAAGTTAGAATATTTTAAGAAATTAATAATAAATATTATTTAATTTATTAAATATAAATTCACTTTAAAAAAGTTTTATAAATATTTAATATTTTCCGTGTTAAATAAAACGCCAGTATTAATTTCGTTAAATAATTTGCTTATAATAAGGTTTTTAACGTAATCTATAATTAAGGTTTTAATACGTATTTTTTAAGTAAATTATAACGATTTCATTTAAATAATTTAAATTTTAAGAATTTTATTATTAATTTTACCGTTTAAATTAATAACGTTATTATAAGAATAAAAGGAACTCGTATTAAAAACGATTAATTACGTAACTTTATTCAATCGGGCTCCGTAGGTATCGCGGATAAAAAACGTAAAAGATTAAATCTTAAAATAAAAGACTTACCAATATTTACGGGTAACCTTAATAATAAAAAGCCCGTTAATTATAAAAACTGGGAAATTTAAATTTATAATAAATTTAATTATAACTTTAATTATTTTTTTAACGATTTTATAAAAATAGTTTTCGCTTATAATAATATTAACGGGGATAAAGCGATTTATTTATATTTAAGATATATAAAAAAAGCTATAAATTTATATTTTTTTATTAATAATATTTTTAAATATTTAATTAAAATTTATAAAAAAAATAAATAAGAAAAATAAAACCCGTTATAAATACCGAATATTATATTAAGGTAATAATAGGAAATTCAGTATTTTTAAAAATAATATATTCCGTTTAATAAAGATTTTAAAATATAACGATAATTATATCCATAATAATGTTTATAATTAAATAATGAATAAATTTAAAAACGTTTTAAAAATAAACTTTTAAATACGTTATTTAACTTTATTAAAAGCGATACTTGATTAATTTTAATTATTAAATAATAAATAAATTATTAAAATAAAAAAAAAGAAAACCTTAATTATATAAAAGGAAAAAAAGATATTTATTTTTAAAACTATTATAAAAAAGAAAATAACTATTTATTTTATTGGTATTTTAAAATTAAACGGCATTTCGGTGTTTATTATTATTATAAATAACCCGGGTATATTGTTATTATATATTTAAATAAAAATAAGCTGAAAAATCTTAATAAAATCTAAAAAATTAATATTAAATTAAAAAATTCAAAAACCTTATTATATGGTTAAAATAAAAAGGCTATAGATTTTTATATTAATAAATATAATAAATGACGCTTTTTTAAATAAAATTTTTACGGTTCCTTATATTTTAATAATAAATAAAAAAATTATATTTATTTTATTCTCATAAATATTAAAGTTACGGTATATTTTTTTATAAATATAAATTTCGGGTATTTTTTTGGTAACTTATTTAAGTTAATTCTATATTTTTATTTAAGAAAAAGACCGTAAATAATTTTAACGATTATATATTTTATATTATTTTTTGTACGATTTATTTAATTTTTAAAATAACTTCGGATACCTAGCGTTACGTATTAATAATAATAATAAGACTAGGTTTTTAATAAATAATTTTTGGAAAACCGTATTCATAGCGGTTTTAAATTGACGTTAATAATAAATAATTATATATAAAAATGAATTATTAAAATCCCTTATTTTTTTTATATTTTTTTTATTATTTATATTTCGTAAGATTTAAAAAACCATTAAATAGTTATTAAAATCGGAATTAATAATTAAAACTTTAAAACCCTTATTATTATTAAAGTTAATGACCTTAATACCAACGTAAATCCTCCGCCGGCTAAAAATTAAATAAATTTTTATAAAGCTGAAAAACAGGCCGGTTATAAAAATCCTAATTTAAAAGCTATTTAAAAAAGTTAAAAAATCTATTAATATTATTTAGATCAAAGTTATTTTTTTAAAAATATTAAAAAAGAATAAGGAAAATAATATAATTTCTATTTTAATAACAAAATTAAATAATATATTTAAAAATTATAATAAATATTTCGGTAAACTTAATATTAAATTAAATATAATATTAAAGAAAAACTTAAATAAATAAAAAAAAAATTATTTAAAAAATATTATAATTTCTTCGATATCTTTAATAAAGTAAAAATAATAAAGTTATTATTTTACCGGGATACCGACTATAAACTTAAATTTATTAATAATCTCCGCGAATTATTTCTTTATTAAATATATTTTTTATTAATTTTAAAGCTCCGAATATATAAGGAATATTTTATTAAGAATCTAAAAAAAATTATATCATTTTAAACAGAATAACGTTTATATTATTAATCTTTTTTATTTTTTTTAAAAAATAAAAGTTTCCGTTTTTACGTTAATTATTAAAAGCTAAATATATTTATAAAAAAAAATTGTTTTTTATTATTAATTGAAAAAATTCTCGTTTAAATAATAAATAATAAATATTTAATAAAAATCGATATTATTATAATATTTAATCTATTACGTATAAGTTTTAAAAGCGAGGAATTTATTATTTTTATTCTAAATATAAATATATATCTATATAAAATAATATTTTTCGGATTATTTAACGGGTTAATAATTTAATAATATTATATTAATAACCTTTTTTTTAAATATTTAAATAATTTCGCGTAAATATATATTAATAATAATTTTATTTATAATAAATCGCTTAAGGAATATTAATAATATATCCGTGAAATATTCGTAAAATTACGTAAAGTTAGTTTATATATAAATATTAATAATATGAATTTTACGTTTAAAAAACCGTTTTCCTTAGAATTTTTATTTTTATTAAAACTATTTAAATAAACTTAAAATAAATTTAATTAATACTTAAATAAGCCCGGTTTACGACTTTAAAGTAAATCTAGGGTTTTATTAATTTTTATAATTTTTATAAACGGTTTATATAAGTGTTTTTAAAATAATAAGGATTTTATATAAATTAATTTAAAAAGATTTTTAATTTAAATAAAATGAAGCTTATTAAACGGCTTTTAATAAAATAAAACAAAATTATTATTTTAATTCTTATATTATAATATTTTAATAAATTATGAAAAGCGATATTAAAAATAAACTTTTCCAACTATATTAATACCGGTATTTTATTATAAAATAATAACGACGGAGTTTTTTATTTAATAATTTTCTATAATAAGAACCTTATATTAATAAAATATAATTATTAAATTTATAATAAGGAACTCTTAATAATTATTAACGCCTTTAAAATATAAAAAGTTAATTTTAAATATACAGATATCCCAATTAGGATTTTTATTAATTATAAAAATTTAAAATATTTTATAAAAATAAAAAAATTTATTAAAAAATAAATATTATAAATAAATTTTTTCGTTAATTATAATTTTAAAATTATTTATATTTAAATAAAAAAAATTTAAAAAACCAATATTTTTATGAAAATTACGGATTTTATAGTTTTTTTTTAATAATAATCGTGAAAAATATGTATATTAAACGATATTATTTTTTAATCGTATTTAATTTAAATTAATTAAATAATAATTAGAAAACGTTAAAAATTTTATTATAAAAATTAAACGGATAAATTTAGAAAATAAAGAATATAATAAATTCCGGTTTAAAATTATTAATAATAAGCCCGGTAATTATTTTAATAAAAATAATATCCTATATTATAAAAACCGGCTTTATATATTAAACTTAATAATAATAAATATTTTAAAAAATATTTATAATTAACTTTCATTTACGTATTTAAATATTTAATATATTATAAAATTTATAAGATATAATTATTATATCCCCGGATTTCGTTTAATAATTAAGAGATGTTTTTATAATTATTAAATTTATAAAAGAATTAAAGTTTTTAAAAATAAGAAAAACGGGCTATTATATTTATTATTTATACTTAATTAACGCTAAAAGAATTTCTTAATATATTTAATTATTACGTTATTTAATTTAAAAAATTATAACGCGATATTTATTATTTATTATAAATTATTAAAAAAATAATTATATATCCTAGTTATTAATAAAAATAAGGGTATTTTAATAAAAAAGCTCGCGGATATTTTTTTTAAAAAAAATTATTAATATTATATTTTTATTAATTATATTAAATTACGGCTTTTAATTTATATTTCCTTTTTAAATATATTTATATAAAAGGCTTATTATTAAGGTAATTTATTTATTATTTTATTACTTTAAGATAAACGGGTAGATAGAACGGGTAAATTAAGATATTAAAATATAACTCCGGGCTTATTATAATAAATAATAGGATAATTAAATAAATAATTTAAATATAATAATATTCGCGGATAATAATTAAGAATCCGTATTAACTGGTATAATATCGTCTTTCTTTAATAAAAGGTTTTACCCTTATATAAGTTTTATTTCGGATAATATTATTTATATAATAATAAAAAACGGTTTATAAGCCGTACGGCCGGTAATATAATAAATTATATATAAAAAGTATTTAAATATAAATAAAATAATCTCGTAATAATTTAAATAAATATAATTAATTAAATTAATAAATACCGTAAAAATATAAGATATAAAATCGGTAATAAAATATATTTTTTAATTAAAAGTATTAAAATAATATTGATTGATTGATTGATTTATACTACGGATCTAGCTAAGCTAATTCCGGCGTTCCCTAATACTTGGCTATTTAGCCTTACTAATAACCGTAAAAAACCCGATATCTATAACGTTAAAAATAAAAACCGGTATCCACCTAGCTTCCACTTACGTCTTAAGGGTTAAAAGCATCCACGGCCGTTTAAAGAGTAAGAATCTATTTATACGCTTTTTTTAAGAAAACCTATAATACCACGACCGAATCCACTTAAGGGTTACCCCTGGACCTATTACTCTTCCGTCACCCCACGGGTCTGTCCAATGCTATTAAAATAATATATTTATATAAGAAATTAAATTATAAAATAATTAACCTATATAAAATTACCGGCTAAATAAGCTATTTATATAAATTAAAACTACCAGAAACCTCTTATATTAATAACGTTTTCTATACGGTTTTTTTGAGGATAACCATAAAAGATTTTTTATGTAATTAAAAGTTAATCCCCGCCAATTCCGTTATTATCGATAATTAAAAAAAAAATTAATTAATAATAAATTCGATTTTTAATTCTTTTATAATTAATTTTAATATAAAATAAATTAATTTAAATATAATTTCGATTTTAAATAATATAATATTAATCGTAAGGAGTTTAAATATATAACCGATGTAATAACCGAATATTATCGTTAATATTTTAATAAGCCCGGTTTTTATAATTAATTTTAAATAAAAAAACGATAGCATTAAACCCGAAGAAATAATAATATATAATTATAATTATACCTCGGAAAATATAATAATCGACTTAGTTTAATTTTGTATGAATCCGGCTTTTAATTATCCTTTTATTTTTCTTTGGATTATTTAATAATTACCGGATTATTATTATTACCGTTTCTCAAAATCTTTTTTAACGTTACCGGTAACTATAATATCGCGGTTGATATTTCGAAAGGGGGGGGGGGTAATATTATAAGTATATATATTTATAACGGCTTATTAACGGCTTATTATAAGGGACTAAAAAAAAAACTGGATAAAAAGTATTATAATTAAGTAAGTATTATACGTAAAGCGGCTTACTAACCGTATAAGGTAAGGTAACTACTAGCGTCTTGGTATTTACGGCCTTTAAGTGTAGTTTACGTATTATTACCTGTATTTACTCCTTAGACTTATTCTCTTAGTTAATCATACCCTTGTTGACTCACCTCCAAGCACGGTGCTAACAAATAAAACGGTTATAATTAGTTTAAATATAAACTTTAAAAAAATATTACTAAAGCTCTAATGAAACTGCAAAATTATTATATAAAGAATTTAAAATATATAAATAAAAACTTATAAACATAAAGCTAAATAAAAAAGATTTAAATAATAAATTTATTAATTTAAAAAAAATTTTAAGTTTAGAATAAAGAAAAAGATACTAATTTATCTAACATATAATTTAAAAACTTTATTGGAGCTTATAACCTCCAAAAAGTATTATTAAAACTTTATAATATATAAGTTGAAAAATTATAAAATATACGGATCAATAATATTGTTAGTAAATATACGAGTCTAAAAATATAAAAACTATAATACCCTGAAAGAAATATATATAAAAAACATAAAAGTTGTAATATTTTAAAAGAAAATTTATATTAAAACCTTTCCCTTCAGCTTCTTTTTTCCGTTTTTTTTACTTCGTTTTATATTTAAATTATAATTCAATATAGATAGTTTCTCAGTCCCCCTAGTCCAAGCTTCTCACAATTTATAAAGTAATTTACTAACACCTAAATTCTTACTTTATAACGAAGACGACGCGGCGCATCTTATTCGAAGGCGACGACGTAGGCGATCACATGACGTTTATTTGTTTACTCCGAGTACGCTCTTGAAGACGCGTTCACATTGACAGGTGACCTTGACAGGTGACCTTGACTCCATTTACATCAATCTGAACGTGAATCCACAAGCGCAATATGGGTGCCAAAATCAAAGGTTGTGCCACAATCCTCATCCACTCCCTCGTCAGCAGCACGCTCTATTTTCTCACCACCCTCATCCTCACCCACTGCCTCAACGAACTCTCCGCCGGCCTCTCCCCGCTAGAAGCCCTGCTTACCTGGGACCAATTCGTCTTGGTTGCTAGCTGGCCCCACACCTACGGTATCCTGATCGCTATATCGTCCATGGTCGTACAAACGTTTTTTACTTTCTACGAATGTCCGCCACGGCGGTCGGAGCCTTGTCTTTGGCCTTGGTGGGAGGGTAAGGCCAAAAAGCCGTGTCCTGTCGTGATCTCGGAGCCTATTGGTTCGACGCAGGAGGGTTTGGGGGATGATAGGAGGCCGCGGGACGAGATGGAGAGAGTTGTTGTCACTTCCACCCGTGAGCGCGGTAGGAGACCCATCAGTTCGCCTGATCAGGGAGGAGGCGTGCCGCACCAGGTTTCGGTGGTGGATAGCAGGCGCCGACCCTCAATTGAAAAGAGATCTACCACTTGCATCCGAGACCGTGAGCGCGTCAAGCCGCCGATCAGCTCGACTTCCCAAGACAGACAGGCGCCGCGAATCCCGCAATTGCCTCCGCAGTCGGTGTTTCGACCATTACTCGCGATACCGATGCCGTCTACAGGTAAGAGGGCGACCACGTCGACGGGACGACGATATGGCGACGAGGAGCCTGACGATTCCAATCCAGACGAAAGAAGAGCGGATGTTAAGGGCAAGGGCGTAGTTGATGGTGGTAAGTTATGCCGCGCAGCCTGAATACCGATCCGAGCTCGATCCGTGAATTTCACTGACGCTGGACCAGCACATGCCATATCCCGACAGACCAGTGCAATGAAGCCACACGCCCTTACCCAGCAAGACCAGAAACGGTCCAGAAAGCCGAGAAAATCAAAAGGTTTGGATTACAGTAAGGCACCCCCCACAGTCACGCCCGCGGTCGCCGCGTCCCCGGCATACGGTCCAGCTGGTGAGTTATGTCGTCCAGTTCGCTTGCCTTGATCTCCTTTCCTCATCCGCCTTTTCTCCCGGGGGGCGCTGGTTGGTTTCCACTTTTTCTTTTATAACTTCCCAAATTCTTCTGACTGATATCGAACAGCACACCACACCCGCCAAACCCACCACACGACCAACACACCCTGTCCACCCCGCCGAGCGCCTTCCGCCCTTCCTTCCTCACTCTCTCCGCCCGCTTCTTCTTCTCTCCTCCCGGATCCCATAGATGGCACCCTGCCTGGCATTATCGATCGTTCCCCTCCCTCCTTACCACCACCGGAAAGAGAAAGTTGGATCAGATACCTCACCCAGATAGCCTCATCCTGGGACCTCACCTACCCCTCCCCCCCTCACCTGCCCTCGGCTACCTCCCTCCTCGAAAACGCGGACTGGAGCCCGGCGCCCCAGGACGTGCAGGGGAAGCGGATGAAAGAGCGGTATATATTGCAGTGTCTACATCGGGGCAAGGAGTTGAAGGATAAGGCTTTCGATCGGGGTGGGATAAGGTTGTATTGGGGGAAGGGGTGGGAAAGGTATGCGAAGCTGTTATTGTGGGCTGAGAGTGGGAAACATCTCAACACGGCGTTTGCGAGGGGAGAGTGGGAAACACCTTAACACGGCGTTTGCGAGGGGGGAAATGGTGGCGTACTTTGTAAAGTTGGAAAGAAGGTTTGAGGAGTTCTCTCCTTCTAAACCTTTGCCATCCGATAAGGATCCCTTGAAGCCCAAATATTCTTGAAAGAAGAACTATTTTTCAAAGAAAGCGTGATATGATTTCCCACTTGCTCCAGAAATTCAAAGCCATTGTCACGTCTCTTTAGTAAAGATGTCGGATTTGGTGATAGATTTGATTGGCGGAAATGAAGTGGTGGGGGTAGAGCTTTGTGTGGGATCCCTGCTTTTTAAAGGCGGCGACGAGTTAGACGGGTATAAATCCTACATGTAATGTCAGCCTACTCACCGTAGGTGGTGTCATCGGTGCTGGCATATGAAAGCCTGTAGGAGCCCGCTGGATAGGTGTGATTCTCGCTTCGAGTGGAGCCATCTCAACGTCATCATCTTCAACTTTTTTAATACTTATATATAAAAGAAATTTACTTATTATATAGGCTGGCACAATCGCCGTTTCTTACATGTTCGCCTGGAACATCCCGGCTCAATTTGGTAACTATTTTATATTTAAATATATAATATTTATTTATACGTTTAATAAACCTTACGGAATTATTTTTACGAATTTTAATTATTATTCGGAAATTAAACGGTCAATCCGGGTACAGCGCCCATGCCGAACCTCATATGCATCTTGTGGCATATGCCAGTCTAGATGCTGAGTCGTTATTTAACACTTATACCACTTGCTTAGACACTTTTAATATAAGTGTAAACTATAATATTAAACCGTATATTTAAATATACTAAAGCTATTTATATAAATAGATTTTTATTTTTATTTTTCTTTATTTATTATTTATAAATTATTAATATATATATATTTTTTATTTATTTATATATTATCTATATTTTTTATAGATTTAATAATTATAAGCTTAATAATATACGTTTTAATATTTACTATTGATTAAATCGAAAAAGTTGAAATATTTAAATTAAACTTTTTTATTTAAAATCGAAATATAAAATATATACCGAAATATTTAAATAAAAAAACTTTAATAAATTTCTTATGATAGAATTAAAATAAACTTTTAAAAACCGAGATTTATTATTATTAAAAGTTAAAACGTTTAATTTAATATCGTTAAAAATGAAATTATAATTTATTATATTTGAAACTTTATTAATTTTACTTTCGAAAAAAAACTAACTTTTTTGATAAAATTAAAAAAAATTCACGGTTATTATTTTAATGAACTTAATTATAAAAGCTATATTTAAAACTATAATAATCTATAAATTTAAATTATTAATATATAAAATTAACTTAAAAAAATAGAAAAAATAAAAAAATTTGAAGTTAAATTTTTTAATTTTATTTATACGATTATTAACAAAATATATATTATATATTTCGAAAATTATGAATAAATTTATTTATGAAATTATTTACGTTTATTTAGATTAAAAATCGTATTTTCGGGTATAATACGTTTATTTATTTTCGAAAAAAAATATTATAAAATTAAAGCCGGCCCAAGTTTTTAATAAAATTTTAAAATTTAAATCGATGATGAAATATATAATCGTTCGAATGAAAAATAATAAACTCGTAAAAAATTTTATTTTTGAACGATTTTATTATAGTTTTATTTTTATAAATATAAAAAATATACCGATATTGTTTTAAATATATAAATTCGGAATATAGTTAGTAAATTTTATTAAAACTTTTATATTATAAAAAAAATTTTTAATAATAGATTCGTTTTTTAAATAACAATAAAAAAAACCGGATGATATATAATATTCGCGATCGGTAATTAAAATATTAGAATAAACGAATTAAAATTTGTTTATAAAAACGAAATTTATTAAATTAATAAAATATTTTTACGGAATTAAATATTGATTTGATTAATACGATTTTTTTCGCTTAAATAAGTTTAATCGATTTAAAAGTTTTAAATCGAATTTTGAAATTAAAATAAATAAATTTATTGTAACTATATAAAAAATAATTATTACTACCGTTAATATATTAACTAAAAAGATATTATTACGTTTATTAACGTCGTATATATATCAAATTTTAATATAAAGTCTTTATTTAATATTGAATTCGAAGATAAAAATGTTTATTTTATATCCGAATATCGTTTGTTTTATAAAAACGGTAAAATTATGATATTTATTAAAAAAATCAATAACTATTTCGTTTTAAAAAATAATTTATATTTAAAAAATAGCGTTTTTATAAATACTGAAAACATTAATGAAATTATTTTAATTAAATTAATTATAACAAAAAAATATAATCAAATATTTCTCTATATTAATAATATCGTTATTTAATATTTTTAATTAATAATTAAAAAAAAAATCGTTAATAATATAAAAACATTAGATATAATAAACTATAAAGTATATGATTTTTTAAAACTTCTCCCTATTATATGATGGCCAAGTGCACCTGGAACCGTTATCTAATTGATAAGGAATTCTTACAGTTACGTAAGGAACTTTTTTTTTGTATAAGGTTTCCTTATTGTTTAATACTAACTACGTCTATTATCGAGATATTCAATATATTTACTCGAAAATTTAAGAGTATAATAAGAGCTATTTATAGCTTCAATTTTGACCTAAATCGACTAAAAATGGGTAATATAATGATTAAAAACGTAATACGCAGTTATAAATTACGATCGTGAACTATAAGCCGGAAAAACCCTAATCCGGTTTGTTAATGTTTCGACACCCTCACCTTTATTTACTTCACTACTCACTTTATTATTCAGATCATTATTCAGATTACCATTTAGATCACTATTTAGATTATTATCTAGATCACTATTTATTTAAGGGTATATTTAAGCTACGTATGCTTTTATTTAGCAGGCCTAAAACTACCGCGATTTGGATAAAGAACTTAAAAGGTAAATAAGGTCTTTACCTATATAAAGCCGTACCTGACCCTCGTAGGCTCCTATTTGTACCGGCCAAAACCACCCTATTTATTATAAAGTACCTAAAAGGTAAGTAAGCGACCTATTTATAATCCGTTTACCTAAAACTATATTTAACCCCCGTAGGCTCCTATTTATACCGGCCAAAAACACTACGTTTGCGATAAGGTACCCAAGTAATAAGCAACCTTTTTACTTATAAGCCGTTTACCTAAGAAGTAAGCAAGCGATCTATTTACCTAAAGTTATACCTAACCCCCGCAGGCTCTTATTTATACCGACTAAAAATACCCTATTTACTATAAGGCACCTAAATAATAAGTAAGCGATTTATTTATTTAAGTTTATATTTTATCCCCGCAAACTCTTATTTATACCGGTTAAAAATACCGCGTTTACGATAAAATACTTAAGTAATAAGTAACCCCTTTATTTATAAGCCGTTTATCTAAGAAATAAACAAATAATCTATTTATTTAAAGCTATACCTAACTTTTATAAATTTTTATTTATATAGCCCAAAAATACCGCGGTTACTATAAAATACCTGGATAATAAATAAATCCTTTACTTATAATCCGTTTATTTAAAATTATACTTTACCCCCATAAGCTCCTATATATACCGGCTAGAATTACCCTATTTACTATAAAGTACCTAAATAATAAATAAACGATTTATTTATCTAAGGTTATACCTAATATACCTAATCCCCGTAAGTTCTTATTTATACCGACTAAAATTACCCTATTTATTATAAGGCACTTAAATAATAAATAGGCGATCCGTTTATTTAAGGCTATACTTAGCCGCCGTATACTTTTATCTATATAGCCCAAAAATACCACGTTTATTATAAGGTACCTAGATAATAAGCAAACCCCTTGTTAGCACCGTGCTCGGAGGTGAGTCAACAAGGGTATAATTAACTAAGAGAATAAGTCTAAGGAGTAAATATAGGTAGTAATACGCAAACTACATTTGAAGGCCGTAAATGCCATGACGCTAATAACCACCTTACCCTATGCGGTTAATAAGCCGCCCTACGTATAATATTTACCCTATTATAATACTTTTTATCCAGTTTTCTATCTAGTCTTTTATAATAAGCCGTTAATGAGCCGTTATAAATATATATACTTATAATATTACCCCTTTTTCTCTTAAAATATCGACCGCGATATTATAATTACCGGTAACGTTAATAGTAACCTTAAGAATAATAATAGTAATAACCTAATAATTATTAAGTAATCCACCAAAAAAATAAAAAAAAAACCGAAAGCCGGATTAATAAGAAATTAAATAAAGTCGATTACCGTATTCCTTAAGGTATAATTGTAGTCGTATATTATTATTTATTCAGGTTTAATATTATCGTTTTTTTAATTAAAATCGGTTATTAAAACCGGGCTTATTAAAATATTAATAATAATACTCGGTTATTACGTTAACTATATATTTAAATTCGTTATAATTAATATTTTATTATTAGAAATTGAAATTATATTTAAATTAATTTATTTTATATTAAAAACGGCCGTGAAAAAATCGAAAATTAAATATATTATTGATTACTTAATTTTTTTAATTATTAATAATAATAAAATCGGCGGGGATTAACTTTTAATTAAATAAAAAGTCCTTTATAACTTTTTTTTATAAAAAAACCGTATAAAAAACGTTATTAATATCAGAGATTTCCGGTAACTTTAATTTATATAAGTAACTTATTTAATTAACGATTTTATATAGGTTAATTATTTTATAATTTAACTTCTTATATAAACGTATTATTTTAATATTTTTATTTAAAAAAAATTTTATTACCGATTTTATATTTTACGTTTTTACGGTATTTATTAATTTAAATAATTATATTTATTTAAGTTATTAAAAATTATTCTATCCGTATTTTAATATTTATTATATATAATTTATTATATTATTAGCCGTATAGCTTATAAATCGTTCTTTTATTATTATATAAATAATATTATTTAAAATAAAATTTATATAAAAATAAAACCTTTTATTAAAGAAAAACGGTATTATATTAATCGATACGGATTCTTAATTATTATCCGCGAATTTTATTATATTTAAATAATCCATTTAATTATCCTATTATTTATTATAATAAGCCCAGAGTTTCATTTTAATATCTTAATTTGCCCGTTTTGTTTACCCGTTTATTTTAAAATAATAAAATAATAAATAAATTACCTTAATAAGAAACCTTTTATATAGGTATTTTTATAAAATAAATATAAATTAAAAGCCGCAATATAATATAATTAATAAGGGAAAACTATAATATTAATAAATTTCGTTAAAAAAAATATTAATAAGTTTTTTTATTAAAATATTTTTATTTTTATCGGTAGTTAAAATATATAACCGTTTTTTTAATAACTTATAATAAATAATAAATATCGTATTCTACCCTTTTAATTTAAATAATATAATAATTAAATCCGTTAAACGATTTTATTATTATTAATCCAGTATAAATAATAAATATAATAGCCCGTTCTTTTTATTTTTAATAGCTTTAATTCTTTTATAAATTTAATAATTACGAAAATATTTTTTAACTATTAAACGAAGCCTAAGGATATAATAATTACGTTTTATAAGTTTTATAATATATCGAATATTTAAATATATAAAAAAGCTAATAATAAACGTTTTTAAAACGTTTATTATTATTAAATTTAATATATAAAAACGGTTTTTATAATATAAAATATTATTTTTATTAAAATAATTATTTAATTTATTATTAACAATTTTAAACTGAAATTTATTATATTTTTTATTTTTTAAATTTATCCGTTTTATTTTTATAATAAAATCTTTAATGTTTTCCGGTTCCTATTTTATCGGCTTTAATTAAATATAATTAAAAAATAAAATCGTTTAATATATATTTTTTCCCGATTATTATTAAGGGAAATAAAAATAAAATTTATTATTTTTATAAGAATATTAACTTTTTAATTTTTTTTATTAAAATATAAATAATTTTAAAATTATAATCCGTAAAAGTATTTATTTATCGTATTTACTTTTTAATAAATTTTTTTATTTTTATAAAATATTTTTAATTTTTATAATTAATAAAAATCTTAATTAAAATATCTATATATTTAAAATTAACCTTTTATATTTTAAGGCCGTTAAGAATAATTAAAAGTTTTTTATTATAAATTTTTCGTAATTATTTTTTATTAATATAAAGTTCTTATTCTAAAAAATTATTAAATAAAAAACTCCGTTATTATTATATTATAATAAAATATTAATATTAATATAGTTGGAAAAGTTTATTTTTAAAATCGTTTCCCGTAATTTATTGAAATACCGTAATATTAAAATTAAAATAATAATTTATTTTATTTTATTAAAAACCGCTTAATAAGCTTCGTTTTATTTAAATTTAAAGTTTTTTTAACTTAATTTATATAACGGTTTTATTATTTTAAAGAAGCCCCGTATAAACCGCCTATAAAAATTATAAAAACCAATAAACCTTTAGATTTACTTTAAAATCGTAAATCGAGCTTATTTAAATATTAATTAAATTTTTTTTAAATTTATCTGAATATTTTTAATAAAAACGATAACTTTAAGGAAAGCGGTTTTTTAAACGTGAAATTCGTATTTATTAATATTTATATATAAGCCGGTTTTACGTAGTTTTACGAGTATTTTACGGATATATTACCGATACTCCTTAAGCGATTTATTATAAATAAGGATGTTATCGATATATACTTACGCGAAATCGTTCAAGTATTTAAAAAGAAGGTCATTAATGTAATATTGCTAGGTTACTACAATGGTGATAGAGACCGAGACGTGGTTTAGTTTCGAGACGTTTAGCCTTTGCGTTGTCCCTATCGAATATATTGGTAAAATAGGTAGTTATTTTCTTTTTATAATAATTCCGGTAATAAGTTTCTTTTCCTTTTTTTGTATAGCTAAGGTTTTCTTTTTTTTAATTTTAGTAACTTGTTCGTTATTTAGTAATTAAAATTAATTAAGTATTTTTTTTAATAAAGTTATATAACGTATTTAAAGGTTTTTTTTCAAAATATTTTTGAATTTATTTATTATTTGGTTATAAATATTATTACGGATATAATTATCGTTATATTTTAAAATCCTTATTAAACGGAATATATTACTCTTAAAAGCCCCGAATTTCTTATTATTATTTAAATATAATATTCGGTATTCGCGATAGGTTTTACTTTTTCTATTTATTTCTTTATGAATTTCGGTGAAATATTTAAAAATATTATTAATAAAGAAATATAAATTAATAACTTTGTTTATACGTTTTAAACGTAAATAAACCGTTATATCTTTATTAATATTATTATAAGCGAAAACTATTTTCGTAAGATCGTTAAGGAAATAATTAGGATTATAATTAAATTTATTATAAATTTAATTTTTTTAATTTTCGTAATTAATAAACTTTTAATCGTTAAAATTATTTATAAATATTAATAAGTCTTTTATTTTAGGATTTAATTTTTTACGTTTTTTATCCGCAACGTTAACGGAGCCCGATCAAGTAAAATTACGTAGCCGGTTATTTGTAATATAAGTCTTTTTTATCGCTATAACGACGTTATCGATTTAAACGGTAAAATTAATAATAAAATTATTAAAATTTAAAGTATCCGAACGAAATTATTATAATTTATTTAGAAAAAACGTATTAAGACTTTAATTATAAATTATATTAAAAACTTTATTATGAACGGATTATTTAATAAAAATTAATATTGGCGTTTCGCTTAATACGGAAATTATTAAATATTAATAAAATTTCTTCGGAATAAATTTATATTTAATAAGTTAAATAATACCTATTATTAATTTTTTTAAATATTCTGGTTTTCTTAATATTTCATTATTTTTTTTATAATATTATAATTAAATAACCCGCGATTTAAGTAAAATAGGTATCCGTAAACGTATTATTTTTTAAAATATTATTTATATTTATATTATTAAAATTTTTAATATTATTTTTTAACGTAACGAACGGAGAAAACTCGAAAAATCTATTAAATAAATTTTATCTGAACTTATAAAATAAAATTTATAAAAACTTTTTAATATATAAATTATAAAAATAAAAACAAAAATAAATAATAATAAAATTACCGGCTAAAATATTAAATTTTTTATTTTTTAATACCGGAATCGGTAATAACTTTTATTATTTTTATTTATTAAATAATTTATTCTGTTTTTTTATATATAATATTCCTTATTTAATAAATATTTAAAATATTAATATATTTAATATTTTAATTTTTTAATTTTATTTTTAATATATATCGTTAAAGTTAATCCCTTAAGAATTAAAACTCCTGGTATTTTTCTAATAATAATTATAACTTATATAATTATCGAAAGAATATAAATAAAGTAAAACTTTTTTTAATATTAATATTATATTTAAAAATAAGTTAATAAAAGTATAGTTAATTAAAAGAATAAGTTTAAGGAATAAATATAAATAGTAATACGTAAATTGCACTTAAAGGCCGCAAATATTAAAACGCTAATAGCCATTTTACCCTATGCGGTTAATAAGCCGCCCTACGTGTAATACTTGCCCTGTTACAGCACCCTTCATCCAGCCTTCCATCCAGTCCCTTGCAGCAAGCCGTCAGCAAGCCGTTATGAGCATGTATGCTCATAATACCCCTTACTTATAATCCGTTTACCCAAGGCAATACCTGGCCACCGTATACTTCTATTTATATAGGCTAAAAACACCGTAATTTAATTGAAGAATCTGAACCCTAAGCGAGTCCTCAGCCCTACTACTGCACCCAACCCCGGCAGGGGGGGGGCGATTACTAGTATTATATAATGATAGGACCGTGCTTGGAATAGAAAAAAGAACTACTTAATAAGGGTTTGTATTATCGAAAAAAGTAATTATAAAAAGTGAAAAGGAAAGCGGGGGCCCTCGTAAACTAAATACCCTATTACCGGCAATACGAGTAAGTAATACTTCTAGTAATATACCTCTATAATATCAAGGTATATAATATAAGGCTTAATACTCGGAAACCGGAGTTAGGCAATTAATAAAAAGCAGGTACGTTTTTAATATTACCCCCCCCCCCGTTCCTTAAATATCGTCCCGATATTAATTATAGAGTTATTTAGAACCGGCGAGGTCGTCCGTATTTAAGTCGGTTATAAAGCCCGGGCTTATTAGGATAAAATCGATAATATTCGGAAACGACGTACGAAGCGTATTTATATTTTTCATGGTTAGAATTATATTATTTAAAATCGAAATCGTATCCGGTTTAATTAACCTTATATTATAACCGTCCGCATTAAAAGCGAAAGTTTAAAATATTATTATTTTAAAATTTTTTATAATCGTTAATAATAATGAAATTAACCGGGACGAATTCTTATTTAAATAATAAATTTTAAGTTACGAAACGAAAAAAACTAATATAAAGAATATTATTAATATTTAAGTTTTTAAATAAACGTAATTCGTATAAATAACTTTTCTTATTAATAATTTTATAAAAATTAATTGTTTTATAGTCGAGTATTTTATATAGTCGCGTAATTTTTATATTTTCGTAAATAAATAAATTTATTTATTAATATTATAAATAATATTTTTCCGATATTTATTTTCTTATTCTATTATCTTTGATTAGGCGATTTTGAAATTCTATCTATTAAATTTTAAGGATTTTTTTATGTATTTTATAATATTATTAGCTATATGGCTAACGAGTCTTTTTTGTAATAAAATAAATAATATTATTTGGGGTAAAACTTATATATAAATAATATCCTTTATTAAAAAAAAAAGGAAATATTTCAATAAATATTAATTTTTAATTATTATTTATAAATTTAATTATCGAAATATAGTCCGCTTACTCGTTTTAATATTTATTATAATAAATATAAAGTTTTATTTTAACGTTTTAATTAGCTCGTTCGGTTTAATTATCGGTTTCTAAATAATATATAGAAAAATATAATAATTAAATACCGAATTTTTTATAAAAATAATTTTATAAAATAAAAATAAATTAAATTTTTCGGTCCGAAGTAATAAATAAAAATAACCCGTAATAATTATAAACTTTTTTAGAAAAAATATTAACGAAAGTTTTTAATAAAATTTTTTCGTTTTTATCCGTAGCGGATACGTATAATCGCTATTTCGAAAATCGATAATAAATAATAAAAATTATATTAAAAATACGGGATTTAAATAATCCGGCGATTAAATTTATTAATTAATTTTTTTATCGCTAATCGGGAATAATCAAAAATTATAAAAAATAGTTTTTCCGGTTTCGAAAAATCTTTATTTTTTAATAGATATAATAATTTCTGATATATTTCTCGACTATTAAACGTAATTGGGGGATGTAATAATATTAACGAATTAAAATTATTATTTTTCGAATACCCGGATACGTAAAAAAAGGGTAATCGTAGATTTTCTTAATAATTTTAATAATTATAACGGTGAATATATAAATACGGCCGTAATAGTATAATATATTATTTTTAGCGGTATATCCTCCGGGGTTATTGCTATTAACGACTTTATTCCGAATTATGGAAAAAAAATAATTTTTTATTTAATCGTATAATTACGCTGCGGAAAGGTATGGTGAAACCTATTAATAGTGCGGTGTGGTTCGGTGTGGTATGGTGTCTTAGGTGGTGATTAAGGGGGGGGACGACCCGGAAAAATAAGTAGTGCGGTATGGGTTTTTTCTGGGTTTTATTACGGTGTATTATTTTATTACGGTCTACTATTTAACTATAGTATACTAATAATAAATAAGGCCTACCGTTACTTATATACCGGGCGCATTACTACCTACGGCTTATAGTTAATGATATACCGGGAATTTATACGGCTTACCGCTACTTACCTATAAGGTTTACTATTACTTACTTATAAGGCTTATTATTACTTATTTATAGGGCTTACTATCACTTATTTATAAGGCTTACTATTACCTAAAAGGTTTATTACTTACGAAAACGCGTACGTATAAAACGATAACTAGAAATATAACTAGAATTTAGGGTGAAAATAAGCTTTAAAAGTAGGTAATAATAAGCCGTAAATAATGATACGCTTTATAAATAAGCCGTATAAACGGTAATAAATAGTAATACGCGCCTTATAAATAGTAATACGCCGTGTAACAAGCCGTATAAGCCGTAATAAATAGTGATACGCCGTATAAACAAGTTATATAGGCCGTAATAAATAATAATACGCGTTTTATAGGTGGTAATACGCCGTATAACAAGCCGTATAGGCCGTAATAAATAATAATACGCCGTATAAACAAGCCGTATAAGCCGTAATAGATAGCGCTACATACCTTATAGGTAAATGTCCGTAAACTAAGGGCGCGTTAACGCGTTAGTATAAAGGGTATTAGCCTTTAAAAGCTAGCTCTAATACGAGTAATATATTATGGTAAAATTTAGGAAAAGCCCATACCGATACCACCTATATATAAGGGTATACCACCTATTAGTAGGTAATATTCCGGGGGCCAAAACCCAGACCACACCACACCTTTCCGCAGCGTACGTATAATTTTAATAGAGAAATCCTTTTATAGTTCGTTATTTTCTTAAATTAAATATATTTTGATTTTTTCCGGAGTTAATATTATTTAATATATATACTTTTTACGTTTATTATTTAATAAGGAACAAACGAATTTTATTATTCGAATTGAAATATTAGTTTTTGAGTTTTTTTTCGTAAATATATAAATAATTTTAAAATTTTAATGCATTCAAATATTCGTTTAACGGACTTATCTTTTATAAGCTTTTTAATTTTTATATAATATTCGAAACTTTTATATTTAATAAAGATCTTAATAAGTATTTTAAAATATTTAAAGTTTACTTTTTAAAATTTAAATTTATTAATAATAGTTAAAAGTTCTTTATCGTAAACCTCGTAATTATATTCTACGGAATAAAGGTTTTTATTATAAAATATAAATAAATAAAAAACAATTTTATCGTTATATTATTGAGAAAAATTATTAATTACGTAATCGGAAAAGTTTATTTCGAAAATTATTTAACGTTTCCGGTCGAAATATCGAAAAATAAAAGTAATAATAATTATTTTCTTAAATTTATTAAAAACCGCTTTTTAAGTTTTAAACTATTTAAATCTAAAATCCTTTTAAACTAATCGATATAATAATTTCGTAATTCGAAAACAATTTCGAATAAATCGCCAATAAAAATTGTAAAACCTAATAAACGATTAAACTTATTTTAAAATTTCGGGGCGGACTTATTCGCAAATAATATTAATTTTATAAACATATATTTTTAAGTTTTTAGTAAAAACGATAACTCCGAAAAAAATTGTTTTTCAAACGTAAGATTCGTATTTATTAATATTTATATAAAAACCGGCTTTTTTAAACCCTAACAAGGACTTTTTGGATGTATTTTTTATATTTTTTTAATAATTTATTATAAATTAATATATTATTTATATAAGCCTAAACGAATTCGTTAAGATAATCGAACAATATATTGTTAATATAATATTATTAGGTTATAAAGCTATTAGTAAGTCCGAACGATATTACTTTATACTTATATATTCCTATATTCATTACAAAAATAATAAGATTTTTGTTTTTAAAATTTATTTTTAACGAATTAAATATTACGATAATATCGATTTTATAAAATATTTATAACCGGTAACCCGGGCAAAAGTTTTTTGAATTAATAGCAATAAATACCGGTTTTTTTTAATTAAAACGTTCAATTTACAATAATTAACGTAAAAGTATAAGCTTTTATTTTTCTTAAAAACGAAAAAAAGAAATAACGTATAAAAAGCTTAGTTTAGAATAATATATCCACCGGGAGATGCTATCCACAAAACGGGGTATCCGAGCCGCCGCGAGGTTTATAATATCTACTGGCCTCCTACTTTAATTTAGCTTAGCTAGCGAAATAGCCGAGGTTGCCGGGATTTCACCGAGAAAATACTACGCCGGTCGGGCAAAAAAGGTAAATCTTAGAGCCGCGAAAATTATATATAATAGAAAACGCGAGCTCGCGATATAAGGGCTATATATAATATAAATATCGAGAAAATAGCCGTATTATAATAGTTAAAACCTATAAATAGCCGCCCGACTTATATATCGGCTTACGATTCGGCGAAACGGACTTACGTTTACGCGGTAAAAAATGGTTTCCGGAGATAAAACTTAATACGTAAGAAAATAAGTTAAATCTAAAAATATTAATAAAAGTATTCGGGTAAACGGGAGATAAAAAAAATATATTATAAACCCGGGAAAAAATAAAAATATAATAAGGCTAAAAAAATCCTTAGAAAAATTCGGTCGTAATATTAAAAGATTTCTTAAATATAACTTAAATATAATTACCTTTTAAGTGATTAATAATACTTATTTTGGACGAATAAAAGTTAAATAAATACCGATTTTACCTTAATAATAACGTTAGGTTTTACGGTTACTAGTAAGGCTAATAAGCCGATTACTATAAAACGCCGAAATTAGCTTAGTTAGATTCATAATATAAATCGATCAATCAATCAATCAATCAAAATGATATATTTTTTTTTTAAGTTCTTTATTAAATAATTTTTATAAGCCTTTATTTCCGGGAATAATAAGGAATAAACGCGGCTTTTGAATAATTTTTAAAAATTTCCGATAAGTTTAATTTTATCATTAATATTCCGGTAAAAAAATAATTAAGTGATCCGTTATCGGTTAAGTACGTCGATAAAATTATAATATTTTAAAAGTAATCGCTTTTTTATTTTCTCGAAAACTTCAGAAAAAATTTTCTTTAATTAAATATTAAAGTTTTCGTTTTTCGATTTAAGTTTTTCAATTTAGTCGTTAATTTATATTATTGAAATAAAAAAGGTTAAATTTATTTTAGGGGGCAAATGAATAGCGCAAGCGGAACGAGTAGAGCCAAAGATAATCTAAGAATTAACTGAATTTTTCAAGGGTCGGGAATATACCAAGACTTTTTCCCCTTAACCAGATCCGGACAAATAAAATTATTATTATAAAGTAAGGATAAAGAAAAACGATTTTGCGGATATTATATAACTAACTATATTAAGTTTAGCTATTACGATAAAGCCGGTAAAAAAAACCCGGAATTTAACGCTAAAATAAATAAATTAAATCTTATTTAATAAGTACCGAATTAGTTAATAAAGTTCTTAAAAGATAATATAAAAAAAGTAACGTAATATTAAAAGGGTAGCGTTTCGTTTACGTTATCTTTACGTTACGTAATAACGTTTCGTTTATATTATTATTATTACGTTACTTTAAAGTGATTACGTTATTTCGTAAGTAAATCGATAATTGGGTTACCTTACCCGATCTGGTTTAATAAACCCCCGAATACGTAGGTTTAAACGTTCCGGGAAAATAAATTGCCGGCTTAATAAGAATAAATCGATTAATAACTAAAAATAAAATACATTTCGGTCGTAATAATATAATATATAGTCATAAAGTAAGGTTTTTATTTAAATCGGGTTAACGTACGTTAAAATAAACTAAGACTAGCCCGATTAAGGTTTCCTTTTCCCGGTAAACGAATAATTAAATAAAATAAATAAAGCTCGTACTCCTACGAAAAAGTAAATAGAATAGCTAAATTACTAATATTACGGAACGCCGAAATTAGCTTAGCTAGATTCGTATATAAATTAATCAATAAATTAATCAATCAATCAATCAAATTTTTTTTTATTATTAACTTTTATTATTAACTGATATTTTAAAAAACGCTGTTTTAATTTAATATATATTAATAAATTTTTTGTAAATTCGGTTAATTTTTAAAGTAAAATTAACTTAAAAGGTTTATTTTTTCGTTTTTTTATTTTTCGAAATCGTTTATTACGGCGTTAAAGCTTAAACTCGACGCAATCTATTAATAATCAAATATTATCGGGGGTCGGCTTTCTAAGTACTTAAATTAAAATCGGGCGGGTTCGTTATATTAAAAACATCATTTTTTAACGGGAGTTTCTAGTAATAAAAAAATATCGGGAAAAATAAGTTTCGTAAAAAACTTTGAAAGTTCGTTTTTAATTATGAAACGTCCGTTATTAATATTAATTTAAGACTGTTATAAATACGCTCGTTTTAAAATAACTTAATTTTAACTTAATTTAATATTCCAAAAAGTACCCGTTTTTTAAATATCCGAAGTTATTTTTATTATTAAATATATAATTTAAGTAATAATATAGTTTATATTATTATTAAAGCCTTTATTTCTTTTTTTTATATAGATATTATATTAATTTTAAAAAAATTATATAAAGAATACGTAAACTTAAAATCAATAAATATATAACCGGTAATACCGGTATTTATAAGATTTAAATATATCCGACTTTTTTTATTTACTATTAAAGTATAAAATATAATAAAAGCTTTATTTATAAATTAATTATTTGCCAAACTTTTTAGCTTCGATATTTATAATTATTTAATTTTAACCGCGTTAATAACGAGGTTTCTTAGTTTTTTAATTACTTATTAATATTTGCTTTTTTTAAAAATATAAAGCGGTTATATGATTTAACTAATAATAAAAATAATATAAGCCGAAATAGCGTTCTTTATTACGAGTTAACTCCGTTTCGTTTTTAAAACTAAAGTAATACTTTTTTTAATAATAATAATTTTCGTAATCGGAATAATAATCGCGGTTATTTTTTTAATCGCGAAATCCTTTTTATCTTTTGTATATATAATTAAAATATTTTTAAATCGTAAAATGATTCAATCGATAACGTTAACTCGAACTTATTTTTTTTTAATAATTTAGAATCTTAGGTAAACGGAAAAAATTGCTTAAATATAATATAAATAATTTTGAATTTTTTTATCGAATATTTTTACAATTGCGACGAGTTTTTTTTATAAGTCTTTTTTTATATAAATATTCAAAAAATAAGTAAAAATATTATCCTCATTTAAATAAAAACGCTTAAAAATAATTCGTCGACGTTCGCGAAAATATTTAAATATTTTTTCATTTAACATATTATAAATAAAAATAACTTTATTAATATCGATAGAATAATGGTCGTAATTTATATAAAGTCGGTCGCGGATTCCTATTTTTTAGTTTTCGTATTTACTTTTGTTTTTTTTTTCGTTATTATTATATTTGTTTTTAAAAAAAAAGATTTTTTATTTGAAAAATGAGTTTACGTTATTCGAGAATGAAAATACTTATAAAATTATTTTTTTGACTTTAATAAAGAAAATTATCTTCTCTCTTTAATTTCGTAGTTACCAAGAGTCCCAGATAGGAAGGAGGGGTCACGTAAGGAAAATTAAGAACTTTATAAATTCTCGAAATCTTAAAAAAAAAAAATATTTACGTATATTTAGCGATTTACTTTTTTTTCCGGTTAATATTTGCGGTAAAAACTTTATAATAATATTATCGCTATCTATACCTGAAATCTCGAATAAAACCGAATCGTTTTTAATAAGGTTATTACGAGAAGTATGGTTTATATATACGTTTTGCGGTGATTTTACGACGTTTTTAATACCGTTCACGTTAGGTAGCCTAAAGCTTACCCCGGAATAACCTTTTCCCGGAAATACTTACCTATCGTGTGCGTCGCGTTCTCTTAAATTAATAAATTTATTTTTATTTATTATCTTTATATTATTCCTTATTTTACTTATTATAGATAATAAACATTATAATAAATATAGCCAGACGAGACCTATTTTATTCTTTTATAACGTAATTTAAAACCTTTACTTTAAAATATACTTTTAATACCGATAATATAACGTAAAATCCAGGAATAAAATATGGATATTCCTCGAAACGTTAATCCAAACGAGCGACGACTATTATTAATATTACTAAAATTATTTTATTGGCCTATTATCCGGTTATTTTCTTATTTTTTTCGCCGGTTAAGCCTTTTTAAACGATATCGAAATTAAAACTTAATATTAAAAGAATAGGGATTTTTAAAAGGAAGTTTCGTAAACGGAATAAGACTATCGTATATAAGGAGTTTTTATTTTTTTGCGGCTTTTCGCCTATTATATTTCTTTTATCGGCTTATATATTAATTTTAATAATATTACCGAATCGTACCGTTTTTTTACTATTTATATTACGGCCTTAAATACTAATTAATACCGGTTTATATCCTATAATCTTTTTACTTAAAGTTAATAATGACGACGAAAACGATAATATAAATAACTATAATGACGACGTAAATAACTATAAGGATAATACGCCTTTTTTTAATTACGATAATAATAATAATTCCGACTTCTTCGCGGATATTAATAATATCTATTTATTTTTACCCTTTTAGTTAACGTAAACCTTAAAATATACTTTATATTTTATTTAATTTATTAAAAAAGAAAAGGATTATAAAAAACGTATTAAAAACCTCCTTATTATTTATATTGCCCGTTTAAAAAAAGCTAAATATAAAGATTTAAATAAAATAAACTATAAATATTAATATTATAAAACTTTATATTAAATTTTTAAACGGACTAATAAGAATACGAAAAATAATTTCTGATTTTAATATTATATTAATAATAATATTTAACTATATAATTTATCGGCTTTTTTATTTAAAATCTAAGTTTTTCTCAAAATAATAATATAAAAACGACGTAATTCTAAAAGAAAATCGTTAAATATAATAATATTTTTATTTTTACGTCAATATATTATATTCCTAATACCCGTATCTCCGGTCGTTATTCTATTTTCTAAATTAGTGTTAGGCTGGCTCCAGCACGCTGCTGGAACTAAGGGATATCTGAAGACGTGATAAGTGAATATTATAACACTTAATATAAATCTGTATATAAACTAATTACTACGGAGGTAAATCCGAAAAGTAGGTATGTCCTCTTATATATAATAAAGATTAATTAACCTTATACTTATAACCGCCTATACGTTAAGCCGGATTACGATTAATCCGAGTCCAGACCTAGTTTAAAAATAAGGGCCAAGATATCGGCCCGTACGTATAGAGTATACGTTAGTGTTATTACGGATAAGCCACTTTAGGCTTAACCGGGGCTAATATAATCTCCTTTTTTAGCCGCTGGTTTCCAGCATATTAAAGTTTATAATAACTTTAAGATCCTAGAGTATACGCTTATTAAAAACCTTTAAAACCCTTTATAGGGAAAAAAGGAAAAAAGTCGTACGTCGTCGGCGAGATTATTCGGATATAACGTTATAATCGAAATTATAAATAATATTAAATTAATAATAAATATATTAATTAATAATCGTTATTATATATATCGATAGAAAAAAGGATGGCGACGAACAAAGGGACCCCAGAGGTCCAAAACGATACGTATATATATAGCTCTAGCGATAGTAAGGGGAGTATATTAAGTGTGATAAGTGGAAGTAACGTAATAATTAAGAATAAAATAATAAACGGATAAATAACTTATATTAATAAAAACGGTAACGATATATACGGGTAATATAATAATAATACGCCGGATAACGCTTAAAATAAATAAAGGAATTAAGGTTAATAAAATATACGTATTAAAACGCATAAAATACGTAATAATAATACGGAGATAATAGGTAAATAAGGGGGTAGGAAGGCCGATACAGTATTAATAATAAACGATATAAATAAAGGGAAAAAGTAAAAAGATTATAATAAAAGTACTATTAAGGGTATATAAAAGGGAAATAAAATTAATAAGGAAAATAAGACCTTAAAAGATTAAAAATAAAAAACGGAAATAATATATTGCCCGGTAAATAAGGGCGAAAGGATAATAAGGGAGTTAATAAAGGCTTTAAAAGGACTCTTTACGGTAAAGTAAAAGGATATTACGTTAAAAACCTAACCGATATTACGGATTAAACTAAAAAACATAAGGGACTTTTACGTAAAAGTAAAAGTAAAATTAAGGGAGGCAGAGCAGTTATAAGGCTTTTAAAAAACGGTAATAAGAACGTTAATAAAGGGTAAAGATGGCGGCCTAAGGTTAAATATATAAGGCGAAAATATAAAAACGGCGGCCCTTTAAATAAAAGAAAATTAAGCGATAAGGGTGGTAAAGGGGGTACCTGCGGTAAAAAATAAGAGGATAACGGAAGAGAAAGTAGCCGTATTAAAAAAAATGAAAATAATAACGGTCCGCCTATTTAATAATGAAAAAAAGAATATAATAATAAAAATAAATTTATTATAATTAATAAAAGCTTTTAAAATAACGACGGAATTATTAATAAAATAGATTATTATAATATATAAGTTATAAAGTAAAAATATCTTTTTTAATATAATATCTTTAAAAATAAAAGAAAATTTAAAGAGGTTTAAAACTTAAATTAATAAAAAAGAATATAAATTAATTAAGGTTTTAAGGTAATTATTTATTATTATAATAAATAAAATATATTTATTACGTTTTAAGGAAACCGAGAAAAAAACTATGTTAAAAAATATAGAAAAAGAAAATATAATTTTTTATTTAAAGTTTAAAATCATTAACTATAAGCTTCCGTTAATAACGAAAAGATTTAATTTTTTAAAACGTATAAAAAAATATTTTATTATTATATTAAACGTAACGTTAATAAAAATATATAATAACGTCTTAAATAAAGGGATAATTAAAAAGGGATTTCTTAAAATAACTTAATTATAAGATAAAACGGTTAATATTTATTAATATTTTAAGTATTAAAGTTATAAATATATTATTATAAAATATTTTAATATTATAAAATATACGGTTTATATTAAAGGTTATAATATTTATAAATATATAGAATTAATAATTAAGGGGCTTATAAAAAGTATATTTAAATATATTATATATAGTAAAAAAGGATATTTAATATAAGATTCCAAATATATAATAAAAGTTAAGGAGATTAAACGTAAAAAGACCCGAATAACTATAAAAATCTAACGGCATAATATATATAAAACTGGTTTAATAAGTTAATTAAAGGCAGCTTTAAGATATAAACTTAATTAATTAAATAATAAAAGGTAAATAACGGTAAAGAAAAAAAAGCTTTTTATAATCTTAACCTTAAGGGCCGGTTATTCTATATCTTTAATAATAGCCAGGAAAATACCAGGTTAAAAAACGTTCGGCTTTAATAAAAAGTCCGTAACTTAAATAGGTATAAAAGAAAAAGCCTTTATAGAGATTAATATATAATATATTAATATTTTTAAGAATAATATAATATAACGTTTATAATAAGGGAATTAAAGCCGTAATATTAATATTTAAGTTTAAAGAAATTAAAAACGTTAATATTATAATAATATAAAAATTATTATATAACCTATATATATATTTATTTATTAATCTAAAAGAGGGGTTTTATTTAACTTTTAAGGGGGATAAAATAACCAGAATATACTTCTTTATAAATAAGTAGCTTAACGTAAATAACTAGGATATTACTTATTATAATAGAAACCTTTATATACTCTATATTATAAAAAAAGGGGACTTAAAGGGTAATCTTAATATCTATAATATATATAACCCGCCGCCGGTTAATAAGGAAAAACCTTTTATAATACCGTTATTTAAAAAGGTTTTAATTACTTTAAATAAATATATATTACTTAAAGATTTTAACTTATATTACTATATATAAAATAAGGAAAGGTATATAATTAATTACGTTAAATCGGATAACTTATTAATAATTACCGTTTAAATTAACCTTTTATTATTAATATTATAAGGGATTATTATATAAGAGAATTATAAGTTTAAAACGACGATTAATTTAACCTTTAATACGGAAGGGGTTATTAATACGGTCGTAATATATAAGCTATAAAAGGACTTAAAATATAACTCGGATTATATACCGATATAAATAACTTTGGATTAAGCCGTTAATATAACCATATTATTATCGGTAAGGAGGATATAAAAAACGGTTAAAGAAATAAAGGTTTATATAAAAACGGAGGAAATAATAGTATAGTTTATAGACCTCCTTTAACTAAATAATAAAAACCGGATCGATCTCTTTATAAAGTAAATAATAAAGGTATTAAGTAAAATAATTAATAAAACTATCCCGATAATAAAACTTTTTAAAAAGTTAAAACCTATTAAAATGAAAAGTATATAACTATAATTATAAAAACGAAAAAATTAATTAAATAAACTTTTAAATATAAGAATTAAAAAATACTTAATTAATTAAAAGTTACTTAAGAAGAAAAAGAAAGGATTATTAAAAAAGTTAAGTAAATATACTTTTAATTTATAATATATAATTTAATAATTTTATTTTATAATATTTAAAAGCTAATAAAATATAATAAAGAATAAAGTAAGAAATTAAAGCACTTATTAAAAGACCCGATAATATATTAATTAATATTTTTAACGGTAAAATTAAAATCCTTAAAAAAGTATTTTTCCCCTTTTTATTAAAAGTTAACCTAAATAATATTAACGGTATTTTATATTCCGACCTTATATTGGTAAATAAAGTAATAATATAAGATATAATAATTAAAGCGATTAATAAATTAAAGAAGGATAAAGCCTTAGGATTAAATAAAATTCCCAATAAATTCTTAATAATAATAATTTTACTTTTTAAAAAAGTCTTTATTTACCTTTTTTAAATATATCTTAACGTCGGTTATTACTTATATAAGTTTAAAGAAATAAAAACGATTATCCTTAAGAAGTTTATTAAGCTAGATTATTTTAAAATAAAGTCTTATAAACTTATTATATTCTTATATACGTTAAGGAAGGCCTTAAAAACGGTAATAATAAGGATCCTTAATAATTATATAAAGAATTACGGATTTCTCTCCGATTAATAAATAAAAATAAGGAGAAATTAATTAATAAAAATAGTTTTTAAAGGATTAATTAACGGTATATATACGGTATAAAATTACGGGAAAAAGTATATTATAAGTTTTCTTTTTTTTAATATTATAAATATTTTTAATAAAATAAATTATTAAAGCTTATTATATAACTTAAAGAAGAAAAGGATATTACCCTTTTTAATTAAATAAATAAAGAGTTTTTTAAGTAATTAAATTATATTAATTAACTTAAAATAAAAAATAAGCTTAATAAAGCCCACTATAACGGGGATTCTTGAAGGATTGTTTATTTCTTTTATATTATTTTTATTTTTTAATAATTTATTAATTAAAGAGTTTATTAAGTTAAGATAAAAGATCCAAATTAAAAACTTTATTAACGATATTTACCTTTTAATTTATAATACCTTTATATATATAAACTATTTAGAACTAAAATAAGCCTATAAAGTTTATCTTTAATAAATAAAAACTTACGGGGTTTAATTTACGTTATATAAATATAAATTTATTTATATAATTAAAAGCCTAAAATTATATAATATAATAGTTATAATAGACTTAAGTAAAATTACGGTAAAGCCGGATACCAGTATTAAAGTCCTTAACCTTTAAATAAATAAAAAGCTTAATTAAAAGGACTATATAAGAAAAATCCAAAAGAAAATAACTTTATAAGAAAAAGGTTTTACTTATCTTATTATATCAATATAGGGAGTTACGTTATAAAAGGCCCGGACTATCTATTAAATTATAGTAAAGCTAGCTATAATATACGTTATAACTATTTAATATATATTTAAAAGTATTTTAAAATATAAGAAAGAGTTTATTTAAATATTATAAAAAGTTTAAAATTAATATTTAAAAGTTATTAACGGTATTTATAAAATAACCTTTATCCCGATATTAAAGTTTAAAGTCTTTATATTATTAATTAAGGTTTTATTAAATTAAATAATTATTTAAATAAAATTAAAGAAATATATATATTTAATTATAATAATAAAAAACGGGTAAATCCGCCAGAATCTTAATAAGCTTAAAGTTAAAAAGAATAAATTAAAAATATTTATCTTTTTTCTTATTAAAATAAAATAGGAATAAATAAAGAAAAAAGTTAATTTTACTAATATCCCGGAAATTAATTTAAACGGGTATAAACTCCCGTTAAACGTAAAAAAAACCGAGATTAAAAAGATTTAAAGAATAAAGGTTATAGCGATTACTTTATAGGTTACGATAAAGTAAATTAAATATTAATAAAAATATAAAGACTTTATACCTTAAGGTTATTATTATTTAATTCTTAATAATAAAAAAATTATTAATAAGTATTTCCGCCGTTATAATATTATAAAGAAGGGTAATAATATATTAATAATTTAACTCCGGATAAATAAAAACGGTTTAGTTTATTTCCTATTTATTATATATACCGAAGGTCGGATAAACGCCGGATATAAATACGGATAAAAAAAGTAGGACGTTATATATGTCTTTATTTTTTATTTTTTATTTATAAAGGTTAAATTAAAACTTATCGTAAAAGTTAATACTTATAATTACCGCTAAATATTATCTATAAAGTAAGGCATCTAGGTAATTATTAAGTTTATAATATTTACCGGATTATTATTATAGTTTAACTTTACTATAAAGATAAATAAGGTTATTAAAGATTTTACGGAAAAAGCCTATTATTAACTGGGGAAGAAAAAGGGAGCGGAAACCGGTTATATTAATTATATAAATCGGAAAGTATTTTTATAATTATAAGGATATAATAATAAACGCTTATTAAAAGTCCTTAAAGGAATTAGCGGTAATAATAATATAAAAAAGGTATATATTAAGTACGTAAATATTAATAAGGATATTCAGAGGTATTATATAAAATTAAGGTGATATAAATATATAAAGGTATAAAAGAGTAATAAGCTTAAAAACAGCCTTTATAAGGATACGGTCATAATATTACGGATTTTCTTAAGGGAGTTAAAATATAAGAAATATATAAATAAATTACTATTTTTTAAACGGCCGTTAATATCCTTTACCTTAGGGGATAAAGGGTAAAAGCCTGGTAAACGCCGGTTTTTACTTTAACGTTATAAATATCAGGTTTTTACGGTTATTAATAAGGTTAAAAAGCCGCGTATTAAGGAACGCCGGAATTAGCCTAGCTAGACCCGTAATATAAATCAATCAATTAATCAATATTAATTAATATAATCGAAAATAAATTAATAAATAAATAAATATTACTTACGTTTATTAAAATACTTTTAAGGCGTAAAATAAATCTAAAAGTTATTTATTATTGATTAAAAAACGAATAAATATTACGGTTTATATATTAATATTTAAGTTTCTTATTTATATATTTTTTTTGTTTTTTTTTATTTGATTTTAAATTTATTAATAAATTTTCTTTTTTAATAATATAATTAATTTTAATAATTTTACGTCCGGTTCGGAATATTACGATAAAAATGAAAAAACTATTGAAGAAAATAAACTTATATTAAATCTTTATTAAATTATAATTTAAAGTTAACGGGAAAATAATAATTAATAAGGTACTTTTAGGTTATTTTATATAGCTTATTTTTATAACGGTATAATTGATTACTTAAGGGAATACGGTATTTATAATATATATCGAAATAAATATAAAAATACCCGCGATTACCTATAAATAAATATTTTCCCGATTATAAGTAATTATTATTAATTTAATAGTTTCCGGAGTTTTTCCATTAAATTATTAAAGAAATCGTTAAGAATTATATATTAATCTATAATTATTAAAATCGGTAGAATATTTAAAATATCCGGGTTAAAAAAATTTATACTTAATTAATAATATTATAAAAATATTACGGCTAAATAACGGGAAATAATAATCGGGCTTAATTATTAATATTATATCTTTTAATTATTTTTAATTCTTAGTTAATGTTTTATCTAATAAATTTTAAAAAAAAACTAAAAAAATTAAAAAAATTAAATATTAAAAAAAATACTAAAATTTAAAAATTATAATTTTTAATTAAAATTAAAAATAAATAAATTATTAAATTATTTATTTTATATTTTAAATTTAATAATAAAATAAAGGAACTTTATAAAATATATTTATTATTATGTTAATATTATATTAAATTTTAATTTTAATATAAATAATAAAATAAAGGAACTTTATAAAATATATTTATTATTATGTTAATATTATATTAAATTTTAATTTTAATATAAATAATAAGTGGGATTCTTTTATTTTATTTTTTTTTATTAAAATAAAAGTTAATTATATTAAGGATAATAATAGTTCTTATAATTATATAATTTTAATAAGGGAAAAAGTACCGTTAATAATCGTTTTTTTTAATTAATTAAATATTAATCGACGACTTTATTTTTTTATTTAATTTACGTTAAAGTTTACCGGTAAATTTATTATTTAATCCGGGATTATATTTTAAATAAAAATATTAATTAAAACGCTAGTTATTTCATTTGGTTTTTAAAATAAATAAGTCGATTCAAAAAAAAAATTAAAAAAAATAAATATAAAATATAACGTTAATTAAATAATAAATTTTACGGAAATAAAAAAAATAGGAGAAACGAAAAGCTTTAAAAACCTATTATCGGGATTAATAAAAAGAAAAAAAGAATAAATCTGCTTATTAAAACGGTAAATTTTTTATATTTTTATATTATATTTTTTTAATAATATATAATTATAATATTTTTAAAATTAACTTTATAATATATATTTTTATTTAAATAATTTACCCGGGGCGTTATTAATATTTTATTGGATAATCCTAAATATATATATACCCCGAAAACGTTTTTTCATTTTCTTTATTAATTTAATTAATAATACTTAAAATAAAAATTAGCTTTTTAAAAAAAAAATTAAAATATTTTTAATTTAAATATATTTTAATATTATAATTACGTTTATTATTCTTTAATACCTTAATATATAATATTGAATATTTACGTTATTTAATATTTATATTTTAACGGGTTGGTTTTATATCTAGTTTTATAAAAAAAATAAGGAATTTTCCTTAATTTCATTTACGTTTTTATTATAATCGTAATAATTTTTCGTAATTGCGTTTAATATCCGTTATATTTTTAAGTTTTTACGTTAATAATTATTAATTATATTTAATACCTTAATTAATTTACTTAATTTGATATTAGATTTCTCTATTATACTTTTTTAATTTATTAATAATTAATTTAATTTTCTATTTTTTTTTATTATCGATAAATTTTAAAAGTAAAAAAAAGTCTTTATTATTATTAATACGTTATTAATATGGCTTTAATAGGGAAATATAGAAAGTATTATAAATCCGGTAAATCTTTAATAGCTATAATTAATACGTTTAAACTTTAATTTTATTTTAAGTTTTAAAAGGTTTTATAAATCTATATAAAAACTTCTTACTTAAACGTTTTTAATTAAAATACTTAATATTTAATAACATTTAATTATTTACGTTATACTTTTTTATTTAATAAATTTTATTATAATACTTTTTAAATAATTCTTAAATTTTAAATTAATACTTTAAAAACCTTTAATATAAATTATTAAAAAATTTAATATATTCGTTTACGGATAATATTTTTTTTAATAAGTTATCCTTAATATTATAATAAATTTTAAGGTTATAGCTTATTTTAAATTTAAATAGTATTACTTTTAAGGTTAAATATAAGCTATTTATATATATAAACTTAATTATAAATAATAACTTTATTTAATTTAATTAATTATTATTAATAAAAACCTTAAAATAATATTTAAACGTTTAATTTTAACGCTTATTTTAATTGTTTATTTAAGGATAAAAACTAATATTTAAATAATACCGGATTTTAACGTGGAAATATAAGTTTAATTAAAAAGTATTTATAAAAATAACCTTTTTATTACTTATTATTTTTATTAATATACCGTATTTATAAATTATCTTTTTAAAGAAAATATCCGTTAATTAAAAAATATTTATTATTTTATTTATTAATAAATATCGGACTATTTTAAATAATTAATTAATAATAATTATATTAAATTATAAATATAATTATTCCGTTTATTCGCGGGTAAGTTAATAATAAAGTTTATTAATAACTTTTATTAAGGCTTTTTAAGGATCGGTAATAATATTAAAATACTATAAAGTTAATATTAATAAACTTATATCTTTTAATAAACGTTATATAAGAAAATATATTCTCTAATTTATTTATTAACTTTAAGTTAATAATAGTTTTTTTATAAAAGTTTAACCGTTTTCTTAATACCGAAATATTTAATTAATAAGTTATTATAATATTTATTAATAAATTTTTTTTTAAAATAAAATCCGTAAATATATAAATTTAACTTTAAATACGTTATAAGCTATCTTTATTTAATTTTTAACTTAATAACGTTATAATCGTATTATTATTTATTTTTTAATTATATTTTATACTGTTTTATCCGTTAATTATAATTCTTTAATAATAATTTTTATTAATTTTTAAATTTTAAAATATATTTTCTTTAAAATATTTTTAATTTTTTTTGTGGAATTAATATTTAAATTTTAATTACTTTAAATAATAAATTTAATTTTTACGTAATATTATCCCGTTATTATATTAATATTTTATTTAATTAAAATATTAATTTATTTTAGAATATCGGGAATAATTTAATATTTAACAATAATATATTTTTATAATCGGGTCGTTAAAAAAAAATATTTATAAAATTAATTTTATTTATATAATATTTAATTTTAAAATCGTACGCTTTTAACTTTAACGTTTATTGGATTTATTATAAGTTTAATTTTTTAAATAATATTTTTATTATTTAAACGTAATAATTATAATTAATAATTTTTAATTATAAATTTTATAATTTTATTCCGTAAGGATTATTTTTTTTAATTAAAAAATAATAAGTTATTAATAATTATTTCTATTAAATTATAATAAAATATTATTAATCGTAAAATTTAATATATCGGTTTTTAATTTTTAACTTTTTATTTAAATCGAAATAATAAAATATTAAAACCGTAATAAAATTATTATATAATTATCGGAATAATAATTTTTCTTTATTATTTTATATTAAAAATCCGGATTTTTTTCCCGTTTTAATTATTTTTTAAAAAATTTATTAAAAAAATAATAATATTTAAACAATAATAAATAAAACGTTAATAAAAATTTATAAAACTTAAAAAAACTTAAATTTTTCGGTAAATTTTAAAAATAAATTAATTTTAAATTAATTTAATACATTTAAGGTTTATTATAATATTATTAATATTTATAATAAATCTTAAGAAATCGATTTAAATTATATTAAATTTATATTTTTTTAAATTAATAAAAACTTAAAAATCCGTAATTTTTTAAAGATTTCCCATATATATTCTTAATAATCTATTATATTTTCGGAAAAAATCAAAATATTATTTAAATAAATAATATATATAATATTTATAAAATTTATTAAAATATAATTAATATACGTTTAAAATATAATTAATATATTTATAAAATTAAACGGTATTATTAAATATTTAAATAATTATAATAAATATAAAACGTAATCTTTTATTTATCGTTTTCTTTAATTTGGATCCTATAAGAGGTATTTTTTAAATTAAATTTTATAAACCGTTTTAATCCGTAAAATTAATTTAAAGTTTCCGTAATTAAAATTAATAAATATTAATTTCTAATTATAATATTATTTAATCCTTTATAATTAATATAAAAACGTAAATTACTATTTTTTTTAAAAATAAATAAAATTAATATACCCGCTAAAGAAATAAAATAATAAATTTAATTTTTATTTAATATATTTTTAAAATAATTACGTAATTCCGTTAATTTAATTTTTAATAAATTAATTTAAAAACTATAAAAAGGATTTTATTTATTTAAATTAGTTATATAATCGCTTTATTTAAAAGTTAATAATTAATTAATTTATTTATTTAAAAAAAAATTTTAAATTTTTTTAATTTATCCGGAATTTATAATATTATTTTTTTATTATTTTTTTTTATTACGTTTATATAAATTATAATATAAATAATAATATCTTATTTTGAAAACTTCGTAAAATAATTAAATTTAATAATAAAAATTTTTTTAAAATTAATTTCATAATATTAATAGTTTTTTATTAAATCTATTATAATATTTTTTTTTTTAATATTAATAAATTTAAAATTATATTAATACTTTTATAATTTATTATATAAAATAAAAAAATATACTTACGTTAAACGTTTTAATTATTAATTATTTTTTAAAAAAATTATATATATTATAATAAAAAATATATCTATTAAAAACGCTTTCCGGGTACAATAAAATTACGTTATCGTAAAATCGTAATTTATATTAAGTAATAAAGCGCTATGAATAAAATTAATTTATAAATTTAGGTCGATTAAGGCCTTAAAAGAATAATAATTTTTTTAATAAGTATTAATTTTTTTATAAATATTAAAAGTTCGGCTTTTATTTATTTTTTTTATTCCGTTTATAAAACGTATATAAAATAAGGGAATTTTTTATAAAATCGATAATAATTTACGCAGTATATATAATGTTAACGGATTATAAATTAAAGTTATTTTTCTATAAATATTTTTTATTTTAATAGCCCGATTTATTATAAGTAAAATATTTATTATTATTTTTAAATATTATTTTTTATTTTATAGTTTTACGTTTCTCGGTTTATATTTTAAATAGTTTACGTAATTTATAAAATTTATTATTAATACCGGAAATTTAAAAACGGGTATTTACGGAAATATAACCGGAAAATGCGGATTTACTTTTTTAATTAAATTGCGATTATACGTTATTAACAGAACGATTAAATTATTTAATTTTATTTATGAAAAATATAATTTTTTCATAAACTTTAAATTAATTTTAAAATTTTAAAATCTTAAACTTAATATTCTTTTTAAATTTTATAAAAAATATTTACGCTTTTATATTAATAAATATATTTTTAAAATATTTTTAAAATTATTAAAATAAGTTTTAAATTAAAGTAATATTTAATCCTTAAACCGTTATTATGCCGTAATTTATTTAATCTAAATAAATTATATTTAATTACGGGGATTTTTTATTAAATTTATAAGAAATTTCTTAAATTTTAAAAAATTATAATATTTTTATTAAATTATTTTTTTCTTTTTTATATTAATATTATTAAATATTAATGTTTTTTTTAAAAAACTATATATATTAATATATTTTACGTATATTATCAATGAAAAAAAATAGGGATAAATTAAAGTAAATAATAACTTCCCGGAACTATTTTAAATACTTATTAAGATTTTTATTTTTATATAGGTTTACTTTAATGGGTTTAAGTTTATAAAAATAAAAAATAATTAGAAAAATAATAAAAAATTAAATAATAATTAAAAAAGCCATTATAAAGCAATTAAACGGAATTTTTATTACGATAAAATAATTAAATAAAATCTTTATAAATTTAAAGGAAACAACTTAAAAACAATATTAAGCCATATTTTAAAAAAAAATTTATTATTTTTTATAAATTTCGCGGAATTTAAGGTTTTAATAAAAATAATTTTTTTTTTTCACGGATATAAATAAGTTTCTTTTCAAAGTTATTTAAAGGAAATAAAATATATTATATATTTTAATAAGAAAATACGTTAATTTTACCGTAAATCTAGAAGTTAAACCCGGTAATTAAATAATTAAATTATATTTAAGTTATAATAATATCGGTAATAAAAATAATAAAAATATTTTTTATTAAATTTTTAACTTTTAAAAAAAAAAATTTAAAATTATTAAGTTAACTTTAATATACTATTAAAATTAAAGGATGAACTATTAACCTTTTCTATACTTATATATAAAGGCAGTGAATATAGATAAGATAGCGACGAATAACGGGACCCCAAAGGTCAAAAACGATATATACGTATATAGCTTAAGTAATAGTAAGGATAATACCTTAAATACGATAAGCGGAAGCGGAATAATAATAAAAATAAAGGGGGAAAAAGGGTAAGCGGTTTAAGTTAATAAGAACGGTAATAAGTTATATAAACGACGTAATAAATACGAGATAAAAAGGCCTTAAATTGAATAGGGAGCTTATAATTAATAAGATATACGTGAAGGGACGTATATAATACGTAAAAGTATTATTATAAAAGGTAATAAATAAAAGGTAAAAGGGACGAAAACGGTATACGGGGACGGATAAGGGGTAAACGGAAGCGTAAAAACCCTTATTAAATATATATAAATTAAGAAAGAATTAAATAAAAATAAGGAGATATTAAATAGATAAGAATAAATTATAAAAAAAAGTAATTATTAAATACGCAAAGGAAAAGTAAAAAAGGAGGAAACGGTAAAAGCGTTAAAAGGCCTCCTTATAATTATATAAAAAAATATTACGCTAAAAACCTAATTAATACTATAAATCAAGTTATAAAGAATAAAAGACTTTTACGTAAATACGGGGAAAAGTTTAAAAGAATTAAAAAGGTTACGTAAAGCTTAAGGGGCGGTAATAAAAACGTTAACGGACGGAAATAAAAAAAGATAAAGATAATATATATAAAATAAAGGAATAATAGGGGAAGTTTTAAAAAAGGGAGCGGGGATAAATTAAGTAATAAAAGTTATAAAGGCGGCGTTAACGTTAACGGTAAAAAAAATAAAAACGGGGGAGAAATAACGGCGTTAAAAAAAATGAAAATAATAATTATACGATTATTAAGTAAAAAGGAGAAAAGCATAATAATAAAAATAAACCCGCTATAATTAATAAAAACGTTTAAAGTTACGGAAGAATTATTAATAGAATAAATTATTACGGTACGTAAACTATAAAGCGGGAATATTTTTTTAATATAATTTTATTAAAGGTGAAAAAAGGGCTAAAGAAATTAAAAAGATAAGCCGGTAAAAAAGGGTATAAGATGGTAAAAATATTAAGGCAATTTTTTATTATTACAGTAAACGGGATATACTTAATAAAGTTTATAAAGGAGGAAAGGGAAATTATTTTAAAGCGGATAAAAAAGGAGAATACGGTTTTTTATTTTAAATTAAAAATCGTTAATTATAATTTCCCTTTATAATAAAAAGGTTAAACGCCTTTAATTATATAAAAAGATACTTTATAATTATTTTAAACATAACGTTAATAAGGATATATAACGATATTTTCAATAAAAAGGTAATAAAAAATAAATCTTTTAAATTAATAAGATTTTAAAACTAGGTAATAAATATTTATTAATACTTTAAATATTAAAAATACGGGTATATTATTATAAAATACCTTAATAATAGAAAGTATATAATATATATTAAAAAGTATAATACGTATAAATATATTAACTTAATAATAAAAAGCTTAATAAAAAACGTATTAAAATATACGGCGTATAATAATAATAATTACTTAACGTAAGACTTATAATATATAATAAAAGTAAAAGAAACTTAATATAAAAAAATTAAGATAATAATTAAAGTTTAACGCTATAATTCGTATAAATTTAAACCGGTAAAATAATTAAAAATGATTTTAAAATATAAACGGAGCTTATTAAATGGAAAAAAATAAAACGTAATAATTAATAACGTAAAAAAAAGGAAGCTTATAACGATATTAACCCTTAAGGTTAACCGCCCGACCGGGATTATTATTATAATGAAAAAACCGGGATAAATAATACTTAACCTTAAAAAAAAACCGTTTATATAAATAAAAGTCAATAAAAAAAGCCCGATAAACGTTAATATTTAATATATTTATACTTTTAAGGGTAATATAATATAACGTATATAAAGAAATAATTAAAGTTATAATATTAATATTTAAATTTAAAAAAATAAAGGATATCGATATTATAATAATATAAAAGTTATTATATAATCTATATACTTATTCATTAATTAATTTAAAAAATGGTTTTTATTTAGCCTTTAAAGGTAATAAAATAACATAAACGTATTTCTTTATTAATAAAAGGTTATATATAAATAATTAAAACGTTATTTATTACGGAAAGAACTTATATATATTCCGGATTATATAAAAAAAAATATTAAAAGTAACTTAAATATTTATAATATATATAATTTACCACCGGTTAATAAAAAGGGACCCTTTATAATCCTATTACTTAAGGATATTATAACCGTACTTAATAAATACCTTTTAATAAAAGACTTTAATCTTTATTACGTTTAATAAAATAAGGATAATTATATAATTAACTATATTAAATTTAAGGAGTTATTAATAATTACTATATAGTTTAACTTTACGTTATTAACGTTAAAAAAAACTATTATATAAGAAAACTATAAACTTAAAATTATAATTAACTTAATATTTAACTTAAAAAGTATTATTAATTCGGTTATAATATACGGACCTTAAAAGGACCTAAAATACGGTTTAAATTATATCTTAATATAAATACCTTTAAATTAATCCGTTAATATAACTCCGTTTTTACCATTTAAATAAACGTAGAAAACGGTTAAAAAAGTTAAGGTATTTATAAAGGCGGTAAAGATAATATCCCAATTAACGGAGCTCCCCCGGCTTAATAATAAAGAATAAATTAACCGTTTTATAAAATAGATAATAAAGGCTTTAAATAAAATAATTAATATTATAATCTTAATAATAAAACCGTCTTAAAGAATTAAAATTTATTAAAATAAAGAATATATAAAAACGATTATAAAGGTAAAAACGCTTATAAAATAAATTATTAAATATAAAAACCAGAAAACGCTTTAACGGTTAAAAAAAGCTTAAAAAAAAAGGAAAGAATTATTTAAAAGGTTAAGTAAATATATTTCCGGGTTATAATATATTACTTAACGGTTTCCCTTTATAATATTTAAAAGTTAATAAAATACGGTAAAAAATAAAGTAAAAAACTTGAACTTATTTTTAAGTTTTTACCCTTAAAAAGATTAAACGGTACGGTAATAAATATTTTTAACGATAAAATTAAGATTCTTAAAAAGGCGTTTTTTCCCTTATTACCGGAACTTAACTTAATAAATATTAACGGTATAATATATTCCAAATTAATAATAATAAATAAAATAATAACTTAAAAAATAATAATTAAAGCGATTAATAAGTTAAAGAAAAATAAAGTTTTTAAACTTAACGGTATATTAAATAAGTTTTTATCTATAGTAATATTATTATTTAAAGAGGTTTTTATTTATTTATTTTAAGTTTATTTTAATATAAGATATTATCCCTATAAATTTAAGGAGGTTAAAATAATTATCCTTAAGAAATTAATTAAGTTAGATTATTTAAAAGTAAAGTTATATAAACCTATAATACTTTTTTATACGTTAAAAAAGGCTTTAAAGACGGTAATTATAAAGATCTTAAGTAATTATATAAAAGAATATAAGTTATTTTTTAATTAATAAATAAAAATAAGAAAAAAATAATTAACGGAAACGGCTTTTAAAAGTTTAATCGATAATATATATATAATATAAGGTTATAGGAAAGAATACGTTATAAATCTTTTTTCCTTAAATATTATAAAAACGTTTAATAAAATAAATTATTAAAGGTTATTATATAATTTACGGAAAAAAAAGATCTTACCTTTCTTTATAAATTAAATAAAGAATTTCTTAAATAATTAAACGACGTTAATTAACTTAAAAGAAAAGATAAATATAATAAAGCCCGCGATAATAAGGATTCCTTAAAGGTTATTTATTTCCTTAATTTTATTTTTATTTTTTAACGGCCTACTTATTAAAGACTTAATAAAATTAAAATAAAAAGTTTAAATAAAAGGCTTTATTAACGATATCCACCTTTTAACCTATAGTATATTTATTTATATAAATTATTTAAAGTTAAAATAAACTTATAAAATTTATTTATAATAAATAAAAATATATAAAGCTGAATTCGTTCTATATAAATATAAGCTTATTTATATAATAAAGAATTTAAAACTATATAATATAATAATTATAATAAACTTAAATAATATAATAATAAAACCGGAAATTAATATTAAAATACTTAACTTATAAATTAATAAGAAATTAAATTAAAAAAATTATATAAGAAAAATCTAAAAGAAAATAATTTTATAAAAAAAAACCTTATTTACTTTATAACGTTAACGTAAAAAGTTACTTTATAGAAGGCTAAAACCGTTTATTAAACGGTTATAAAGCCTCTAATAATATATATAATAGCTATTTAATATATATTTAAGGGTATATTTAAATATAGGAAAAAGCCTATTTAACAATTATAAAAGGTTTAAAATCGATACTTAAGAATAATAAGTAAAGTATATAAAGTAATTCCCGTCCCGGTATTAGAATCCGAGGTTTTTATATTATTAATAAAATTAACCTTAAATTAAATAATTACTTAAATAAAACTTAAAAAAGGTATAAACTTAATTATTTTAATAAGAAATAAACGTATTTACTAAAATTATAAAAGGCCTTAAATAAAAAAACGTAGAAAAAAAGTACTTATTTTCTTTACGGAAGTTGAATTAAAATAAGTTAAAAAAGAAATTAATTTAATTTAAATTTAAGAAGTTAATATAAGAATATATAAACTTTTACTTAAAGTAAAAATAATGGAAGAGAAAAAGGCCGTAAAGGTAAAATTAACGGTAATTACCTTATAAATTAAAAAGAAGTAAATAAAGCGTTAACGTAAATATAAAAAATTAATTTTTTAAGGACAATAATACCCGGCGTTAAATAGCAATAAAGTTATTAGTAAGTATTTCTGGCGTTACGGGATTATAAAAAAAAATAATAATACATTAATAATCCAACTCTGGATTAATAAAAATAATTTAACTTACTTCTTTTTTATTATATATATTAATAACCGGATTAACGTTAATTATAAATATAAATAACGAAAATAGGACGTTATATATATATTAATTTCCTATTTATTATTTAAGGAACGTAAATTAAGATTAATTAAAAGGGTAAAGATTAACGATTATCGTTAAATACTTATTAATAAAAAAAGTATTAAGGCGGCCGTTAAATTTATAATAATTACGGGTTTATTATTATAATTTAATTTAATTAAAGAAATAAATAAAGTGGTTAAAAACTTAATTAAGAAACCTCGCTATTAATTTAAAGGTAAAAAGTAACGGCGGAAAAACTATACCCAATAAAGGGTTAAAGGGGTTATAAATACCGGAGCGGTATAAAAAACGATATTATATCGGTCAATAAAGTTATATAAATAAAATAATAATAATATACGTATTAATAAAGATATTTAATAATATAATCGGAATTTTAAAATTTTAATATTAAATAGACCCGTAAAATAACGGAAGAATAATAGGCTTAAAGGTAATCCTTAAGTAGATTTAATTATAATATTATAAATTTTCTTAAAAAAGGCATATAAATAAATTCTTATTCTTTAAATAACCGTAAATACTCTTAACCTTTAAAACGTAAGTAAAGGCTGGGTAAATACCGGTTTTTATTCTTAACGTTATAGACATCGGGTTTTTTTACGGTTATTAATAAGGTTAAATAACCGAATATTAAAGAACGCCAGAATTAACTTAATTAGATCCGTAATATAAATCAATCAATCAATCAATCAAAATTAAAGGATATTTAAAGAGGTAATAAATAAATACTATAATACTTAATATAAATTTATATATAAATTAATTATTACGGAGGTAAATCCGAAAAGTAAGTATACCTTCTTATATATAATAAAGATTAATTAACCCTGTATTTATAGCCGCTTATACGTTAGGCCGGATTATAATTAATCCGAGTTCAGACCTAGTCCAAAAGTAAGGGCCAAGACATCGGCCCGTGCGTGCGGAGTATACGTCAGTGCTGCTACGGATAAGCCACTCCAGGCTTGGCCGGGGCTAACAATTAGGGATCAAATATATTACGTATAAAATCCTATTGATATTTATATTAAGGTTACTTTTACTAATATATATATTTATAATAATTAAACGGCGACGAAACACCGGTATAACTTTAATAATAAGCTCGATTAAGGGATTTTAATACGTATCTATAACTTTTTCTTAGGAAAAATCCGTTTATCTTTATATATAAAATTATAAAAGAATATTTCCGTTAAGGCTCCGGGTTATATAAGGTTTTTTTTAATTTTTAAATATAGTTAATAATAAAAAAAAATTAATAAATAACGGGTTAACCTTTTTATTAATAATAAAATAACTATTTTCCTTCCCAATAAAATTATATTATTAAATAAACGGGATATAATATTAACGTAAAAAAAGTAATTTATTTAATAATAATAAAATATCGTCCCGGATAACGAGGTATTATAGGATTTAAATATTATTAATTAAAACAATTTAATTTATATATAAGTAAATAAAATAACTATTATTTTTTTAAACTTATTATATAAATCCTTTAATAAAATATATATATTACGTATATATTATTTTATTATATTTTTCTTTTTTTTTCGGTACGTTTAAATAATATTTAAGCTTATAATATATAGGAGGTTAATGTAAATATGTTAAACTTTTTATACGTAAATATTAATAATATTACCTTTAAGAACGTATTTATAAACGTTTTATATACTTTTTATTTTTATTATATAGTTGACGACTCTTTTAACGGCTTATAATAAATATTTATATTACCCTTAAGGCCTAATAGTTTTTTTCTTATAACTTAATTAAAAAAATTACGTATAAACTTATATATAAATATTTAAAATTATATCTGTCGCAATAGATTTAATGCCGTAAATATAAGTAAAATCGTTTTATCCTTAACGTTTATAAATAATAATTAATTTGTATAAGGTTTATTTTAAGATTTAATAGTTATTATCCGTTATTTTAAAAAATTTATTATTTTTATAACTTATACTATAAACTTTATTTACCTTAAAATTTAACGCGAATTACGTTTTAAAAAAAAATCGTTAAATAAGCCGGATTTAATTTATTATATCTATTATATGAAATAATAAATAATATTATTTTATTTGAATTGTTATTTTGGTTATTATATTAAATAAGTATAAACGATTAAATATTAAAAACGCGGATTACCTTATATTTATATTTTTCTTTTTTTCTTATATCTTAAAAAATAATTCAATTTAATATATATTAATAACTTTATTAAAACCGAATTACTTTCTCTTTAAGATAATCTTAACGATATATTTACGGATATTATTAAGAAAAATATAACCTATATATTATACGGGGTTTTAAACTTTATTACTAAATATATAATAAATAACGGTCGTAAACGGAAAAAATATAAGCAAGGATTTCTTAAACCCTTTTACGATAAGATTTATTTTAATAAAAATAATTATTTTATTTATTAACGATATAATAATAAACGGAAATAAAAGGTTAAAAGTTTTAAAATTAATAATCGCTGGATAATACCGTATAACCCGTTTATATATAAAACGTATAATACGTATATTAATATTGAAATTTATACTAATATTTAAATTATTAAATATATTTATAAATATATATATAAAAACTATAATATCGTTATTATGGTTTTTAAAAATCTTAATAATAAAATTAAATGGTATATTAACGGCCGTTATATCGGTACGTAAACGGCTTTTTAACGTTTATTTAAGTATTTTATTTACAATAAGAAACCGTCCGTTACCCGTTTAAATTATTATTTTAAAAATAAATAATTAATAAGCTTTAAGCCGATAATTACGTTATTAAAACTTAAGGATACGGCTAAAAACTCAATAAATATATTAATAACGTATTTCACGTATAATATTAATTATTTAAAGTTTTATTATTTTTTTTATTATAATTTTTTTAAAATTATAACTTTAAAAAGTCCAAAAAAATAAGAAAATATAATAGCGCCGTTAACGGGAATCAAAGGCTATTAAACGGATATATTAAGTTAACCCTTAAACCAATAATATATATTTCTTACGTTTATTATTAACTTAAGTAATAAAAGCTATATTTTTTAAGGATATAAAAATATTTAAAAATACCCGTTATAATAACTATAAAACGGTATATAAAGCGAGAGGTCTTTTAAACGATAATAGCGTATAAATAACCAATTTTATTAAGGCCGTAATATACGTATTAAGAGCGGTAATAAAATAATCCTTTATTTTTTTTATAATTTAAAAAGCTATCAATAATTTAAATAAGATTTAAGACCGGTTTAAGGATAACTTTTATAATTATTTTGATTTTTAGTTAAAGCTTAAGTATTTAAATATACGATAAAAGAATTATAATTATTCTTTAAAATATAATTATAATTTTTATTTTATCGGTTTAAAATTTATTTAAATTAATAGAAAGTTAACGAGTTTAAATATCCGTTTATTAATAAATTAATATATTTAAGTTATACCTAAGATTAATCGGTTAATCGTAAAAAAGATAAATTATAATATTAAAACGATTACGATAAAAGCTTTTATAAATAAAAATAGATTTAATAATACTTAACGTAAAACTTTTATTATTATTATTAAGAAAATCGAGTAAAATCCAGAATAAGCTTACTTTTTCTTATAAGGTACCAATAATATAAGGAAGACGTTTTTTTATACCGTTATATATACTTATTATCGGATGAAAAACGATATTGTTTTTTATATTACTTTATTAAGGATCGCGGTTTTACTTTTACTAAATAACCGTATTTCTTATTCCCGATTTAAAATACCGTTAAAGGTTTTTAAGAATTCTTATTATTATATTAAATATTAAATATTAAAAGCGGAATTAATTGAAAAACTTAAATTAATAATTTAAAATAAGGTCCCGATATAATATAAAAATTCTATTAAAGTTATTAATAATTCTTTTTAAAATATTATTAATAATAAAATTAACTTTAATAAGATTCCAATGATTTTTAATAATAATTTTATTTAGACTTTATTAATTATCCCGCGAAGTAATCGGGTAAAATAAATAAATATATTAATTAAGAATTCAACAATATAACATTAACTTATTTAACTTATTTTATATTAAAATATACGTTTTAAAGCTAGCGGATATAATACGGTATTCATAGAAAAATTAGGAAATATATTTTATAATAAATAATAATATAGTTTTATCGGCTTATTTTTAAAAATTAAAAAACGGTATTTTAATAAAAATGTATTATACGAGGACGGTTACTTTTTAGCTTAAATTACCGGCGATATTATTAATTTTTACTTCTTAAAAAACCGCGTTATTCTAACCCTTATTAATTTAATCGTAAGTAAATTAAATAAGAAAATATTAAAAAGGATAAATAATAAATCTAAAACCTATTTAAATAACGATAATATTAATATTATATTCTAATATTTAACCGAACTACTAAAGACAATCGAATTATTTAATTTATTTTAATATAAATTAAAACTAAAAATTAATACGATAGTAATATTATTATATAATATTTAATTAATAGCCGGTTTTATTAATAAGATAAAGATAAAAATATTAATAATAAGCCAGAAATTTATTAAGGTTATAATCCTTAATAATTAATTTTATAGGGCTATTTACGTCCTTTTTCGGGTAAAGCTTAACTTTATTAACGGTAAGTTATTATATACGTTAATCAGATAATAGTTCCCGGTCCGCCTATATTTTACGATTATTATTAATAAATCTTAAGGGTAATCCCTTAATAAGGTAAATATCGATTTAAGATTACCCGTATTTAACTATAGCCAGCTCTATATAGCTCTCTTAAGGGTAATAGACGTTTTATAGCTATCGGTATTATTATATAAAAAAAAAGATCAACGAATTATCTGTCAGGGTTCAGGGGTGTTGGTAACTCAGGAGTAGGCGCTACCGGGCCTTTCCCGGGCCAAGCCCGGGGTTAGTCCGGCACCCAGGAGTGTCACCGACTGGGTATATTAGGGCCTTCAACCCCTTCACTCTTACACCTCTATACTTTAGTGTCTTTAATTATACGTAATATACCCTTTACCTTTTAACCACCCTAAAGGGGCTTATATTTTAACATTATATTAAAGTTAACCCATTTACGCCCTCGTAAGGAGTAATAAGGTAAAATAAAGGCTTTTATTAATAATACTTATTAGCAGCGGATAGTAAATTAATAATTAAAAACGGTACTAAACGGGCGATAATTACGGTTAAACGTACGGCAATTAATATCCGGACGGGCCACAAAAAAACGTTAATAATTAAGACGGAAGATTATAATAACTTTAAATAGGTAAATATTAATTTTATTAAATTATATAAAGAATTAATTTAAAAGTTAAACCTTAATAAAGCAATTTAAAAGCTATAAGTAAAATAAACCTTAAAAGAATTATTATAAATTTAATTAAGAATAAACTTAGAAAAGCCTATAGAATCCTTATTTATTATTTATTTTTTTTTCCCTTAAAACCTTTAATTAAAATATTTAGTTTTATATTTACTTTATAATATAAAATATTTAATACCCGGAAGAAAAAATACTTTAAGAAGTACTTTATAATATAAAAGAGTAATATTAAACTTTATTATAATATAAACTTTATTATTTTACCTTACGATATTACCCTTATAATATAGAATCCGTTTAATAAAAGGGTTAAGAAATTTATTTTTTCCCTTTTTTTAATTTTTTCTTCTATTTATTTTTATCCCTTTTTAACCTTAACTTATTTTTTACTTACTTTTTATTTATTAAAATTATAAATAATAAACCTTAATAATCCTTTTTATTAAAGGCTTTTACGTTAAAATATAACTTATAAAGCGGTTTTTAAGGGGATCCCGATTAATTAATATTATTTATTGAAAATAAAGCTTTTCCTTAATAAAGTAGAAAAGATAAAAACCCGATAAATTACTTAATTACCAGGAACCCGGTTTCCGATAATAATTACGGGGGATATAAAGACTATATTATCCGCCGGTATCGCTATAAATTAAAGGATATTACCTTAAAAAAATTAATTAAACGTACTTTATATTTTATAAAAACCTATACTTATTTTACCTTTTAATCCATATTATTTAAAAAATTTAAGGAATTCTTAAAATAATTAAATTTTTACGTTAAAAACGTAACGTTAATATATAATATTATAAGGATATAAACGATAAAATATAAGTCCTTTAAATGGAATTAAACGATATTAAGAGGGACCTATAATTAAAGATAAACTGAATTACCCGCTTATAATAATAAAATTATAATAACTCCCTTTCTTTAAAAGATTTAAACCGTTTTAAGGCGTTAAAAATCCGTAACCATAAATTAAAAGGTTAAAATATAAACCTTATTATTAAGCTTAGAAATCTTTAACGGAATAATTTAGTTTTCTTATTTTATTAATTTATAATATCTTTTACTTTTTATAAAAAGTTTAAGTTAATTAAAATTAAGGATTTTAAACTTTTTATTAAGGAAAACCATAATTAATACCGTTTCTTTAAACGTTACGTTATTATTAAACTCCGGATAAATAAGGATTAATATTTAATTATATAGGTTTAAGTTAATTATATTTTAATATTATTAAGTCTTAAAGTCCTTAAAGAATTAAAAATAAAATATAATAATAATATTTTATTAAGCTTTTAAACCTTTAAGGAATTTTAAACCTTTTTAAACTGAATTTTTAAAAACGTTAATTAAAAAAAAGATTAAATTAATAATTTTTAAGTTTTAAAAATATTAATTAAGGACAAATTTATTATATTTTATTTTAATTTTAACCGCTTAATTAAGGTCTTTAAGTACGTGGATTTTAAAAGGAACCCGAAAATTATAATTCGTAAATTAATTACCCGATTCCTTAACCGGCTTTATGAAAATTTCCTTTAAGGAAGTTATAATTTAAATAACTTAAATAAAACCCGTATATACCTTAAGAGGATAAACCGTTTTTAACGTTTAGAATATTATTATTAATAAAAAACCCTTAACCCGAATAAAACCCTTATTAAGGAAATTAAGGAGATTATAAGAATTTATATTATTTCCTTTAAATTTTCCGGCGGAATAAAAAGTTTTAAAGGATTTAAATTCTAATAAATTATTTTTGCCGTTATAAAATTAACTTCCCTTTTAAACGTTAAATGCTTTATTTATTAAGGGAGTTATTTTTAAGCCGATTACTTTAACCGTTAACGTAATTAAAATAATACTTAAAAACGTTCCGTTTAAATTTATTATATTACCTTTAACTTAAATAAAGAATTTACCCGTAATTAAGGCGGCCGGATCTTTTATGCCCTTAAAGATATTTTATTTAATAATTCGGACGGGTTATTAATAAAAGATTAAATTCTATAAAAGTCATTATAAAGAATAAAAATATATATTGTTTTTAAATTTTAACGATTAAGTATATTAAAAGTATTAAAAACCCTTTTAATATTTAAGATAATAAACTTTAAATTATTAACGGGTTTATAAATTACGGAAATTAATACTTTTTTTTATCCTTCTTAATTAATTTAAAGGTTATTAATTATTATTTTATTAATAAACGAATTATCCTATAAATTTATATAATACTTTAAATTTCTTTTTTTAACCTTTTTCCGACTTAAGTTTATTTAAGATTATAAGGATAAATACTTACGGCCTATTATTTATATAATTTATCCCCGGATAATTATAAAAAATTATTCGGAAAGTTAATTTTTTATATTTATTATCCGGCTTAAAATATACGATACGATCCTTAAAAAACCTTAAATAAAACGGTATTATATATTCGTTTACCCTATAATTAATAAAATCTTCTTTATATTAAATTAATATAATTATAACGGGATTAATTATTAAAATACGAAGTTTATTCCGGAGTTTTTTCGGATTATAACCTTAATTTATTAAGCTTTAAATATACTTTTAAAAAGTAAAAAATTAAAGTTATTAAAGTCTTAAGAAAAGAAAAAGAAACCACCGAATAATCTTCCTTTTTTAAAGCTTATTAAAAAAAAGAAACCTTTCTTAATTAAAGTTATTAATACGGCGGCCTTTTATATTATTATAAAAACTTAAAAGGAAAAAGGGACCTAGATTTTTTATGTTTTAATAACGGACTTAATTAATTATTTAAATTTCCTTAATAATACCTTAATTAATATCTCCGTTATAATAACCTATAAGGATAACTTTATAAAGGAAACGGCTTTTATAAATAAGATTATAATTAAACTTCTAGCGGAATATTACGATTTTAAGGATATCTTTAATTATATAATAACCGATAAACTACCCCCGTACCGGGACTATAATTATAAAATCAATTAACCTCGGAAAAGATTCCTTTCCGGAGTTATATTTATTTACTCTTAAATTATAAGCTTTAGAAATTAAAAAAGTATATTATTAAGAACTTAAAAAAAGGATTTATTAAACTTAATAAAGTTTTTTATAAATCCCTTATCCTTTTTGCTTTTAAGTTTAATGGCGACTTATGACTATACGTAAATTACCGTAATATTAACGTTATTATTAAGAGGAATTAATATTTTATTCCTTTGATAAAAAAGGTATTATTTTAAGTTATTAATTATAAATGGATTACCCATTTAGATATTATTATAACCTTTAATAAGCTCCGTATATATCCGGAGAGTAAAAACTTTACGATATTCATTATTTTATTAAGTATCTTTATATATAAAGTTATACCTTTCAGCTTAATTAATAACCCCGCCTTATATTAATAATATATAAATAAGGTTTTATTCGATTATTTAAATGTTTTTATTTAGGCTTATTTAAATAATATTATTATTTATAGCGTTATTAAAAAGGAATATACCCGATATATATACTTAATATTAAAGCGTTTACGTAATATTAACCTATAAATAAATATCCGGAAATATAAATTCGGAGTTTAATAAATTAAGTTTTTAGGTTTTATTTTTATTATTAACGGGCTAAAAATAAACCCCGATAAAATAAGTAAAATCAAGGATTGGTTAATTCTTATTAACTTAAAAGCCCTTTAAGGATTTATTGGTTTTTATAACTTTTATTAAAGATTTATTCCTTAATTCTTTAAAATAATAAAACCTTTTTAAAGTTTATTAAAAAGGAAACCTTATTTATATAATCCTTAAAATATTAAAAAACTTATATAATACTTAAAGAGGCTTTTATTATAGCCCTTATATTAACTTATTATAATTTTAATAAAGAAACGATTCTTAAGATTAATTCTTTAAATTACGTTTCCGGCGGTATTTTTTCTTAATATAATAAAACCGGGAAGTTATATTTAATAACTTATTATTTTAAGAGTATATTATTGGTTAAATATAATTATAATATTTATAATAAAAAGCTTTTTATTATTATTAAATACTTAAAGAATTAAGGGTTAAAACTAAAAATAATAAAGAAGTTTTTCTATATTTTTAATAATAATTAGATTTTAAGATATTTTATTAAAAATTAAAAGTTTATAAAACGTTAAATAAAATACCTTAATATCCTTTTTAAGTTTAATTTTAAGGTTATATATTACCCGGGTAAATAAAATAATAAGGCTAACGCCCTTATTTAAATACCTAACTATCGACCTTAAGGCGATAACAATAATAGGGTTAAAAACCAGTTTTAAACCGTTTTACCCCTTAAACGCCTTAAGGTTTTAATTTTAAACGAGGGGGAAAAAGTATTAATATTAACTTATTTAATCTTTAAAGAACTTAGGTTTTATAAATAAATCCGTGAAATTAACCATACCGATAAAAGCTTAACGGAGTTTAAAAAAGTAATTAAAGAGGACGGATTATTTAATTTTAAAAGTATACCTTTAATCCATATTAAGGTTTAATCCGATATCTTTATTAATAAAAGTAAATTATAAATATTAACGTTACTTATTACGGAGGTCTTAAAGTATATTTATAATAAATTAATTAATAATTATCCCGGCCGGGATCGTATAATTAAGTTTACCTTTTAATATTTCTTTTAATTTATTTTATAAGATAATATTAACCGTTATATCTTAAATTATAATATTTATTTTAGGTTTAAAGCTTTACGATAAAAGCCTATAGGATTATTCTATTAATTAAAAATCCCGGAACGAAGATAAGTTAATTTTTTAATTAATTTTATTACCGGATTATTTAAGTATAAGGATATAAATATTATCCTTATTATAGTTTATATACTATTTAAAGGCCGATATTATATCCTTTATTACGTTAAAGAAAAAGGGATTTCCGTTAAGGAAATAACCTAACTTTTTATTAAAGAAATATTTAAATATTATAACCTTCCGGATAATATTATTTTAAATCGCGGCCCGTAATTTATTAATAAAATATAACGCTCTTTATTATATTAACTTAAAATCGACCCTTAAACCTCGATTCTTTATTATGTTAAAAATAATAATTAAATTAAAAAAATAAATTAAAAGGTAAAGTAAAAACTTTAAATTTACGTAAATTACTTATAAGACGATTAAGTATAATAATTATTTATAATGGAATTTACGGATAATAATAACTTAAATTAATTGATTAAAATAATACTTTTTTACCTTAATAAAAACTTTTATTTAAGGATATTATTTAATTCCGATAATATTAAATATATTACCGTTTATAAATAACTTTAAGTTAAAAAAGTTACCAATATTATTAAAATTATATAAGAAATTCTTAATATAATACGTTTTAATTTAAATAAAACTTATAATAATACGTTTAAGTAAATTAATTATTAATATTGGGATATAAAGTTTAAAATAAATAATAAAGTTTACGTAAACGTTTAATATTTAATAATTAATCGATTTAATAAAAAGTTAAATTATAAACGCTTAAGTCCTTATATTATTCTTAAATAATATTATTCCTTTTATAAATTAAATATTTTAAATATTTTCCGGGCTTATTATATTTTTTATATAAGCGACTTAATTTATATTCCGATTAAAGAAAAATTATTATTACCGGGATAAATTAATTTATTTTTTAAACTTATTATTATAAATAAAAAAGGTATTAAGGAGTAAAAACTTAAAGAAATTATTAATTCCCGGTATACCGGTTAAAAGTAAAAATTATAATATAAATTTAAATAAGTAAATTTATCCCCGGATAATATTTAATATTATACCGACGTAAAAGAATTCCTTTATACTTAAGGATTAATTAAAGTTTTTTATAAAAAGTACCCGGATAAGCCCGGATTATAACCCGGAAATCCAATTAATATCGTTATATTTAAGGTAGCCTTTAAGGGTTATCCTAAACGTTTAAGTTAAATAACGATTTTACCGGGCTTAAAACTCAATATTATAGGCCGTATATTACGTCCCTATTAAGTTTAAGGGCCTTTTAAGACGGTTTTATAGCTCCCCGAAGCTATTAAAACGATTACCACCAATATTACTTACCTATATGGATTATACGCCCCTTTATTAGTGCAAATTTGGTATATAAGGCAATAAGGTTGAAAAAATATTTTAAAAGGGGGGTAAATCGTAAAAAACGACACCTGCCCCGGAACCCCCCGGACGAAATCGCGTTTCAGGGCCCACTACAGGGGCCACCGCCACGATCCTACCCCCGAATGCTTACATTAGCTACCCGGCCCATAAGTGATGGGTAAGAGGGGTGGTTTTGAGTAAAAAAATTTTTCCTTTTTAGCGTGCTTATAGGCTCGAGGGCGAGCCTTTCCCAAAGGGGGGGGTAATGTTAGGGTTCAGGGGTATTAATAACTCAGGAGTAGGCCCTACCGGGCCTATCCCGGGCCAAGCCCGGGGTTAGTCCGGCACCCAGGAGTGTCACCGACTGGGTATATTAGGGCCTTCGGCCCCTTCACTCCTACACCTCTGTACTTTAGTGTCTTTAGTTATACGCAATACACCCTTTGCCTTCCAAACACCCCAGAGGGGCTTGCACTCTAACATTATCAATATCGTTTAAGCCGAAGTTTTACTTTACCGCCGCGCAAAAGCAGTATAAAGGCCGCCTCTGTTGCATGTCAGCGAGGGTATCATGCAGCCCATGGGCCGCATACCTTTTCCTATGGGCCACCGCGGTGTCCTATAGGCTACTACGCTCTCCCACGGGAGACTACGTTTAGCCGAGGTACCATACGGGTGAGATCTTTACCAAAAGTAACCCTCGCTAAATACATTTTCCTATGGGACGCCGCGGTTTCCCGTTACCTATCGTACGTAAATATTTATTTTTTAGTAAACTTCAAAACTTTAAATATTAATTATAGCTTTTATTATCCTTTATATTTTATTATTTATTAATTAACTCCTTAATATTTACCCTAATTATTACCCCGATTACCTCGCCGTCCCCGTATACCTCCCCGTCCCCGAATACCTCGCCGTCGCTATATCTATTACTAATAATTTTGCTGGCGCCGTTCCCCTCGTTAACGGTTTTATTTCTACGAATTATATATAAATTCTAGCTTTTAATTAAAAAAGTAAGGATAAATAATATCTCGAAATGGAAAGGATACGAGGCGAAGCTCGAGGCTCTAAACGAATATCGAGGGCCGAGAAATACCGCTATATTGATTATTTCGTCTTCCCTAAAGACTTTTTATTACCGAAAACTAAAACGAAGAAAAAAGCTTGGGTACGAGAGAATTACTATATAGCTAGTAATAATCGTAAGACCCTTATAAGGAAATTTATTATTAATTTTAAAAAAGCCCGTATTATTAAATACGAGGAGGAGCTATACGATCTTATTATTAAGAAATATTGCTTATTAGGCTATATAGGTTAAAACGTAATAGCGACGGCCGTTATCTAAAAGAACTTCGGTATTATAAAAAAAGAAGTTATAAGTTTTATAAAGTATTACGTTATATACTCTCTTTCGCGGCTTTTAAACTTTAAAGGTCCTTTCAAACTTATCTAATCTAAACGGGTCTTTAAGCGTATATAAATCGATTTTATCGATATATCCGACGACGCCGATAGGGATTATAAGTGGATCTATTATATAAAGGATTACTTTAGTAAGTTCTATATAATGTTTATTATAAAAAACAAGGAATTAATTATTATAATACGTATATTCCACCACTGGGTTTACTAGCTTAATATTATAAAGATCTTATAAAGCGATAACGGGAGCGAGTTTAAAAGGGTCTACGATAAGCTCCTGTTTCGGTATAGTATTAAGGTTATTAATAACCGACCTCGTACGCCACGGACTTAAGGCCTAATAAAATAAACTAATAAAACCGTTAAGAAAAGGATTGCTACCTAGAAAAGATAAATAGGAAATACGAATTAATGGGACGGATTAGAGGTATATATATAGAATTTATTAATTATTAGTTTCGAAACGAGGAAAAAACATTTTATAAATAAGCTTTTAATATAAATCTATTTATATAACGCCGTTATTTTATTATTAATTACGTACTTCTTTACGATTTTCAATTCCGCATTATTATTGCCCCATTTTTACTATTATTAATTAACTATTTAAAGAATAATTAGCGACGTCAAGATTATTACTAAGGGTATAACTTTTTTGGTATAATTTATATATATAATAATATATTTTTAGCGTTTTGCCGATATAATTCTAATATACTCTATAATAATATTAGGAAATCGTACTTTTAATAAATTATACTTATATACGCTTAATTAGCTATACTTTATATAAGCTAATATTTAATCGTAAGCCTAACTATCGCCGGATCCTTAATTATAGCTGTATAGGCTATGAGATCGAGGACGAAATTCTCGACGATAATAAGGATAAAGACGGTGCCTTTAAGTCTATAATCGACAACTTCCGTAAAAAGGTAATTAATACTAAGATAGATAAGATAGAGCGGCAGTTTCGTTAATAAATAATTAATCGTTAGCTTATAAAACGCTTATAAAACGAGTTACGGAGGATAAGGAAAAAGGAGAATCGCATTTTAAAGGATAATAACGGCGATAAAAACGGTAACGAGATTAAGTCGATACCTATAGATAATAAAAGGGATTAGTATATTTTTAAGCTATTACCCCATACTTTCATTTATAAACTATACTACGTTAATTATCGGATACGCGGAGCTTTTCGATCCTCGTATAATTCGGAAAGTAAATAATCAGATTTAAAGCCTAATAAAAATATTAAATTAATTAATAAAGCTTATGTAAACCGGGTAGAGTTCTTAATCGTTATTACTAATTCTTAAAAATCGAGTATTAAGTTTACTTTAGATAAAAAGGAGGAATCTAAGAAACCTATTAATTCCAACCCCGAAAAATTTAAATTATTAGGCGGATAAAACGGAGGATAATCGGTTAAGAAATTCAAGCTTAAATATATTACTATTTAAAACACCGTAAAATAGAGAAAAAAGTGAATTTAGCGACCTCCTATCTTTATTACTGAACGCCCTTAAATTAAAGGCTTTAAACGAGAGGCCGAAAGTCTAAGAGCTCGATAATATACCGATAACCGCAGCTCGTATAAGTATTATTAAGTATTAGAAAGCGGTTTAAAAGCGATCCATAAAGTAATTCGGCAAATAACGTAACGTCCAGATATATAAAGTCGGTTAGAAAATCAGCGTTAATATATTTTATAAGGACCGATCTAGCACTAACGATAAACGGGTTTTTAATAAAGTTACTGAAATATTTAAAGAGATAAATTAATACTAGATCGTTACTCGATAGGGTATTTTTAATCGCTATTGCCTAATTAATATCGTTAATTTACTTAAGCATAATATTAATATCGATATCCCGGACCTTATATTAGTAAATAAGGTTACCTTTTTTACTACGTTATATAATAATCGACTTCTTAAAAGGTAAAGGTAAAGTACGACTAAAGGACAAGAAAAGGTAGTATTCTAATGGGACTTATAAGTATATTAAGGCCGGTATAAAATACTTAGTTTATTACTATTAGTTATAAAGGCACCCTAATACTCGTATTAAATATCCCAATATAGCTCCATTACATAAATTTATACGAATAAACCTTAATACTCGAGAGTAACGTAAGGAGCAAAAGTAGGTAAAGAAACGTTAGCGCCAGGACGCAGTTGGACGGTAAATAGGCACCAAAAGGATCGGGTTTGGGCCTATCGATAGCGAAAGTAACGTCGACAAAAACGCAAAAAAGGCCCGTAAGAACGAAAAGCGACGCAAGTAATAAGAGTAATAAATAATAAATAATTAGCAATAAGTAATAAGTAATAAGTAATAGAAAGATAGATAGATTTTTTAATTTTTTAGATTTTACCCTCGGAAACCATAATATCCCATAGGATACCGCGGTGGCCCATGGGAAACCATACTTAGCGAAGGTCACTTTTGGGTGGGGATCTCACCCGCATAATACCTCGGCTTGGCGTAGTCTCCCACGGGAGAGCGCAGTAGCCCATGGGAGACCCCGCACCCTCGGTGACATACAACACCTCCACCTTACGTCCGTCTCACCGGTATCGGTCTTATTTCCACCTCCCGATTACTCGAACCCGTCCCGGTAGTAGGGCCGTTACGACTGGGTGATTAAAAGTGAAGAGCATGATTAAAACCGGTGATAAGCAAGGCCGGTTATAAGTAAAAAGTAGAAGTAAAAAACTAAACCCGAATAAGTAATAATATACGACTATAGTTATACCTCGGATATTACGTTAATCGATAAAATTCAGTAAATTTAGCTTTTTTATTACCGGGAATAGTTATCGTATTTAAATAATAAAAATAAGATTTAATAAAAATTTAAATAATAAGTATTTTATTATTTTTTTATACCTTTATATTCTAAATATTACGGGCCTTTCGTATATAATATATCTTATACCGGATATATTATTGGTCTATTTGGATATATTATTAACGTTATTATCGTTACCGGTTTTTATAATATTTTCCTTAATTTAAAATCCTATATATATATATATTTATCCTGACGGTTTCTTAATATAGATTTATAATTTACGCGTACGTACTTAAATATATATAAAGTATAAATAAATAAAGTAATACCTGTTTCTCGTATTCTCTTATTATAATAAGCCAAAAAGACCGTATTTACCCTAAAGATCTTACTTTTCAGGCAAGGCCTTTATTACGCGCTACCCGCTTCTCGTATTCTCTTATTATAATAGGCCAAAAAAACCGTATTTGCCGTAAAGATCTCATTTTTCGGGCAAAGCCTTTATTACGCGCTGCCCGCTTCTCGTATTCTCCTATTACGATAGGCCAAAAAGACCGTATTTGCCCTAAAGACCTTACTTTTCGGGCAGGGTTTTTATTATGTGCTACCCGCTTCTCGTATTCTCTTATTATGATAGGTTAAAAAGACCGTACTTACCCTAAAAACCTTACTTTTACGGCAGGGTATTTATTATATAATACTTTTATTACGCGATATCCGGTTCTCGTATTCTCTTATCACGATAAACTAAAAAAACCGTAATTACTTTAAAGACCTTACTTTTAAAATAAGGCTTAAATAAAGTAATATCCGTTTCTAGTATTCTCCTATTGCGACAGGCCAAAAAGACCGTATTTACCCTGAAAACCTCACTTTTAAGATAGGGCCTTTACCACTTTACTTACCTCTTACCCTTTGCACTTAAAGTAATACCTGACCTATATATGCTTTTATAGCTACCACCTAAAAATAGCGTATATATATTGAAAAACCTTATTACTAAGCAAAGACTTCAGGGACCGAAAAGGATTTCGGTGGTGTCCCAACCTCGTTAATTTTATTTTAAAGTAATTCGATATTAATCGTAATTTTATCGTTCTAATTAACGAAATTAGTATTAATTCGTTAAAAATTCGCAATTTCGATATAAATCGTTAAATTTCGTTTTTATTTATATTATTATTCTCGGGTTAATTAGTTTATTTAATATATAAAAAGCTTTAATCGCGTTTTAAACGAAATATAATAAGTATATTTAATATTCGATTAAATTATTCTTTAACCTAAACTCGCAAATAAAAAATATTAATAATATTTTATTTATTATTAACGGTTTCCAAAACTTCTTAATTAATAGAAAAAATAGTTATTAAACGATTTAAGGAATTAATTATATGATCGGTTGCGGGATTAATCAATATTTTCAAAGCCGGCTTCGTTTTTAATACTTTAAGTTTTCGAATTAAACTTTTAACGAGGGAAATAAATTAATTCGAGAATTTCGTATCCGGAACGATATCGAAATATTGTTTCTTAAAAATAACACTAATAGTTTGAATAATATTATAAGATCGTTTATTTCGGGGTTATATTTCTTAAATTTATTAAGATCGGGATATTTAATAGTTAATCAAGATTTAGTTAAAATTTTAAAGTTATTTCTTTAATCGAAATCGCTATTATCGGGATTTGAAGTCGAGGTTCTTATTTATAATTAATTACGAATTTTATTCGCAATCGGTTAATTAAAATCTTTATACTATTAAATATTTATTTAAATAATAAATAATAAAAGATAAAAGATAAAACTACCGATCGAAACGAAGAAATATTAGTTTCCCGAAAATTACTAAAAGGAAAGAATAAGATAATAATTAGTTTTATAATAGAACCGTATTTGAAATAAAAAAAAGAACTATTTAATAAAGGTTTATATTATCGAAAAAACTAATTATAAAAAGTAAAAAATAGGGCGGGGGCCCTCGTAAACTAAATACCCTATTACCGGCAACACGAATAAGTGATACTTCTAGTAACACACGTCCATAACACCAAGGCATATAATATAAGGCTTAATACTCGGAAACCGGAGTCAGGCAACCAGCAAGGAGCAGGAACGTACTTAACATATAATATTTAAATTATTATTTAAAGTAAAGATTTAAGATTAATTTTTTACCGAAATATATACGATTTAATTAATTTAAATATTATATTTAATTAAAAAAATAAACTTTTTATATCTTTTATTATAAATATAATTTTTGATTTATTTTTATATATTAAAATAAAAAAGAAAATACCGGAATTTTTCCGAATATTATTGAATTAGTCCGTATTTGATTTAAATATAAAATCGTTTTTATTCGATTTAATAACGAAAGATTTCTTAAATAATACATTTATAATGTTTTTTAATAAACTTGGGGTAATATTTGAATTATTAGTACCGGTTAATATAATTTAAAATAAATATTTTAAACGGAAAAAAAAGTTTTTTTATAAAAATCGGTTTACCGGAGTTTTTTTAATTATAAATATATTAAATAACCGGGTTTTTGTTAGGATTGCATCGCATACTTGTAAATAGCTTAGTATGAACAATGATAGATACAGGACCCGTCCTTAGTGATAGGACAGGTCTTAGATAGCAGTTGGGAGTTTCTCCTCCCAACATCATCAATAATACATACTACAATTCATGCCTACTGTGCCCGTCACAGTTTTGTCACAGTTTTGAATAATTAAAATATTGATAAAAAATTTGTTCTAACAATTTTTTTAAATACGTTATTTTTTGAGAATCAAATTCAAATTAGTTAAAAAAATTTAAATATAAAATATATCTATTCGATAAAATTATTTTTCGGAAAAAAATTATATTAGAAATTTATATGAAATATTTAATAAATTATAGAAATATTAATATTTATAGTATTCAAGTATTAAATCAAAAAAAAAGTTCGTATAAAAATGTTTATTTTTATAAAACTAAATTTTATAAAATTAATAATAGTAATATTACGTAGATATAACAAAAGCCTTTTTTAGGAATCTTTAAAATTTATAACGCCGATATTTTTTATTTTATTATAGAATTATCTTTAAATAACGATGACGCAGAAAAAAAGGGGATATATATTAAAGATAAAAAAAATCTTATTGAAATAAAAAAAAATTAACTAAGTTATTATTTCTATTTATATTTACGTTTATAAAATGAAAAATCATAAAGGAGAAATCTTTTTTTATATTTTCGCCTGTATTCCCCGCTATTATAATAATAAAAAAGAGAAATAAATAAAAAAATCGGACTTTAAAATATTTTAAAAAAAGGAAAAAAAACTATGAAAATTATTTATATAATAGTTTTAAAACCGGTCGTAAAAAACTTAATTAAATTATATTATACGGTTTTTCTCATTTTTATTTTAATTCGTAAATATTACGAAAAAGATTTATTTTTAAATCTTTTATATCTATCATTAATAATTTTAAAATTTGATCGCAAATTTTTTTTAAAATTTTGAATTTCATTATTAAATATTTAAGTATTTTTATGCCGTAAATTTTAAAATAACGATTAATACCGAAAAAGAAATTTAAATTAAAAAAAAATAGAGAATAAAATTTATTTAATAAATAAAAAAAAATTCATTTTAATGGAATAAATATTTAAATATAAATTTAATAATAAAAAGATTTTATAAAACATAAAGCGAAGTTTTATATTGAAAATAATTCTTAAAAAACCGATTAAAACATAATTATAATTAATTTGTAATGAAAATATTAAAAAAATTAATAATAATTATCGTATTTCCCGATTTAAAAATACGTTAATAAAATATTATCAACGTATTTATAAATAATAAAAAAAATAATATAATATATATTAAACGCTAAAAAATAAATAAAATAAAAAAAAATATTACTTTTTTTCATCGAATTTTATATAAATCTAAATAATTATTAATATTATAACAAGTGAAGGCCTTTGATTAAATCAAAGGTGGGTTTAGTAAATTACGTGATTATTTAGATCTAAATTTCAAACTCGTTTTGTAATTGATGCATTTGCTTATTACCCAGGTCCTTCATGGTAAACACCGTGTTTTTGGGCTATCAAAATGGGAGCATGCGGGGGTGAAGCATGGCCTCAGATGGATGGATCGCTTGCCTATCACCTAGGTGTTCCATGGTAAACACGGTGTTTTTGGCCTATTAAAATGGGAGCATACGGGGGTGAGGTATGGCCTTAGATGGATAAATCGCTTGCCTATTACCCAGGTGCTTTATGGTAAATACGGTATTTTTGGCCTATCAAAATGGGAGCATACGGGGGTAAAGTATAGCCTTAGATAGATAAATCGCTTGCTTATTACCCAGGTGCTTTATAGTGAATACGGTGTTTTTGGCCTATCAAAATAGGAGTATGCGGGGGTAAGGCATAGCCGTAAATAGACGGATCTCTTGCTTTTTACCCGAGTGCCCTATAATAAACACGGTGTTTTTAGCCTATTAAAATGGGAGCATACGGGGGTAAGGCATAGCCATAGATAAACGGATCCCTTACTTTTTACCCGAGTGTTTTATAGTAAGCGCGGTATTTTTAGCCGGTATAAATGGGAATATACGGGGGTAATATATAGCCGTAGATAGATAGATTACTTGCTTTTTACCCAGGTTCTTTATCGCAAATACGGTATTTTTAGCCGGTACTAATAAGAGTATACGGGGGTAAGGCGTAGCTTTAGGTGGATAAATTATAAATAGGTAGCTTATTTACGTTTTAGGTATTTTATGGCAGATAGGGTATTTTTAGCCGGTATAAATAAGAGCCTACGGAGATTAAGTATAGCTTTAAATAAATAAATAGCTTATTTATTATCCAAGTATTTTATCGTAAATACGGTATTTTTAAGCTATTAAAATAGGAGCTTACGGGGGTTAAGTACGGGTTAATATATGTAAGGAGCTTATTTGATTTTTAAGTTCTTTATTCGAATTACGCTGATTTTAGGCCTAGCTAAATAGGAGTATACGTGGCTTAAATATAGCCTTAAATAAATAGTAATCTGAATAATGATCTAAATAATGATCTAAATAATAATCTGAATGGTGATCTAAATAATAATCTAAATAGTAATCTGAATAGTGATTTGAACAATGATCTGAATAGTGATCTAAATGGTAATCTGAATAGTGAAGTAAGTAGGTAAGTGGGTATAGGTAAGGGTGTTAAGACATTAACAAACCGGCTCAGAGTTTTTCCGGCTTATAGCTTACGGTCGCAATCTCACTATTAAAATCACCACCCTCAATACTATACCACCAATAAACGTCGGTTTTGGGATAAAATTGAAACTGTAGATAGCTCTTAGTATACGCTTAAATATTCAATTGACAGAATTCGAAATAGAGGGGTTTCAGGGTGGATGGACGCAAATATAGAAAATGTGAAGTTTTTGGTGTTCCTTACGTGATATTGTATTCCTCTTTGGGAATTATGGCTTATTTTGTTATATAGTTAGATATTGAAATCTCCCTATTATATAATGGCCAAGTGCACCTGAAACCGTTATCTAATTGATAAGGAATTCTTGTAGTTACGTAAGGAACTTCTTTTTTTATATAAGGTTTCCTTATTGCTTAATACTAACTATATCTATTATTAAAATATTTGGTATATCTCTTCGAAGGTTTAAAAGCATAATAAGAGTTTTTTATAGTTTCAATTTTGACCTAAATCGACCAAAAGTGGGTAATATAGTAATTAAAAACGTAATACGTAATTATAAATTGCGACCGTAAGCCATAAGCCGGAAAACCCCTAATCCGGTTTATTAATATTTGGACACCCTTATTTATATCTACTTCACTACTCACTTCACTATTCAGATTACTATTTAGATTACTATTTAGATCATTATCTAGATCACTATTTATTTAAAAAGTATACTTAAGCTACGTATACTCCTATTTAACAGGCCTAAAATTACCGCGATTTAAATAGAGAACCTAAAAGGTAAGTAAGGTCCTTACTTATATAAAGCTATACTTAACCCTCGTAAGCTTTTATTTATACCGGTTAATACAACCCTATTTATTATAAAATACCTAAAAAATAAATAAGCAATCTATTTATAATCCGTTTACCTAAAGCTATACCTAACCCCCGTAGGTTCCTATTTGTACCGGCTAAAATTACTTTATTTGTTATAAGGCACCTAATTAATAAATAGGCGATTTATTTATTTAAGGTTATACCGTATCCCCGTAGGCTCTTATTTATACCGGTTAAAAATATCGCGTGTACGATAAAATACTTAAGTAATAAGTAACCTTCTTATTTCTAAGCCGTTTACCTAAAAGTAAATAAATAATCGATTTATTTAAAATTATACTTAACTCTCGTAAAACCTTATTTATATAACCTAAAAATACCGCGTTTACTATAAAGTACCTAAATAATAAGCAAATCTTTTACCTATAATCCGTTTATTTAGAGCTATATTTAACCCCGTAAGCTTTTATATATACCGGCTAAAATCACCCTATTTATTATAAAGTACCTAGATAATAAGTAAGCGATTTATTTACTTAAAGCTATATTTAATCCTTATAATTTCTTATTTATACCGGTTAAAATCACCCTATTTATTATAAAATATTTAAATAATAAACAAACGATCCGTCTATTTAAGGTTATACTTAGCCGCCGTATACTTTTATTTATATAGCTTAAAAATACCGCGTTTACTGTAAGGCACCTAAATAATAAGTAAACCTTTTATTTATAATCCGTTTACTTAAGGCTATACCTGGTTACTATATACTCCTATTTTTATAGGCCGAAAACACCGTAGTTTAATTGAAGAATCTGAACCCTGAACGAGTCCTCAGCCCTACTACTGCACTTAACCCCGGCAGGGGGGGGCCGACTACTAGTCTTTTATAAATATTTAAAATATTAAATTTTAAACAAATCCCGGCAATCGAATATATTTTTTTATTAATAATTATATTATATTATTGTTTTTATTAACGATATCGTTATTATTTGTGATTAAATTTATATTAAAAAAAATTAATCAACTTTAAAAATAAATTTTTCGAAATTTATAAAATACGATATTTAAATAAAATCGAACAACTCTTAAATATAAAAACTATTAAAATCCAAACTCTTTATTGAATTTATTTAGATGAAAATACTTATATGGGGCAAATGAATGGCGTAAGCGGAACGAGCAGAGCCAAAGATAATCTAAGAATTAGCTAAATTGTTCAAGGGTCGGGGACGTATTAAGACTTTTTCCCCTTAACCCGATCCGGACAAGTAAGATTATTATAATAAAATAACGATAAAAAAACGATTTTACGGATACCAAATAGCTAACTTTACTCAGCTTAGCTATTATAATAAGGCCGGTAAAAAGGGGTTCCGGGGTTTAACGCTAAAATAAATAGATTAGATTTTATTTACCAAATACTAAATTAGCTAATGAAATACTTAAAAAATAACGTAAGAAAGAAAGCGTAATACTAAAAAGGTAGCGCTTCGTTTACGTTATTTTTAAATTACGTAATAGCGCTTCGTTTACGTTATTATTATTACGTTATTTTAAAATGATTACGTTATTTCGTAAGTAAATCGACGATCGGGCTATTTTACCCGACCGGGCTTAATAAGCCCCCGAATACGCGGGTTTAAACGTTTTAGGAAAATAAACTACCGGTTTAATAAAAGTAAATCGACTAATAATTGTTATGAGCATGCATGCTTATAACGGCTTGCTGACGGCTTGCTGCAAGGGGCTGGATGAAGGGCTGGATGAAGGGTGCTGCAACAGAGCAAGTATTATATGCGGAGCGGCCTACTAGCCGTATGGGGTAAGGTGGCTACTAGCATCTCGGCATTTGCGGCCTTCAAGTACAGCTTGCGTACCACCACCTGTATTTACTCCTTAGACTTATTTTTTTAATTGATTATACCTTTGTTAACTCACTTCTAAGTACGGTACTAATATTAGAATAAGTCTTACCTTACTTATATTTTCTCTCTCGATAGCTATATAAATTATAGTTATTACCGGAAGGATACCGGGAGCCTTAACTCCCACGGAATCAACCTTAATAATATATATTAGGAATAGAACTAGAAGACTAAAACTTGAAATATACTAATAACCTAATTACTTATTGAACGGTATTAAAAAATAAAGAATTTTATATTTTAAGGAATATTATATATTAAAGAAAAGAACGGAATAAGTTATTTAATAAATAAAAATAATAAAAATTATTACCGACTCCGGTATTAAAAAAATAAAGAATTTTATATTTTAACCGGTAATTTTATAAGTATTTATTTTTATTTATACCTTTATAATTTATATATTAAGAAACTTTAATAGCCTTTATTTTACGGGTTTAAATAAAGTTTATTTAATAAACTTTTTAAGTCTTTTTTGTTAGTTACGTCGAAAAATAATATTAAAAATTTCGGTAATATAAATATAAATAATATTTTAGGGAATAATACGTTTACGGATACCTATTTTATTTAAATCGCGGTTTATTTAATTATAACGTTATTAAAAAAATAATTGAATATTAAAAAAAATAAAATATTTTAGGAAATTAGTAATAAATATTATTTAATTTATTAAATATAAATTTATTTTAAAAAAATTTTATAAATATTTAATATTTTCTATATTAAACGAAATATTAATATTAATTTCATTAAATAATCCGTTCGTAATAAAATTTTAATATAACCCGTAATTAAAATTTATATATATATTTTTTTAAACGAATTACGATAATTTTATTCGGATAATTTAAGTTTTAATAATTTTATTATTAATTCTATTATTTAAATTAATAATATTATTATAGCGATAAAAAGAACTTATATTAAGAATAATTGGTTATACGATTTTACTCGATCGGGCTTTATTAATATCGCAAATAAAAATATAAATAATAAAATTTTAAAATAAAAAACTTATTAATATTTACGGGTAATTTTAACGATGAAAAGCCCGTTAATTATGAAAATTAGGAAATTTAAATTTATAATAAATTTAGTTATAATTTTAATTATTTCTTTAACGATTTTATAAAAACGGTTTTCACTTATAATAATATTAACGGAAATATAACGGTTTATTTACGTTTAAAATATATAAAAAAAACTATTAATTAATATTTTTTTATTAATAATATTTTTAAATATTTAACCGAAATTTTCAAAAATCTAAATAAAAAAAATAAGGTTTATCGTGAATACCAAATACTATATTAAAATAATAATAAGAAATTCAGTATTTTCACAAATTATATATTCCGTTTAATAGGGATTTTAAAATATAATAATAATTATATCCGTAATAATATTTATAATTAAATAATAAACAAATTTAAAAACGTTTCAAAAATAAACCCTTAAATACGTTATATAACTTTAATAAAAAAAATACTTAATTAATTTTAATTATTAAATAATGAATAAATTATTAAAATTTAAAAAAAAAAGAAAATCTTACTTATATAAAAAGAAAAAAAGAATTTTATAACCGGAATTATTATAAAAAAAAATAATTATTTATTTTACCGGTATATTCAATAAAGATAACGTAAAAATTAAATGTCTTAAAATTAAATAACGTTTCGGTTTTTATTATTATTATAAATAACCCGGGTATATTGTTATTATATATCTAATAAAAATAAGCTGAAAAATCTTAATAAAATCCAAAAAATTAATATTAAATTAAAAAACTAATAAACTTTATTATTAACGCGGTTAAAATAAAAAGGCTATAGATTTCTATATTAATAAATATAATAAATACCGCTTTTTTAAATAAAGCTTTTAGGGTTCTTTATATCTTAATAATAAAAGAAAAAATTATATTTACCCTATTTTCATAAATATTAAAATTACGGAATATTTTTTTATAAATATAAATTTTATATATTTTTTTTATAATTTATTTACAATTAATATTATATTTTTATTTAAAAAAAATTATAAATAATTTTAATAATTATATATTTCATATTATTTTTTATACGATTTATTTAGTTTTTAAAATTATTTCGGATATTTAATATTATATATTAATAATAATAATAAAGTTAAACTTCTAATAAAGAATTTTTAAAAAACCGTATTTACAACGGTTTTAAATCGATATTAATAATAAACGGTTAATTATAAAAAACGAATTATTAAAATCGCTTATTTCTTTTATATTCTTTTATTATTCGTATTTCGTAAGATTTAAAAAATTATCGAGTATTTATGAAAACCGGAATTAATAATTAAAACTTTAAAACCTTTATTATTATTAAAGCCGATAAGCTTAATACCGACGTAAATCCTCCGTCGGCCAAAACTAAATAAACCCCCGTAACCCGAAAAATAAGCCGGTTGTAAAGTTTTATTTTAAATACTATTTAAGAAAATTAAAAAGCTTATTAATATTATTTAAATCGGAATTACCCTTTTTAAGATATTAATAAAAAATAAGAATAATAACGTATTCTTTATTTAAATAATAAAATTAAATAATATATTTAAAAATTATAATAAATACGTTAATAAACTTAATATTAAATTAAATATATATGAAATTTTAGCATTGGACAGACCCGTGGGGTGACGGAAGAGCAATAGGTCCAGGGGTAACCCTTAAGTGGATTCGGTCGTAGTATTATAGGTTTTCTTAAAAAAGGCATATAAATAGATTCCTACTTTTTAAACGGCCGTAAATATTCTCAGCCCTTAAAACGTAAGTGGAAGCTGGGTAAATACCGGTTTTTATTTTTAATATTATGGATATCGGGTTTTTTACGGTTATTAATAAGGCCAAATAGCCGAGTATTAAGGAACGCCGGCATTAGCTTAGCTAGATCCGTAGTATAAATCAATTAATCAATCAATCAAATTAAATATAATATTAATAAAAAAATTCGAATAAATAAAGAAAAGGTTATTTAAAAAATATTATAATTTCCTCGATATTTTTAATAAAATAAAAATAACGGAATTATTATTTTACCGGAATATAAATTATAAATTCATTGGGGCAGTGCAGATGTATAAAGGAGCGGAAGAGCAACGAGCCTGGGGACAGCCCCTATAAGGACACGGTTATAATATTACGGATTTTCTTGGGGGAGTTAGAATATAGGAAGTATACGAATGGATTATTACTTTCTGGACGGCCGTTAATATCCTTTACTTTAAAGGATAGAGGGTGGAGGCCTGGTAAACGCCGGTTTTTATTTTAACGTTATAAGTATCAGGTTTTTACGGTTATTAATAAGGCCAAAAAACCGCGTATTAAGGAACGCCGGAATTAGCCTAGCTAGACCCGTAGTATAAATCAATCAATCAATCAATCAAATTATAAATTCGAATTTATTAATAATCCCCGCGAATTATTTTATAATTAAATATATTTTTTATTAATTTTAAAATTCCGGGTATATAAAAAAATTTTTATTAAGAATTTAAAAAAGGGATATATCGTTTTAAATAAAATAATATTTATATTATTAATTTTTTTTATTTTCAAAAAAATGGAAATTTCCGTTTTTATATTAATTACCGGAAACTAAATATATTTATAAAAAAAATAATTTTTTATTATTAATCGAAAAGATTCTCGCCCGAATAATAAATTATAAATATTTAATAAAGATCAATATTATTATAATATTTAATTTATTACGTATAAGTTTTAAAAATAAAGAATTTATTATTTTTATTACGAATATAAATATATATAAATATAAAATAATATTTTTCGGATTATTTAATAAATTAATAATTTAATAATATTATATTAACGATTTTTTCTTTAAATATCTAAATAATTTCGCGTAAATATATATCGATAATATTTTTATTTATTATAAATTACTTAAGGAATATCGATAATATATCCGTAAAATATTTATCAAATTACGTAAAGGCGGCTTATATATAAATATTAATAAATATAAAATTTATATTTAAAAAAACGTTTTTCCCGGAATTATTATTTTTATTAAAAATATTCGGATAAATTTAAAAAAGGTTTAATTAATATTAAAATAAGCCCGGTTTATAACTGTAAAATAAATTTAGGGTTTTATTGGATTTTATAACTTTTATAAGCGGTTTAAACGGGGTTTCTTTAAAATAATAAAGTTTTTATATAAATTAATTTAAAAAATTTTTAAATTTAAATAAAATGAAATTTATTAAACGGTTTTTAATAAAATAAAAAAAAAAAAAATTATTATTTTAATTTTTATATTACGGTATTATAATAAATTACGAAAGGCGATATTAAAAACGGATTTTTCCGATTATATTAATATTAGTATCTTATCGTAATATAATAACGATAGAGTTTTTATTTAATAGTTTTTTATAATAAGAATTTCGTATTAATAAAATATAATTATAAGATTTATAATAATTTATAATAAGGAATTCTTAATTATTATTATTAATTTCGAAATATAAAAAATCAATTTTAAATATACGGATATCCCAATTAATATAGATATTTTAATTAGGATTTTTATTAATTATAAAAGTTTAAAATAGTTTTTAAAAATAAAGAATTTTATTAAAAATTAAATAAAATAAATAAATATTTTTATAGATTATAATTTTAAAGTTATTTATATTTCGGTACAAAAAAATTAAAAAATTAATATTTCTATAAAAATAACCGATTTTATTCTTATTTCTTTTAATAATAATCGGGAAAAAATATATATTAAACGATTTTATTTCTTAATCGTATTTAATTAAAATTAATAAAATAAGAATTAGAAAACGTTAAAAAATTATTATGAAAATAAAATAAATAAATTTAAAAAATAAAAAATATAATAAATATCGGTTTAAAATCGTTAACGATAAGCCCGGTAATTATTTTAATAAAAACGGTATCTTATATTATAAAAACCGTTTTTATATATGAAATTTAATAATAATAAATATTTTAAAAATGAAACGATATTTTAAGAATTATATTAAACTCTTATTTTGATTTTAAATAATTTATATGAGAAATGGCGACGAACAAAGGGACCCTAGAGGTTTAAAACGATGCGTATATATATAGCTCTAGTAATAGTGAGGGGAGTATATTAAGTACGATAAGTAGAAGTAACGTAATAATTAAGAATAAAATAATAAATAAATAAATAACTTATATTAATAGAAACGGCGATAATACATATAAGTAATATAATAATAATAAGCCGGATAACGCTTAAAATAAATAAGGGAATTAAGGTCAGTAAAATACGCGTATTAAAGCGCATAAAATACGTAATAATAATACGGAAATAATAGGTAAATAAGGGGGTAAGAAGGCCGGTACGGTATTAATAACGAGGGGTATAAATAGAGAAAAAAAATAAAAAGACCGCGGTGAAAATATTATTAAGGGTATATAAAGGGGAAATAAAGTTAATAAAAAGGATAAGACCTTAAAGGATTAAAAATAAAAGGCAGAGATAATATATCGCCCGGTAAATAAAAATAAAAAAACGGTAAAAAAAGCGGTAAAAACCTTAAAAGGATTCCTTACGGTAAAATAGAAGGATATTATATTAAAGACCTAATTAATATTATAGATTAAGCTAAAAAACGTAAGGGATTTCTATATAAAGGTAAAAGTAAAATTAAGGGAAACAGAGTAGCTATAAGGCTCTTTAAAGGCGGTAATAAAAACGTTAATAAAAGATAAAAACGGTAACTTAAAATTGGGTATACGAAATAAGGGTATAAAAACGGCGGCCCTTTAAACGAGAAAAAGTTAAGTAATAAAAATAATAAAAAAAGTACCCGCGGTAAAGAACAAAAAAATAACGGAAAAAAGGGCGGCCATATTAAGGAAGGCGAAGATAGTAATGGTCCGTCTATTTAATAATAAAAAAAGGAATATAACGGTAAAAATAAATTTATTATAATTAATAAAGGCTTTTAAAATAATAACGGAATTATTAATAGAATAAATTATTACGATACGTAAACTATAAAATAAAAATATCCTTTTTAATATAACGTCTTTAAAAATAAAAAAAAGCTTAAAAAGATTTAAGGCTTAAATTAATAAAGGAGAATATAAATCGGTTAAGGTTTTAAAGTAATTATTTATAGTTATAATAAATAAAATATACTTATTACGTTTTAAAGAAGCTAAAAGAAAAACTATATTAAAGAATATAAAAAGGGAGAATACGGTTTTTTATTTAAAGCTTAAAATTATTAATTATAAACTTTTATTAATAATAAAAACTTAATTCCTTAAAACGTATAAAGAAATACTTTATTATTATATTAAGCGTAATATTAATAAAAATATATAATAACATTTTAAATAAAAAGATTATTAAAAAAGATTTTTTTTAAAATAATTCGGTTATAAAATAAAGCGGTTAATATTTATTAATATTTTAAGTATTAAAATTATAAATATATTATTATAAAATATTTTAATATTATAAAATATATAATTTACGTTAAAAACTATAATACCTATAAGTATATAAAGTTAATAATTAAGGGGCTTATAAAGGATACGCTTAAATACGTTACGTATAATAAAAAGGGATACTTAATATAAAATTTTAAGTATATAATAAAAGTTAAAGAGATTAAACGTAAAGAAACCCGGATAACCGTAAAAATCTAACGGTATAATACGTATAAAATTGGTTTAATAAATTAATTAAAGGCAATTTTAAAACGTAAACTTAATTGATTAAATAATAAAAAATAAATAATAATAATAAAAAAAGCTTTTTATAATCTTAATTTTAAAGGCTGACCGTCTTACGTCTTTAATAATAACCGGGAAAATACCAGGTTAAAAAACGCTTAATTTTAATAGGAAACCGTAATCTAAATAAGTATAAAAGAAAAAGCTTTTATAAAGGTTAATATATAATATATTAACGTTTTTAAAAGTAATATAATATAACGTCCATAATAAAAGAAAAAAGTTATAATACCGATATTTAAGTTTAAAGAAATTAAGGACGTTAATATTATAATAATATAGGAATTATTATATAACCTATATATATATTTATTTATTAACCCGAAAAAAGGTTTTATTTAATTTTTAAAAGGGATAAAATAATTAAAATATACTTCTTTATAAATAAGTGGCTTAATATAAATAACTAAGATATTACTTATTATAATAAAAACCTTTATATATTCTATATTATAAAAGAAAGGGACTTAAAGGGTAACCTTAATATTTATAATATATATAACCCGTTATTAATTAATAAAGAAAAACCTTTTTTAATATTATTATTTAAAAAAATCTTAATTACTTTAAATAAATATATATTACTTAAAGATTTTAATTTATATTATTATATATAAAATAAAGAAAAGCGTATAATAAATTATATTAAATTAAATAACCTATTAATAATTATTACTTAAGTTAACTTTTTATTATTAATATTATAAAAAATTATCATATAAAAGAATTATAAATTTAAAATAATAATTAATTTAACCTTTAATACGGAAAAGGTTGCCGGCGTAATTATAATATATAGGTTATAAAAGGACTTAAAATATAACTTAAACTATATACCGATATAAATAACCTTAAATTAAACCGTTAATACGATTATATTATTATTAATAAGGAAAACGTAAAAAATAATTAAAAAGCAAAGGTTTATATAAAAGCGGAGGAAATAATAATATAATTCACAGACCTCCCTTAATTAAATAATAAAAACCGGATTAATTTCTTTATAAAATAAATAATAAAGGTATTAAATAAAGTAATCGATAAAATTATTCCAATAATAAAACCTTTTAAAGAGTTAAAACTTATTAAAATAAAGGGTATATAATTATAATTATAAAGGTGAAAAAACTAATTAAATGGGTTTTTAAGTATAGGAATTAAGAAATACTTAATTAATTAAAGATTACTTAAAAAAAAAGAAGAAAATTATTAAGAAAATTAAGTAAATATACTTTTAATCTATAATATATAACTTAAAAATTTTATTTTATAATATTTAAAAGCTAATAAAGTATAATAAAAAATAAAGTAAAAAATTAAAGTTTATCCTTAAATTCCCGTTTTTTAAAAGACCCGATAATATATTAATTAATATTTTTAACGGTAAAATTAAAACCTTTAAAAAAGTATTTTTCTTTTTTCCGTTAAAAGTTAACTTAAATAATATCGACGGTATTATATACCCCGACCCCATATTAATAAATAAAGTAATAATATAAAATATAATAATTAAGGTAATTAATAAACCGAAAAAAGATAAAGTTTTAAAATTAAATAAAATTCTTAATAAATTCTTAATAATAATAACCTTATAGTTTAAAAAAATCTTTATTTATCTTTTTAAGTATATTTCGACGTCGGTTATTATTTACGTAAGTTTAAGGAAATAAAAACGATTATCCTTAAGAAGTTTATTAAGTTAGATTATTTTAAAATAAAATCTTATAGACTTATTATATTCTTATATATATTAAGGAAGGTTTTAAAAACGGTAATAATGAAAATCCTTAATAATTATATAAAAAATTATAGACTTCTCCCCGATTAATAAATAAAAATAAAAAGAAATTGGTTAATAAAAATAGCCCTTAAAGGATTAATTAATAATATATATACGGTATAAGGTTATAAGAAAAATATATTATAAGTCTTTTTTCTTTTAATATTATAAATATTTTTAATAAGGTAAACTATTAAAGGTTATTATATAACTTAAAAAAAAAAGGATATTATTTTTCTTAATTAAGTAAATAAAAGGTTTTTTAAACGATTAAATTATATCGATTAATTTGGGATAAAAAATAAGCTTAATAAAGTCCGCTATAATAGGGATTCCTTAAAGATTACCTATTTCTTTTATATTATTTTTATTCTTTAATAATTTATTAATCGAAAAGCTTATTAAGTTAAAATAAAAAATTTAAGTTAAAAACTTTATTAATAATATTTATTTCTTAACTTATAATAAGTTTATACGTATAAATTATTTAAAATTAAAATAAGCTTATAAAGTTTATCTTTAATAAGTAAAAATTTACGGGGCTTAATTTATGCTATATAAGTATAAATTCATTTATATAACTAAAAGTTTAAGGCTATATAATATAATAATTATAATAAACTTAAGTAGAATTACGGTAAAGCTGGATATTAATATTAAAGTCCTTAACCTTTAAATAAATAAGAAGCTTAATTAAAAGGATTATATAAAAAGGTTTAAAAGAAGATAACTTTATAGGAAAAAGGTTTTATTTATTTCGCCGTATTAATATAAAAAACTACGTTATAAAAAGCCCGGATTATTTATTAAGTTATAATAAAGTTAATTATAATATACGTTACGGTTATTTAATATATATTTAAAAATACTCTAGGATATAAAAAAAGTTTATTTAAATATTATAGAAAGTCCAGAATCAGTATTTAAGAATAATTAATGGTATTTATAAAATAATTTTTATCCCGGTATTAAAGTTTAAGGTTTTTATACCGTTAATTAAAATCTTATTAAATTAAATAATTACTTAAATAAGGTTAAAAAGATATATATATTTAATTACGGTAATAAGAAACGGGCGGATCTGCCAGAATCTTAATAAGTTTAAAGTTAAAAAAAATAAATTAAAAATATTTATTTCTTTTTTTATTAAAATAAAATAAGAATAAGTTAAGAAAAAGGTTAACTTTATTAATATTCCGGAGGTTAATTTAAACGGGTATAAATTCTTATTAAACGTAAAAAAAATTAAAATTAAAAGGATTTAAAAAACGAAAATTATAATAATTATTTTATAAGTTATAATAAAGTAAATTAAGTATTAATAAAGGTATAAGGACTTTATACCTTAAGGTCGTTATTATTTAATTTTTAACGATAAAAAGATTATTAATAAGTATTTCCGCCGCTATAATATTATAAAAAAGGATAATAACGTATTAACGATTTAACTCCGGATGGATAAAAACGGTTTAACTTATTTCCTATTTACTATATATACCGGGGGTTAAATAAATACCGGATATAAGTACGGATAAAGGAAATAAGACGTTATATACGCCCTTATTTTTTATCTTTTATTTATAAAGGTTAAATTAAGATTTATCGTAAAAATTAATACTTATAATTATTATTAAATATTATCTATAAAATAAAATATCCGGGTAGCCGTTAAGTTTATAATATTTACCGGACTATTATTGTAATTTAATTTCACTATAAAAATAGATAAAATTATTAAAGACTTTATAAAAAAGGTTTATTACCGATTAAGGAAAAAAAAAAAAGCGGAAACCGGTTACGTTAATTATATAAACCGGAAAGCATTTTCTATAGCCATAAGGATATAATAATAAACGCTTATTAAAAGTCTTTAAAGGAATTAACGGCGATAATAATGTAAAAAAAATATAGATTAAACGTATAAATATTAATAAGGATATTTAAAGATATTACGTAAAATTAAAGTAATATAAATATATAAAGGTACGGAAGAATAACGAGCTTAAAAATAACCCTTGTAAGGATATAATTATAATATTACGGATTTTCTTAAGGGAGTTAAAATATAAAAAGTATATAAATAAATTATTATTCTTTAAACGGCCGTTAATATCCTTTACCTTAAAGGATAAAGGGTAAGGGCCTAGTAAACGCCGGTTTTTACTTTAACGTTATAAGTATCAGGTTTTTATAGTTATTAATAAGGCTAAAAAACCGCGTATTAAGGAACGCCGGAATTAGCTTAACTAGACCCGTAGTATAAATCAATCAATCAATCAATCAAATATTTTAAAAAACGTTTATAATTAACTTTTTTTTACTTATTTAAGTATTCGATATATTATAGAATTTATAAAACGTAATCATTTTATCCCCGGTTTTTATTTAATAATTAAAAAATATTTTTATAATTATTAAATTTATAAGAGAATTAAAGTTTTTAAAAATAAAAAGAACGGCTTTTTATATTTATTATTTATATTTAATTAATATTAAAAAGATTTTTTAATAAATTTAATTATTACGTTACCCGAATTAAAAAAGTATAATACGATATTTATTATTTATTATAAGTTAAAAAAAAAACGGCTATACGTCCTAATTACCGATAAAAACGAGGGAACTTTAATAAAGGATTTCGCCGATATTTTTCTTAAATAAATTTATCGATATTATAATTTTTTTTTATTGATTATATTAGACCGTGGTTTATAATTTATATTTATTTTATAAAAATATTTATATAAAAGGTTAATTATTAAAACGATTTATTTATTATTTTATTATTTTAAGATAAACGGGTAAATAAAACGGGTAAATATTAATATTAAAATAAAGCTCCGAGCCTATTATAATAAATAATAGGATAATTAAGTCGATTATTTAAATATAATAGAATTCACGAATAATAATTAAGAGTCCGTATCGATAGGTATAATACCGTTTTTTTTTTAATAAAAATTTTATTTATATATAAATTTTACGTCGGATAATATTATTTATATAATAATAAAAAAGCGACTTATAAATTATATAGTTAATAATTTTATTAATTATATATAAAAAACGTTAAAATATAAATAAAAAAACCATATTATAATTTAAATAAATATAATAATTTAAATTAATAAATACCGTAAGGAAATAAATTATTAAATCGGTAATAAAATTTATTTTATTATTAAAATATTAAAATAACGCATTTTTATAAGAAATTAAATTATAAAATAATCGTTTTTTAGAAAATTATCGGCTAGACGGGTTATTCGTATAAATTTACATTATTAGAAACCTCTTATATCGATAACGTTTTTTATACGGCTTTTTTAAAAATAACCGTAAAAACCCCTTTATTTTAAAAGTTAATCCTTACCGATTTTATTATTATTAATAATTGAGAAAAAAAAATAATCGATAATATATTTAATTCTTAATTCTCCCGCGGCCGATTATAATATAAAATAAATTAATTTAAATATAATTTCGATTTCAAATATTATAATATTAATCGTAACGAATTCAAATATATGGCCGATATAATAACCGAATATTATCGTTAATATTTTAATAAGCCCGGTTTTTATAACCGGTTTTAATTAAAAAAACGACGGCGTTAAACCTGAATAAATAATAATATACGATTACGGCTATACCTCGGAGAATACGGTAATCGACTTAGTTTAGCTTTTTATTAATCCATTCATAGTTATCTTTTTATTATTTTTCTGGATTACTTAATAATTACCGGGCTTCTGTTCTTAAGGTCCTTATTAATGTTACCGGGGGTTATAATATCGCGGTCGATATTTCGAGAAAAGGGGGGGTAATATTATAAGCATATATGCTTATAACGGCTTATTAGCGGCTTACTATAAGGGGCTGGATGAAAAACTAAATAAAGGGTATTATAATAGAGTAAGTATTATATACGGAGAGGCCTATTAGCCGTATAGGGTAAGGTGGTTACTAGCGTCTCGGCATTTGCGGCCTTTAAATGTAGCTTGCGCATTATTACCTATATTTACTCCTTGGACTTATTCTCTTAGTTAATCATACCCTTATTGACTCACCTCCAAGTACGGTGCTAATAATAATTAAAAATAAAACGGACTTCGGTCGTAATAATATAATATATAGCTATAAGGTAAGGTTTATATCTAAATCGGGTTAGCGTACGCTAAAATAAATTAGGATTAACCCGATTAAGGTTTTTCTTTCCCGGTAAACGAATAATTAAACAAAGTAAATAAACTCGCATTCTTACGAAGGAGTAAATAGAATGGCGAAGCCACTAGTATTGGGGAACGCCTAAATTAGCTTAGCTAGATTCGTAGTATAGATCAATCAATTAATCAATCAATCAATATTAATAAATTTATATTAAAATTTAATATTACGATAATTATTCGATGTTTGAAAAATATTTTATATAATATTAATTTCTTCATTAAAAATACCGGATAAGTTTTATTCTAAAATACATATATATATTAATAAATCGTTGAATCGATTAGTTTCGCCGTAATTTGAATAAAAATATATGGAATATTTTTAATATTATAAAATTATAACGAAAACATTATAATATTTAATTTATATAAAAAATTATATTATTATTTATAATAATTATATTAATAATTTTTGAACCATTTTATAGTTTTTTTGAATACGTTTTTTTAAATAATATGGATATTCGATATAATTTTCTAAAATTTATTTTTAAATTCTTTAATAAAGCTATCGACTAAAAAATAATTAAATAAAAATTATAATAATAAATTCGATTGTAACTTTTTTTTAATTTTTTTTTTGAAAAGATTTTTTTTTAATAATATCGCGATAAATTTTAATTAAAAAATTTAAATCGAATACGATAACATTTAAATTATTCGGATCGTTCAAAATATTAATTTTTAAGTTATAATAAAACCAAAATACGATAATATATATTATCATTAAGTTAAATAAAAATATTAAAAAGAATCGATCGATAAAAATTATATTTTAATTATATAAATTTTAACGAACGGTTTTATAAAAAAAATTTTCGTTTTAATAATATAAATGATTTATTAAATTTCTTAAATTTAAAATTCAATTCGATAAAACCCCGAAAATATTATTTTTAAATATTATGATAAAAACGTAGAAGAAAATGGCGACGAATAAAGGGACCCCAGAGGTTTAAAACGATACGTATACGTATAGCTTTAATGATAATAAGAGAAGTATATTAAATACGATAAGTAAAAGTAACGTAATAGTTAAGAATAAGGTGGTAAACGGGCAAGTAATTTATATTAATAAAAACGGTAATAACGCGTACGGGTAATATAATAATAATAAGCCGGATAACGCTTAAAGTAAATAAAGAAATTAAAATTAATAAAATGTATATATTGAAACGTATAAAACACATAATAATAATGCGGAAATAATAGGTAAATAAGGGGGTAAGAAGGCCGGTATAATATTAACGGTAAGGGGTACGGGCGGGGGGAAGGGGTAAAAAGACCGCGGAAAGTATTATTAAGGGTATATAAAAAGGAAATAAAGTTAATAAGGAAAATAAAACCTTAAGGGATTAAAGGTAAAAAACGGAAATAATACGTCGCCCGGTAAATAAGGGTAAAAGGGCATTAGGGGAAACGGTAAAGGCCTTAAAAGGATTCTTTGCGGTAAAATAAAAAAATATTACGTTAAAGATTTAATTAATATTATAAATTAAATTAAAAAGTATAAAAGACTTTTATATAAAAGTAAAAATAAAGCTAAGGGAAATAGAACGGTTATAAAGCTTTTTAAGGGCGGTAATAAGGGCATTAATAAAAAGTAAAGACGGCGGCTTAAGGTTAAGTATATAAAATGAAAATACGAAAGTAACGGCCCTTTAAACGAAAAAAAGCTAGGCGATAAAAATAATAAAAAGGATACCCGCAGTAGAGAATAAAAGGATAACGGAAAAGAAGGCGGTTATATTAAAAAAAGTAAAAATAATAATAATCCGTTTATTTAATAATAAAAAAAGGAATATAACGGTAAAAATAAACCCATTATAGTTAATAAAGGCTTTTAAGGTAATAACGGAACTATTAATAGAATAAATTATTACGGTATATAAATTATAAAGTAAGGATATTTTCCTTAATATAATATCTTTAAAAATGAAAGAAAGCTTAAAGAGGTTTAAAGCTTAAATTAATAAGGGAAAGTATAAATTAATTAAGGTTTTAAGGTAATTATTTATTATTATAATAAATAAAATATATTTATTACGTTTTAAGGAAGCCGAAAGAGAAATTATATTAAAAAGTATAAAAAAAAAGAATATAGTTTTTTATTTAAAGTTTAAGATCATTAATTATAAACTTCCGTTAATAATAAAAAGACTTAACTCCTTAAAATATATAAAGAAATACTTTATTATTATATTAAGTATAACGTTAATAAAAATATATAATATTATCTTAAATAAAAAGATTATTAAAAAGGGATTTCTTAAAATAACTTAATTATAAAATAAGGCGGTTAATATTTATTAATATTTTAAGTATTAAAGTTATAAATATATTATTACGAAATACTTTAATATTATAAAATATATAATTTATATTAAAGGTTATAATACTTATAAATATATAAAGTTAATAATTAAAAAGCTTATAAAGGATATATTTAAATACGTTACGTATAATAAGGAGGGATACTTAATATAGGATTCTAAATATATAATAAAAGTTAAAGAAATTAAATATAAAAAAACCCGGATAACCGCGAAAATCTAACGGTATAATACGTATAAGATTAATTTAATAAATTAATTAAAGGTAGCCTTAAGACGTAAGCTTAATTAATTAAATAATAAAAGGTAAATAACGGTAAAAAAAAAGAAAATTCCTTATAATCCCGACCTTAAGGGCCGGCCGTTTTACGTCTCTTATAATAGCCGGGAAGGTATTAAGCTAGAAAACGCTTAACTTTAATAGGAAGTCTATAACTTAAACGGATATAAAAAAAAGAGCCTTTATAAAGGTTAATATATAATATATTAACGTTTTTAAGAGTAATATAATATAACGTCCGTAATAAAAGAATTAAAGCTATAATATTAATATTTAAATTTAAAAAAGTTAAAAATATTAATATTATAATAATATAAGAATTACTATATAATTTATATATATATTTATTTATTAATTTAAAAAAAAGGTTTTACTTAACCTTTAAAAGGAATAAGATAATTAAAATATACTTCTTTATAAATAAGCGGTTTAACGTAAAAAATTAAAATATTATTTATTATAATAAAAACCTTTATATACTTTATATTATAAAAAAAAGGATTTAAAGGGCGACTTTAATATTTATAACGTATATAACCCGCCGCCGGTTAATAAAGAAGGATTTTTTATAATACCGTTACTTAAAGAGGTTTTAATTACTTTAAGTAAATATATATTGCTTAAAGACTTTAATTTATATTATTATATATAAAACGAAAAAGAATATATAATAAATTATATTAAATTAAATAATTTATTAATAATTACCGCTTAAGTTAACTTTTTATTATTAATATTATAAAAAACTATTATATAAGAAAGTTATAAATTTAAAATAACGATTAATTTAATTTTTAATATAAAAAAAGTTACCGGTATAATTATAATATATAGGTTATAAAAAAACTTAAAATATAATTCGGATTATATATTAATATAAATAATTTTAAATTAAACCGTTAATATAATTATATTATTACCGGTAAGGAAGGCGTAAAAAACGATTGAAAAAGTAAAGGTTTATATAAAAACGGAGGAGATAATAATATAATTTACGGACCTCCCTTAATTAAATAATAAAGACCGGATTAATTTCTTTATAAAATAAGTAATAAAGATATTAAACGAAATAATTAATAAAATTATTCCAATAATAAAACCCTCTTAAAGAATTAAAATTTATTAAAATAAAGGATATATAATTACGATTATAAAGGTAAAAAGATTAATTAAATAAACTTTTAAATATAAAAACCAAGAAATACTTAATTAATTAAAGGTTATTTAAGAAAAAAAAGAAAGGATTATTAAAAAGGTTAAATAAATATACTTTCGGTTTATAATATATAATTTAACGGTTTTATTTTATAATATTTAAAAGTTAATAAAATATAATAAAAAATAAAGTAAAAAATTAAAGTTTATTTTTAAATTCCTACTTTTTAAGAAATCCGATAATATATTAATTAATATCTTTAACGGTAAAATTAAGGCCCTTAAAGGAGCATTTTTCCCCTCTCCGTTAAAAATTAATTTAAACGATATTAACGGTATTACGTACTTTAACCCTATATTGATAAATAAAATAATAATATAAGATATAATAATTAAAACGATTAATAAACCGAAAAAGGATAAAGCCCCGGGATTAAATAGGATTCTTAATAAATTCTCAATAATAATAATTTTATTATTTAAAAAGGTTTTTATTTATTTTTTTTAAGTATATTTTAACGTTAATTATTATTTACGTAAGTTTAAGGAAATAAAGATAATTATCCTTAAGAAGTTTATTAAGCCGGATTACTTTAAAATAAAGTCTTTTAAACTTATTATATTTTTATATACGTTAAAAAAAAACCTTAAAGATAATAATAATAAGGATCCTTAATAATTATATAAAGAATTACGGACTTTTCCCCGATTAATAAATAGGAATAAAAAGAAATCGGTTAATAAAAATAACTTTTAAAAGATTAATTAATAGTATATATACGGTATAAAATTACGGGAAGAAGTATATTATAAGTTTTTTTTTTTTTAATATTATAATATTTTTAATAAAATAAATTATTAAAGGTTATTATATAATTTAAGGAAGAAAAAGATATTATTCTTCTTAATTAAATAAATAAAAAATTTCTTAAGCGATTAAGTTATATTAATTAATTTAAAATAAAAAATAAGCTTAATAAAGTTTACTATAATAAAAATTCTTTAAAGATTACTTATTTCTTTTATATTATTTTTATTTTTTAACGGTTTATTAATTAAAAAGCTTATTAAGTTAAAATAAAAAATCTAAGTTAAAAACTTTATTAATAATATTTATTTTTTAATTTATAATACCTTTATATATATAAATTATTTAGAATTAAAATAGGCTTATAAAGTTTATTTTTAATAAGTAAGAATTTATAAAGCTTAATTTATACCGTATAAATATAAATTTATTTATATAATTAAGAGTTTAAAAGTATATAATATAATAATTATAATAAACTTAAATAAAATTATAATAAAGCCGGATATTAATATTAAAGTCTTTAGCCTTTAATTAAATAAGAAGCTTAATTAAAAGGACTATATAAAAAAAGTTTAAAAGAAAATAACTTTATAAGAAAAAAGCCTTATTTATTTTACCGTATTAATATAAGGAATTACGTTATAAAAGGCCCGGATTATTTACTAGGTTATAATAAAGTTAATTATAATATACGTTATAATTATTTAATATATACTTAAAAGTACTCCGGGATATAAGAAAGAGTTTATTTAAATATTATAAAAAGTCCAGAATCAATATTTAAAAATAATTAACGATACTTATAAAATAACCTTTATTCCGGTATTAAAGTTTAAAATCTTTATATTATTAATTAAAATTTTATTAAATTAAATAATTACTTAAGTAAAATTAAAAAAATATATATATTTAATTACGATAATAAAAAACGGGTAAATCCGTTAAAATCTTAATAAGCTTAAAGTTAAAAAAATAAATTAAAAATATTTATTTCTTTTTTTATTAAAATAAAATAAAAATAAGTTAAAAAGGAAATTAACTTTATTAATATTCCGGAAATTAACTTAAATAAATATAAACTCTTATTAAACGTAAAAAGATTAAGATTAAAAGGGTTTAAAGAGTAAAAGTTATAATAATTATTTTATAAATTATAATAAAATAAATTAAATATTAACGGAAATATAGGGACTTTATATTTTAAAATTATGATTATTTAACTTTTAATAATAAAAAGATTATTAATAAATATCTCCGTTATTATAATATTATAAGGAAAGATAATAACGTATTAACGATTTAATTCCGGACGGGTAAAAATAATTTAACTTATTTCCTATTTACCGTATATACCGGGAATTAAATAAACGCCGGATATAAGTACGGATAAAAAAATAAAACGTTATATATGTTTTTATTTTTTATTTTTTATTTACGGAAATTAAGTTAAAATTCATTATAAAAGTTAATATTTATAATTACCGTTAAATATTATTTATAAAGTAAAATATCCGGATAACCATTAAATTTATAATATCTATCGGATTATTATTATAATTTTATTTTATTATAAAAATAAATAAAATTACCGAAAATTTTACGGAGAAAGCCTATTATTGGTTAAAAAAGAAAAAGAAGAACGGAAACCGGTTATATTAATTATATAAACCGGAAAGTATTTTTATAGCCATAAAAATATAATAATAAACGTTTATTAAAAGTCTTTAAAAAAATTAACGGCGATAATATATAAAAGGGTATATATTAAGTACGTAAGTATTAATAAGGATATTTAAAGGTATTATATAAGATTAAGGTAATATAAAAGTATAAAGGAATAAAAAAGTAACGAACTTAAAAATAACCCTTATAAAAATATAATCGTAATATTACGGATTTTCTTAAGGGAGTTAAAATATAAAAAGTATATAAATAGATTATTATTCTTTAAATAGCCGTTAATATTTTTTACCTTAAAGGATAAAGGGTAAAGGCTTAATAAACGCCGGTTTTTACCTTAACGTTATAAGTATTAGGTTTTTACGGTTATTAATAAGGCTAAAAGGCCGCGTATTAAGGAACGCCGGAATTAGCTTAGTTAAACCCGTAGTATAAATCAATCAATCAATCAATCAAATATTATAATAAAAAACCGGATATCTAAAAATCTTTCGGATTATTTATGTACTACGTTTTTTTAGTTTTTTTAATAATAATACGGTTATAATTATTTCATAAAATTATTCATATATATATTCGGACTTGAATAAATTATATACGAAGTTCCGGAGCCGTTTTATATATGTTTTTTTTAGTATTATTATTATTTAATAATTATTTTTTTAATTTTTTTTTTAATTCAAAAATATTTTTACTTACTTATTATAAATATAAAAAAAAAATATAATATTTAAAATTTATTTTATTACCGATAAGAATATAGTTTTAAAGAAAATAATTAAGTTTTTTTACTAAAATACTTTTAATATACATATAAATTATTCTATTTGGCCGTATCTTTAAGTATATTAAGGCTACTTATATAAATAGATATTTTTTTTTCCATTTATCATCTATATATTATCAATATATACACTTCTCACTCACTTATACTCCACATGCTCCTCTCATATATCTGACATATAAATACCACATCTTATTCATGAATGAGATAGAAATATACGTGATTCATAATATTATAGCTGATTTATGAGTTAGAAGACCGCATTTATGAATCCGACATCTTAACAAATAAGACGTGACAGCCATCCAGGATTTTGACCTCCCTCGACCTTGCACTCCCCTCAATAATTCACAATATCCGACCAAAGTCCTACAAAAGCCTCCCCCTAAGCAGCCTTAATCCTTGCAATCGTATGCCTTAACCCCTTCCGATCCCGATCGTTCAGGTAAGCAATATACGACACCGCCACCACGTACACACTCTGCGGAAGATGGGAGCAGGATACCGCGCTCTTGTCGCTGGTGAGGGTAGACCCGGCCACGCTCAACTCTTCGGCGATTGCCATGATAGCGCACAGGGGGAAAAAGACATCTTCATGACCCTGGGTTTGGCATGTGACTTCAAACCTTGCCTTCCTGGAAGCGATCTCCTGGTGCGAGGCCAGGTTGCGGTAATCGTAGGTGTAATGATCATCTGAGCCTGTAGCGTGGGTGGGAGGGTCCCAGGCTTTGTGAACTTCATGGGGCTGCGCGGCGGAGAGTTTCGAGACGGTGGTCTGCTGCCCATCTGCCAGCGGGGTGGAAAGCAAGTCCCGAGGGTCCTTTGGGAGCTTGATGCTGGAGAGAGCAAGGTTCGCCATTGTGATCTTCCGGCGCGTGGCTTGGGTTACGTTGAGAACGAAGAGCATTTTGGTTTGGATTTGTTCGCTTTTCCGGTTGAGATTTTGGACCATGCGGAATCGGTCGTCCAAGGAAGATTTGTCGGAGGAGAAGTGGCTCGTGAGAGACTGCATGACGGATTGGGTGCCGCGTCGATGCCGGAGATCTGTTTCCAGCTCTTGGAGACTTCCCAGGACGCTTTTGATGTCACTTTGCCAACGGATTTCGCGATCGCGGTCTAGGATGGACATGATCCTCTTGTCAAGCGATATCGAACTCTCTAGGCAGTGTACTTTTAAGATACCCTCGAATTCTGATTGCAGCTTCGCCTCGATGGCAGTTTCTGTCAGCTTCGGCGCCGGGAGAGACGAGATGTGGAAGAAAATATTGACGTATGATGCAAAGCGGTAGAAGGGTCCCCGCTCGGAGGACTGTGCTTGATCGTGTATGTATTCCATCTGGACCTGGGATCGGACGAAGGCATCCAGGAAGAGGTGGAGGTGAAAGTTGAGGTTATCGTGATCGATCCAGAGGCCTTCGATAAACGCAGCTATTTCGTCGACTTGTTGCTGTAATGACAAGGCGCGCAAAGCTAGATCACTTCTATGTCAATACTCATCCGAGGTATGCATAGTAGATATTGTTAGGGAATTGTTTACCAATGCTTCCCAACAAACTCTCCTCCGTTCCGAAGCCAGACTGCCAATTCGTGGCAACATGAACCATCGACAAAACCAAATCCTTCAGCTCCATCGGCGCAGCCATCAGTTCCGCAACCTCAGACGCCAGACATTGACCCCAGTCTATGAAGAGGGAAGGCTGTGCAAAACCTTGCTCATAAAAATCAACAAACCAGGGTGACTTCGGTGCATCGGCCGGCCAGACCAGTGCGGCATCGCAGAAGCTGGTCAGCTTTCTCCGCCAGACCCAGGATGCGCATGCGAAGGTGTGGAGCGTGTGGTAGAACAAGCCACTGAGGCCGGTGAGGCAGAGAGCACCCGTGAGGATGACGAGCATGCGCATTGGGAGCTGGTTTGAACGGGACGGTTTTGGTGCAGCGTAAGCCAAGTAGCAGCCGGTATGGCGGTGGGTTTCGGGAAGGACTTGGTTGAGCAGTCTGGTCTGGCGAGTGCGAGGCTGGCACCGAGTGTTATACAGTAACACCCCCGCCACTGACCTGAACCCATAAGTAGAACGGCACATTGCATCCTTGCGACTCTCCTCCAACAACCAGTAAAACCACATTCCCAGTGGTCCCCATGGCAGTGCCACGTCCAGACACGAACCCACTCGGGTGGAACCCACAGCAGCAGGATCTCTACCTCCCCCACCCATGGGCGCGAAAAATGGCAGCCGAGAAACAGGCCCACTACCAACACGAGACCCTCTCGCACTCACAGATGTGCGACCTGAAAGTTTCCTGTTATCGCAAAGAAGAAAAGCTACACAAGACCCACACTGGCTATCATCTCCATGAGATCCAGATGTTCTGCCGCGTCTTCGCGGAGAAATGTCCTGAGCTGGGTAAAGAGCTGGGTTCTCGCGACGAGGACAAGGGGATACAGTGGGAATATCGCGGTTGTTTGCTCTTTGCAGTCGTCTGTTTCTTGATGACTATAGGGTGGGCGTTGAGTAAAGGGTCGAGACGGGCGGGGATGGTCGGCTGTGTCGCCGTGCTTGCTATCATTATCGGTGGTTGGATATATTATCACGGACCAGGCGCCGTATAATTGATCGCTAACGATGTGAGTTGAGATGTGTCATGTTACCCACTTGGAAGGGAGACATAGCTGACTTTGACCTCTCCTTGGATCAGCGATCTGTACACGAGGTTGAGCTCATGGATTGCAAGATTCAAGCTGTCAGTATTTCTGGAAGCACCACCCAAAAATTGGGAGGGGAGGGGGGAGGGAAAGCTGGGGAGCCAAAGCTAAAGACCATGCCCATTATCGCCCTTCTTTTGCTGTATAGGCGCAGAGCCCAAGCATTCTTCCACCTCCCCGTAATTGCCACCATGCTTTTAGCATGCAAGCTCATGGATCCAGGGCCAGTGCACGCTTCCAGCTTCCCGTGCATGCTATGCCACCATTGTCCTACTGCGGCAGGCCGCATCTGATTCCCCACATGTACTACCGACCCTTCGCTGTGCAAGCCAAGAGAGAGCCAGCGCCCAAAGCCCACTCAATCCAGATCGAAAAGTCCAAAACCCTACCTATTAACAAATGCACCCTCTCAGCAAATGCACCCTCTCAGCAAATGCACCCTCTCAGCAAATGCACCCTCTCAGCAAATGCACCCTCTCAGCAAATGCACCCTCTCAGCAAATGCACCCTCTCAGCAAATGCACCCTCTCAGCAAATGCACCCTCTCAGCAAATGCACCCTCTCAGCAAATGCACCCTCTCAGCAAATGCACCCTCTCAGCAAATGCACCCTCTCAGCAAATGCACCCTCTCAGCAAGCCCTTTGCTCACCCTTCAGCAAGGCCTTCAGCAAAGCCTTCAGCAAGCCTTTTGCTCACCCTTCAGCAAGCCCTTTGCTCGATCCTCAGCAAGCCCTTTGCTCACCCTTCAGCAAGCCCTTTGCTCACCCTGCAGCAAGCCCTTTGCTCACCCTTCAGCAAGCCCTTTGCTCACCCTTCAGCAAGCCCTTTGCTCACCCTGCAGCAAGCCCTTTGCGGAACCCTTTACAAAAGCCTTTACCATAATGCGACGCTCGATGCCCGTATACTCCCACCGCGACAGGCCCAAAATTACCGTGATTTGGATGGAGAACTCAAAAGTTAAGCAATAGATCTGAAGTGGTTTTAGGGGTGGTTCCGGGGGTGGTTTTAGGGGTAGTTTTAGGGGTAGTTTTAGGGGTGTTTCAGGGTAGTTATCAGGTTAAATACCATAAAATACAGTTTAAACCCGATATTTTCCTTTTTTCAGTCGTTTAACGGTCGTAGGTTTTAACTTAAAAAGTCCGTTAATAACCCGTTACACGTTAATAACCCGTTAATAACCAATTAATAACCGATTACCAACCGGTTAATAACCGATTACCAACCGGTTAATAACCGACTACCAACCGGTTAATAACCGACTACCAACCGGTTAACAACCGATTACCAACCGGTTAATAACCGATTACCAACCGGTTAACAACCGGTCAATAACCGGTCGACAACCGACTAATAACCGGGATTTAATTGACTTAAAATCTTGAAATGTGGCCTTATAGTATTTTTATACGTATACGATAAAGTTAACGTAACTTATAATTAATATATAAAATATCTCTTAATTTCTATATATAACGATTATAAAGAATTTCTAAAAGCTTAAGTATAAACGTTATTAATAAAAAAACGAAAATATGTTAAATATATTAATTTAACTATAATTTCATAAAATAAAAATAATTTTTTTTTATAGCGGGATAACGTTAATATCTAAAATAAATAGTTTATTAAGCTTTTTAATATTAATAATAAAGCGACCTTTTTCTTTATTAAATATTAAATATTTTTAAATTATAAAAACGGGATAATTAATTAATATCGGTTATATAATTTATTATCACCGATTTTATATATATATTTTATTGAAAACATTATTAATAATTTTACGCTTTTTAATATTTTATAAGTAGATTTTCGTTTTATTAATTAAACGCTATTATTAGTCTATACGGAGCTCTAGCTTTATTTATTTATTTTTAAAAATATCGATAAAACTATTATTTTCTTAAATAATAAGGTATTTAACGATTAAATTAGCGAACCGCCGTATAGTCGGTATATCGCTATATATTATAATTCCGTTAAGTAACCTGGTCTTTAAGATATTATTAGAGGCGACGCTATTATTAGAAATAGTAGCTTTAATAAGTTCCGATTATAAGATATTGGATTTTCGTATTTTAATAATATTGTTTAATTTAATAAATTTACGTATAAGTTTATAGTCCGTATTAATTTGGAAACAATTTTTATAATTTAATTTGGAAATATATTTAAAGCGGAGATATTTAAGTATTTCTATCGGATAATCCGACTTATTTATTACTTAAATTATATATATAATAGAATTAACGAGGTATAAGTATAGTATTATATCCGTATACTCGTTGGGGATAAATAGGAAGTCTTTGGTATTAGGTAAAACTAGATCTTTAATAGGTATACGAACTTTAATATACGCGGGTATTATTATCGCTAATTTTATATAAATTTTACGACGGATATCCTGGATATTACGTTGTTTAACGTTAATTTATACTATAATTTTATAGCTTTCGATTTAGGCTTATCCCTTAACGATATTAAATATAATACTTTTAAGGCCAGTAATATTATTCATAATTAATATGCGTAGGTGTTAACCTAACTTTTTTTTCTCCGGTTACGGAACCGGCATATGCTTAGATAACGACCGGATTGAACCCGGATCGAATCCGGTTTAAGACCAGAAAAACCATTCTTTACCCAGATTCTAATGGTTTCGAGCCCAGACCGAGCCCGGATCGAACCCGGATTAATTTGGGATCGAACCCGGATTAAACCCGGATAAAGTCGGTTATATACTGGTAAGTAATTTTTTATAACTATTAACCAGTCTAAGCCAGATTTAATCCGGGTTCGATTCCAGATTAATCCGGGTTCAGTTTTAACTTGAAACCCTTATAATCTATAAAATTAAAAGAAATAATAAGTATATCGACTTAATAAATTACTATAAAGATATATATTATAATAAACTATTATTACCCCCGGAATTACCCCCGGAACTACCCCGGGGATTATACCCTATAAGCCGCCCCGGAATTACGCTTAAAAATTACCCTTAAAGCTATTATTAGAGCTCATAATAAATTAATGTCCTAAATATATTCTATTAGTTTATTATTATTATTCTTTTCTTATTCCGGTTTAATAAGAGCTTTAATTATATAAGTATTACTTTATAAATTATATAAACTGAAAATACGTTAATCGGTATTTTACTTATAAATAAATATATTAAAAACTGGATTTTATATTTATAATATATAACCGTTATTATTTAATAGTATAAATAGTTTAATAAGGTTAATAACGAAAAAAGGGTAACATTTATTACGGTATACGTAGAAGATAACCTAATTAAAATGAACCTTAAGATCGCATATAAAAATAAAGTCTCCGGTATTAAAAACGTGGCGTTAATTATATTTATAGAAGCCTTTATTAAATATTTTACTTTTTAAGGAAAGATACTAACTTATTTATAAATATGATTCTTTAAAATTACTTTAAAGGTCTTTTATTAAGGTTAACGACTTTTCTTCCCAAGATATCCTTAAAGGTATTAAGTATTTATTATAAAAATAAATATTAAAAGGATAAATTTATTAATTTTATAGAACTCTTAATAATAAATAACCCTTATAGTTTAAACCCCGTTAATAATACGTATATAAATTAATATTAAAGATCTCCTTTAATAATTTACGTTTTTTTAATATTTTTTTCTTAAAAATTAAAAGATTATTCGTTTAAAGAAGGAAGCTTTTAATAAGAAAAGGATATATAGAATCTATAAAATTAAGAGCTTTTATTAATTTAAGGTAATTATAATCTTACTTATTAATAAGATTAAGTTTAATTAATAATAAGAAGATATTACGTGAAAAGAGGTACCTTATTAAATTAAGGGGTATAATATAATCTATTATTCCTTTATATAGCCTATAATTATTAATAAGTATTCTTATACTTATAATATACGTATATATACTTTATTTCCCCTGTTAATACGTTTATATTTATTATTAATCTATACTTTAAAGCTTAGTTAAAGAAATAAAAACCTATATAGAAGTTTAATAGCTTTAATAACTTTTTATATTTATTAAACTTTAACTTTTGTCCTTTTATCTTTTTAATTTTACGTTATAATTTAATAACTATGGTCTTTAATACGTTAAATAACAGGTTTAATATCGTATTATCCTTGGGGTTATCTTGTTTATCCTTAATTAAGTTATTTTTATTACTTATATATATAACGTCTATAAAAGTCCAATCCTTACTTATTTAATCGTTATTATCTTATATATTTAATAAAATAATATTATAGGAGCCTAATATAAATTTTTATATTATAGAATAATTAATAAGGTCTTTATAAACTTATTAAATGGTAAAAATAATATGACGGACATTAACGGGATTAATATATAATTGGTTGTTAACGATAATATTAAATAAAACGATTTAAATAAATACTTTAACGATAACTCATAATAAGGTAATCTTAATCTTTATAACCCGCTTAATAATTTATAGAAACGGTAGTTTAAATTAAATAATAATAATATATTTACGTAAAATTAATAAGAAAAGAATATTTATTTTATTTACTTTAAATAATAATTATAATTAAATATATTCTAAAGGACTTTAAATATGAAATTAATTAGGTAAAAAGTAAAAGTTTTAGAATACTTTAATATATATAATATTATTTTTCTTTATTAAAATTATAATTATTAAGTAATTTTATATAACCTTATTTAATCCTTTTTATTTTAAATATAATATATTATAAATATATAATTAAATAAGATTAAATAAGGGTATTAATTTAATAATTAATAGATCGTTAACTTTAATACCCATTTCTATTATATACTTAACTTAATCCTTAAAGGTTATATTCTGTACCAGCTTTTATTAATAAATAGTTTAATCGTAATATTTACCGTTTTATATAAGGTTAAAATTAAGGTTATTTCGGTTATTTATTATATATTAATAGGTATAATATCTTTATTTTATATTATATCTTAAAAAGCCGTTATTATTTACTTATTATAGTATATCCTTAAAAAAAGCGATAACAAGAGTATATATAGTTATAACCGTATTATTAATAACGAACTCCGTAGTACAATCTAGCTCTTAAATAGGTTTATAGAAGGCTTTTATAACGTTATTTAAATCTATATTATAAAGATTAAAGTTAAAAATAAAAACGTTAATAATCTTCTTCCTTTTATTATATAATAAATAAACAAAAATAAATTAAAAAACTTTAAATACTTAATATATATTCTTATATATATTAAAGTTATTAATAAATAAAAGGTAAAAAAACGATTAATATAATTTTATAAAGACCTACTTAATATATTTACGGTTAAAGTAATTTATTTTTAATTCGCTTTATATTAAATATATTTATTAAAAAAACTGATAAATATAATTAAGTTTATTTAAAATATATTTAATAAAGTACTTATTATCCGCATATAAGTCTTTATAATTAAATTTATTATTATTAAAGAACCGGTCTAGAAAAACCGGAATATACCGTTCGATTTATTAAAAAAATTTATAACTTCAGGGTCCATTTATAGAAATAACTTGTTTAAACCTTAATAATATAAATCTAAAAAATACCTTATTTAATAATAAGATTAATTAATTTACATTAAATTAAAATTATAATAAAATAATTCTTATATTATATATTTTTACCGATAAATATTATTTTAACATACTTATTATTGCCGTAATTAACTATATTATTAAATATAATTAATTCGCCTTTTTGGATATATAATATTTTACTTAAGGTTAAACGTATTAATAAGCCTTATAAATTTAAGTATTATAGTTTTTTTAATTTATTGACGATTTTAATAATATTAAAATATATTTTCCGTATAAGCCTTATTACCGAAAAAATAATTAAGATTAAATCGATTGGATTATATTAATATTATTATATTAAACGTTCAATTTAAATATATATTTAACCTTTTATCTTCTTAATGAAAAAAGGCTGTTTCTTAATCTTAACTTATACTAAACGTTATATAAGTTATACTAAAGGTAAATACCGACGTACTTGCCGCTTTAATATATTGAGTTTATAAGGTAGCATACGGATTTTATCCTCGTTTATATACTACCTCGTAAACTTAATATATTAAAACGGTCTTACGATCTAAAGAATTTTACGTAATTTAATATATTTATTTTTCGATTAATTAATTTTTTCAAATTAAAAATATAAAACGATAGAAAACGGTAAAAATAACATATTTTTTTTACCTATTTATATTATATATTTATAAAACGGGGTTAAAGATAATAACCATAATAACAAAGGCTAGTAAAATATTAATAAAAGTAATAAATCTTATAATATTAATGAAAGTATTAAATTTTTATTATTATTTAAATCCTCCTTACTATTATTATTATTGCTATTTGGGGGATTTAGATTTTTAACGAGGTTCCAGAATATTAATAGGTACGTATCTTATAAAATATTATAATTGTCACTAGACTAAGTATTAATATTAATATATTATACTTTTAATATATAATTAATTAAATAATTATGATAAATAAATTCTTATTCATATTTATATTATAGATTTAGTTAACCTTTTCTAAATTAATATTATTATTATTTTCGTTTTCAAATTTATACTTATTATTAAAGCCGTTAAATCTTAAATATCCGTAAAAACCTATAAAAGGTAAATTTTTATAAAAGTTTTCCGTAAATTATAAATTGTTGTCGTTTAATAAAAGGATTAATAATAATATTAATAAGACTTTAATAATTATAAAATCCGGAATAATAACCTCTAATAATGTAACGGTTAACTTCCTTAATAAGATTTTAATAGGTATATTATTTAAAACATCTGCTTACGTTAATATATTTAATGGAAGTATCGATGGAATATTAATAAGCAGTTAATCCTTTAATAAAGGTATAACGGGCTCGGTAAGTTCTATTAAGATAGTTAATAATTATTCCGATTAAGGATACGTATAATTTAATAATAGCTATTATAAAGTAGCTTATCTCGTACTACGTAGCAAAGGATAATAAGAACTTATACTCTCGTCTATATTTTCGTCTACACTCTCGTCTACAGGCTTATCAAGCTCATTTAGAAACTCGTTTAAAGGCTCGTCTATAAGCTCGTCTACAAGCTCGTCTGGAGGCTCGTTTATACTCTTGTCTATAGGCTCGTTAGGCTTATTAAGCTCGTCTACAAACTCGTTTACAGGCTTATTAGGTTCGTTTATACTTTTATCTGTATTCTCGTTTATACTTTCTTATAATTCCGAGTCTACACCTATGGGATCTTATTATATTTTTCCCGACCGGGAACAATTCATAAGATGAAAACGTTAATTTATATAGAATTAAAATAATAAGAATAAAGATATAAAAAAATAAAACGGAAATAAAAATATAAGAGGATAAAATTAATAAGGTAAAAAATAGTAATAATAGTAACTTCCTATTATAAATAATAAATATATATTATAGAAAATATAAAAGTAAATAATAATTTAATTCTATTTATAATATTTAATATGAATATTAAGGGTTATACTACCCTCCTTATTATAATAATATTATTAATATTAGAAATTTACTTAATAAATTAAAAGTTAATATTAAAAAGTAAATATATATTAATTATTCTTATAGTTAAGTCGAAGAAATTAAAATCTATAAAAGGCTATAATAACCCTTTTAGCCTATTATAATAATTCCCTTATATATAGTCTTAATTAAATATTAAACCATATTTAACGAACTTAATAATATAATATCTTTATTAAATAAGGGAATAAAGCTATTAACGATTATAATAAAGTTATCCTTTCTTAAGATATAATCAGAAAATATAATAATAATTTCATTCGGATTATTTGGGTTCTTAAATATTTTCCGATTAAATATTATTATAAATTCTAGAATAACTTTATCAATAATATGCTTAAGTTATCTTATATTAATGTCAGGTACTGAGAGTACTGAGGTAAAAAGTGGGTGTAATATATATGATGGTTGTCTACCTAGCTATGAAGGTACGCAATATAAGTGTGCGCGCCAAGCCACTATACCCCTTTGGGTACTAGTGCCCGATAAGCTCTTGGTATACGTACGTTGCACATAATAAATATACCACAAAAAGAAAGACCGCAACGCCCTCGTTGCGACGGTAAGGTTGAAGTCTCCATTGCTAAGAGCGGCTCCGGGGCCAGGGAATAAGTATAACTCGCGCCGAGCATACTGGGGAAGTGAAAATATATTGTGGTTATTAAGCATTAAGGTACTATAGTATTAAAATATTGAAAAAACCGTATGCCGAAGGATTATCGTAAAGACATAGTGTTAACCCGGGAAATAGTCGTGGATTTAAGTGTTTTATAATTAAGCTGAATCGCTTAAATCCGTGATGTCCGTAGATTAGCCGAGGCGGGTCTTATTTGGCCAGCCGTACGGAGGGGGTAATCCTTATAAGTATGGCAAGGCTTCAACTATTATCCAGCCGATTTAAGTATACCTTTATTAAAGGATTGCTTATTTAAGCCTTGATCTTTTGAACCTCCCGTGCGACGTCCGCCATAATGCGGGTGGCGGCCTTGCGGAGCTCTTTATTATTGTCTTTAATAGTGCTTCTATAGTTGTCTACTGTAGATGTATGTGGCTTAACTGAGGGCTTTTTCTTATGCTTAATTTAAGGCGAAGGTGGAGCAAATTTGCGGTAGAGGTCTTTAAGTGTCATAATGGGTAACATACGTGGTAGTAACACTTTGGCGGAGGGTGATAATTTGGTAAGAGATTTGAGAGGTACAAATCTCATATAGAGGTCGTATATGGTGAGGTAAGGTTTCGGTGAGAAGCTTAATGAAGCTGTAGATGAAATAGATGATATAAGGCTGGATTCTGAAGGTAAGGATTGAGATATAAGTGATCCAGATCGCGATTTAAGAGCTGCTGAGTATAACAATGACGAGGATGATGTAATCGAGCTAACTGAAGCTGTTAATACAATAGATGAAGGCATGACGGTAAAATGTCTAGTGAAAGACTCCGCTTGGTGTAGGGATTAGGTGGATACGCTATAACGTAGTCATTACTGTAAATAACAGGGTGTTAGAGGCTGTACAACATTTATATTAAAGGCTCAGATGACTGAAGCTATTGCTACCATTGTCAGGTACTGAGAGTACTGAGGTAAAAAGTGGGTGTAATATGTATGATGGTTATCTACCTAGTTATGAAGGTGCGTAATATGAGTGTGCGCGCCAAGCCACTATACCCCTTTGGGTACTAGTGCCCGACAAGCTCTTGGCATGCGTACGTTGCACATAACAATTAAAGGAATATAAATTAAAATAGTTATAACTATATATTACCAGGAAAGGATATTTTAACCGACGGGCTCGTTTTACGGCCTATAATATATAGCTTATATTATATAACGATTTAATTAAGTATATACGTCGATACTTACATTATAAATTTAAATTAATAATTCTATAAACATAAATTATTAATAAGATTATTATTTTTATATTAAAGTAATTAAATATATTAATACTTTTAATCCTTTTAACACTATTTTATTAGGATATTATTAGTTGTACGTTAATATATAAAATCTTGAATACCATATAAATAATAATTAAGCTTATAGGAATATTAATAAATATAAAATACTTTTCTTTATCGCAAATAGTTTATTTATATTAATAAGGTTTATAGAAACTTATTATAAATAGCTTTTTATAGATATTACTTACTTATTTAATAATCGTACGTAAAAGACCCCGAAGTTTAAAGGTATCCAAATAGAACTTTCGCAATTATAATATAGGATTAATAAGAAGGTCTCGGGGATAATCCTTATCATTATTATCGTTATCCTTAATACTATTATTATTATTATTACTGTTATTATCCCGGTTATTATTATTATTATTATTATAATTATTGTTATTATTATTATTACGATTATCGTTATTACCATTATAGTCTATTATAGGTTAATCGTCTTTATTAAAGAAATCGGCGTTTTTTATCTTTAACTAAATATTAAGTTAACTTCTTAAAGATAGCGACAAACAACGGGACCCCAGAGGTCGAAAACGATACGCGCGTGTACAGCTTAAGTAACAGTGAGAATAAGGCTTTAAATACGATAAGCAGAAGCGGAGTAATGGTAAAGGTAAAGGGGGAGGAAGGGTAAACGGCCCCTATTAATAGAAATAGCGATAATTCATATAAATAACGTAAAGATTATAAAATAGAGAGGTTTTAAATCGAATAAGGGGTTTATAATTAACAAAATACGTATAAAGAAACGCGTACAACGCGTAAAAGTATTATTATTAAGGGGGGTAAATAAAGAACGGAAGGGATGAAAATGGTACGCGATAACGGATAGAAATTAAACGGAGGCGGAAAAAACATTATTAAATATATATAAACGGGGAAAAAGCTAAATAAAAATAAAGGGATACCTAATAAATAAAAATAGGTTATAAAAAGAAATAACCGTTAAATATACGGAAAAAAAGTAATAAAAGAAAAAACAATAAAGGCATTAAAAGGCTTCTTTACGATTAAGTAAAAAAATATTACGCCGGAAACCTAATTGATACTATAAATCGGACTATAAAGGGTAAGAAACTTTTATATAGATACGGGGAAGGGTTTAAAGGAATTAAAGAGGTTGAACGGAGTTTAAGGGACGGCAGTAAAAACGTTAATAAATAAAAGCGAAAAAAGATAAAAAGGATATATATAAAATAAAAAGGTAATAGAGAAAACGCTATAAATAAAAACGGAAACAAATTAAACAATAAGGGCTATAAAGGTAATACTTATATTAACGGCGAAAGAAATAAAGGCCGGAAAGAAAATAATAATATTAAGGAAAACGAAAATAATAACCGTATAATTATTAAACGAAAAAAAAAAGGGCATAATAATAAAGGTAAATCCGCTATAATTAATAAAAACGTTTAAAGTAACAGAAAAGTTATTAATAAAATAGATTATTATAATGCGTAAATTATAAAATAAGGATATTTTCCTTAATATAACCTTATTGGAAACGAAAAAAAGGTTAAAAAAGTTAAAGGGATAAGCCGGTAAAAAAGGGTATAAAACGGTAAAAATATTAAGGTAATCTTTTATTATCGTAGTAAACGGGATATATTTAATAAAATTTATAAAAGAGGAAGGGGAAGTTACCTTAAAACGGATAAAAAAATATAATTTTCCACTTTAAACTAAAGATCATTAATTATAATCTCCCTTTATAATAAAAAGGCTAAACGTTTTTAATTATATAAAGAAATACTTTACGGTTATCCTAAATATAACTTTAATAAGGATATATAATAATATTTTTAATAAAAAGGTAATAAAGGGTAAATCCCTTAAATGAATAAAACCTTAAGATTAAATAGCGGATATCTGTTAATATTTTAAGTATTAAGGGTATAAATATATTATTATAAAGTACTTTAATAATATAAAGTATATAATATATATTAAAGGGTATAATACGTATAAATACGCTAACTTAATAATAAAGGGTTTAATAAAGAACGTATTAAAATACGTAACATATAAGAATAATAGTTATTTAACGTAAAACTTATAATATATAATAAAAGCGAAAAAGATTTAACGTAAAAAGATTAGGATAATAATTAAGGTTTAGCGTTATAATTTATATAAACTTAAACCGGTAAAGTAATTAAAGGTAATCTTAAAACGTAAATGAAGCTTATTAAACGGAAAAGGGTAAAACGTAATAATTAATAACGTAAAAAAAAGGAAACTTATAATAATATTAATCTTTAAGGCCGGCCGCCCGACTAAAATTGCTATTATAATAAGGAGATTAAAATAAACGATATTTAACCTTAAAAAAAGGCCGTTTATATAAATAAAAGTCAATAAAAAGAATCCGACGGATATTAATATTTAATATACTGACGCTTTTAAGGGTAATATAATATAACGTACATAAAGAAGTAATTAAAGTTATAATATTAATACTTAAATTTAAAGAAATAAAGGATATTAATATTATAGCGATATAAAAATTATTATATAACCCGTATACTTATTCTTTAATTAACCCGGGTAATGGTTTTTACCTAGCCTTTAAAGGTAATAAGATAACGTAAACGTTTTTTTTATTAATAAAAAACTAAATATAGATAGTTAAGACGTTATTTATTATAAAAGGAACCTATATACGTTCTGAATTATATAAAAAAAGGGATATTAAAAGTAATTTAAATATTTATAATATATATAATCCGTTATTAATTAATAGGAAAAAACCTTTTATAATCTTATTACTTAAAGATATTATAACCGTATTTAATAAGTATTTCTTAATAAAGAACTTTAATTTTTATTATACTTAATAAAACGAAGAAGATTATATAATTAATTATATTAAATTTAAAAAGCTATTAATAATTATTATACGGTTTAATTTTATATTATTAACATTAAAAAAGGCTATTATATAAAAAAGCCGTAAACTTGAAATTACGATTAACTTAATATTTAACTTAAAAAGTATTATTAATTCGGTCGTAATATACGGATTTTAAAAGGACCTTAAATACGGTTTAGACTACGTCCTAATACAGATAACCCTAGACTGGTCCATTAATAAGACTCCGCCTTTATTATTAAAATAAACGTAAAAGATAATTAAAGAACTTAAAATATATATAAAAATAATAAAAATAATATCCCAATTAATAAAGCTTTCCTAGCTTAATAATAAGGAATAAATTAACCGTTTTATAAAATAAATAATAAAAATATTAAATAAAATAATTAATATAATAGTCTTAATAATAAAGCTATTTTAAAAAGTTGAAATTTATTAAAATAAAGAATATGTAAAAGTAATTATTAAAGTAAAAACGCTTATAAAATAAGTTATTAAATATAAAAACTAAAAGACGCTTTAATAATTAAAAAAAGCTTTAAAAAAAAAAAGAAAAAAATTATTTAAAAAATTAAATAAATATACTTCCGGACTATAATATATAACTTAATAATTTCCTTTTAAGGTATTTGGAAGTTAATAAAATATAATAAGGAATAAAGTAAAAAACTTAAATTTATCTTTAAGTTTTTACCTTTGAAAAAATTAAATGGTATAATAATAAATATTTTTAACGGTAAAATTAAGACTCTTAAAAGGGTATTTTTTCTTTTATTACCGGAAATTAACTTAATAGATATCGGCGGTATTATATATTTTAAATTAATAATAATAAATAAAATAATAATTTAAAAAATAATAATTAAGGCAATTAATAAACCGAAAAAAAATTATATCCTTAAACTTAACGGTATATTAAATAAATTCTTATTTATAATAATATTATTATTTAAAGAAATCTTTATTTATTTATTTTAAGCTTATTTTAATATAAAATATTATTCTTATAAATTTAAGGAAACCAAAACGATTATCCTTAAAAAGCCGGTTAAATTAAATTATTCGGAAGTAAAATTATATAAACTTATAATATTCCTTTATATATGAAGGAAAACTTTAAAAAGGTAATTATAAAGATCTTAAATAATTATATAGAAAAATATAAGTTATTCTTTAATTAATAAATAAAAATAAGAAGAAAACGGTTAATAAAAACGGTTCTTAAAAATTTAATTAATAACGTATATACGATATGAAACTATAAGAAAAAATATATTATAAGTTTTCTTTCCTTAAATATTATAAAGGCATTTAATAAAATAAATTATTAAAGGTTATTATATAATTTACGGAAAAAAAGGATTTTATTTTTCCTTATAAATTAAATAGAAAGTTTCTTAAGTAATTAAGTAATATTAATTAATTTAAAATAGAAAATAAATATAATAAAGCTTATAATAATAGGGATTCTTTAAAGGTTATTTATTTTTTTAGTCTTATTCCTATTCTTTAATAGCCCGCTTATTAAAAATTTAATAAAATTAAAATAAAAGGTTTAAGTAAAAAGCTTTATTAATATTATTTGCCTTTTAATTTATAATACGTTTATTTATATAATTTATATAAAGTTAAAATAGGCTTATAAAGTCTATTTATAATAAATAAAAATATATAAAACCCAGTTTATTCCGTATAAATATAAATTTATTTATATAATAAAAAGTCCGAAGCTATATAATATAATAGTTACGGTAAACTTAAGTAATATCATAATAAAACCAGAAGCTAATATTAAGGTACTTAATTTATAAGTTAATAGGAAACTGGATTAAAAGGATTATATAAAAAAGGTTTAAAAGAAAATAATTTCGCAGGAAAGGGACCTTATTTACCTTATAACGTTAACGTAAGTAGCTATTTTATAAAAGGCTAAAATTATTTATTAAATAGTTATAAAGTTTATAATAATATACGTAATAACCATTTAATATATACCCGAAGGTATACTTAAATATAAGAAAAAGCCCGTCCGGTAACTATAGAAAATCTAAAATTAATACTTAAAAATAATAAGTAAAATATATAAAATAATTCCCGTTCCGGTATTAAAATCCGAAGTCTTTATATTATTAATAAAGCTAACCCTTAATTAAATAGTTATTTAAAAAAAACTTAAAAAAAAATATAAACTTAATTATATTAATAAGAAATAAATATATCCGTTAAAATTATAAGAGGCCTCGGATAAAAAAAACGTAAGGAAATAATATTTACCTTTTTTACGGAAATTAAATTAAAATAAGCTAAAAGGAAATCGACCTAAGTTACGTTTAAAAAGTTAATATAAGAATATATAAATTTTTATTTAAAGTAAAAACGATAAAGGAAAAAAAGTTATAAAAATAAAGTTAATAACGATTATCTTATAAATTATAAAAAGGTAAACGGAATATTAATATAAATATAAAGAATTAATCCCTTAAAAATAATAATATCCGGCTTTAAATAATAATAAGGTTATTAATAAGTATTTCCGGTATTACGGGATTATAAAGAAAAATAATAATACGTTAATAATTTAACTCCGGAATAATAAGAACGGCTTAATTTACTTACTTTTTATTATATACGCCGGTAATTAAATTAATATTAATTATAAATATAACTAATAAAAATAGGATATTATATACGTGTTAATCTCTTATTTTTTATTTAAGGAGTTCCGACCGGGATTAATTAAAAAGATAAGGATTAATAATTATCGTTAAATATTTATTAATAAAAGGGATATTAAAGTAACTATTAAATTTATAATAATTATAAGTTTATTATTATAATTCAGCTTAATTAAAGAAATAAATAAAGTAGTTAAAAACTTAATTAAGAAATTTTATCGCCGATTTAAGGGTAAAAAATAACGGCGGAAAAACTATACTTAATAAGGGGTTAAAAGGGCTATAAATATTAAAGCGGTATAAAAAGTAATACTATATTAATCAGTAAGGTTATATAAATAAAGTAATAATAATATACGTATTAATAAGGATATTTAATAATATAATCGGAATTTTAAAATTTTAATATTAAATAAACCCGTAAAAGAACGGAAGAATAATAAATTTAAAAGTAATCCTTAAGTAAATTCAGTCGTAATATTATAGGTTTTCTTAGAAAAAACGTATAAATAAATTCTTATTCTTTAAACGGCCGTAAATACTTTTAACCTTTATAACGGGAATAAAGGCTAAGTAAATACCGGTTTTTAATCCTAACGTTATAGATATCGGGTTTTTACGGTTACCAGTAAGGTTAAAGGGCCGATTATTAAGGAACGCCGGAATTAGCTTAATTAGACCCGTAGTATAAATCAATCAATCAATCAATCAAAATAATAAAATATATAAAAATTAATTAAGTTAATATTCTTTATTCTTTTGAATCGTTGATTATAAAGCTTTAACCCGTAAATCGTATATTTTATTAACTTTAGGTAGTTATATTGTTATAACCGATATTTATAATTAACGGTATATTTAAAGCGAAAAGTTAATAGTTTCCTTTTTTTTACGTTATTCTGCTTTTAACTTTGGTATTCCCTTTAATATTATGGTATCTCGTTAAAAAATTAATAAGCTTAAATTTACGGTATTAATCGTTATTTATTTAATGAAATGTTAAGCGGTTAATAAACGTATAATATTAATTACCCAGTCACGCTCCTTACTTTTAATTGTTTTGTACTTTACCCTTACCGTATAAAGCTATAGGATCGCCTATTTAATAATAATGTTATTATTGAAAGGAATTATACTTAAATTCATTCTTTTAATAAGTAACTTTTTCTATATAGTATAAATTTAACGGTTATATGAACTATTATTAATATTTTTATTCTTAATTTAAGATTAGTTATATTTTTTAATAAAATAAAGATTTATAAGTAAACCCTTATTATAACTGGCTTTATAAGGATTAAAGTTTTTAGGTATTCCCTTTAAGTTTTTAATATTATTTTTTATTTATAATAAGCGATTATAGCTTTAATCTTAAATATTATTTGGGTAAAATATTACTATAATAAAAAAGTAGAATCTTAATATTATTTATATAATATTAATTAACTATTTAAATTTTAGGTTTTTAAGGCTATAAGCCTTATTATAAAGGATTAAGTTAAAACGTCTAGACATTTAATATTATTATTTCGCATTAAATAGTAAATTAACCGGTTAACAATTATTTATCGCTTATATAAACTACAAAGAAAAATTATATTTATTAATTTATATATTATATAAGTTAATAATTATAATATTATTATTTACTAATTAAGTTATATTAAAGAACTTATTATCGTAATCCAGACAACCGGAGATTATCTTTTTATTTATTACGGGTATAAAGTTACGTAAATTATCGTAGTATTTAATAATCTTAAAAACGCCCGGAATAATAAAGTTAATAATTTTAATTTAATTATTGATTAAATATAAAAGAACAAGGATTAAAATAAGCTTATATAGGCTTTATTAATTTTTCGGTTTCTTTATACGTTTATTATAAAATTAAAAAATATTAGTTTATAAATCTTAAAATTAAGGGTTTATAAAAGCTTTCTATCAACTTAAATAATATTTATATATAGTAAAATATTTAAAGCGATTTAAGTTTTATTTAAATTAACAACGTTGGCGAAGATTCTTTTTTAAAGTAGAATATATTTTAATATAATACTTAATATACCTTTAATAATAACGACCTATTAAAATTATAGTTATTAAGATAAAACTATTCCGGATATTTAAAATTTTATATCTTTTCTTTCTTAAGGAATACTTAATAATTTATATAATACCTTTAAGTTCTTACGTTAATATTTTACGTTATTGAATTATTTTTATTATTCCTTGAAATTAAACTTGGTATTTATATTAAAAGGTATATACTTTATTCAATCGGTAATAACTTTAAGCCTAATGATTTTATATTAACTTAAACTTTCTATATCTACGGTTTTATTTAACGTTTATATAAGTATTTCGATTACTTCCCAAATATTATTATTATTAAGCTTAAAACTTATAATATTATAAATAACTTAATATTTATAAAAATCGTATATTAAGCTATACGGTAAACGGTTAAAGACTTTAAATAGCATCTTTTATATATAATTGAATACGGTTATTAAAGAGAATCTATTTTAATTTTCTGCTGGGTTAAAAGGTTTAAATTATAAATTAAGACTATCTTATATTTAAAGTATTTCCAAATGTTTAAGTTCGGCAGGCTTATACTTAGTTAGAATATTATCTGGTTCCTCTAGATTTAAGCCCCGAAACATATTTATCTTTATTTCTATTTCCGTTTCTGTTTTAAATTACGCTTTTAATAATAATTTAATTCAAAAGGCGGAGCGTAAAGGCTTAGAAGCTATAGAAATAGTAATTAAAGGAATAGGAGCTATAAGAGGCTCCAATAAATCCGTCCGTTAAAAAAGTATATATTTAGCTTATTAATATTTTATAAGCGCTTAAAGTTTAATATACTAAGTAATTTCATTTTATATATTATTATAAAAAAGACCTTTAAATAAAAAGATATTAATTTAACGTAAATAAAATAGTATATTTATAACGTAATTATTTACTTCTTAGTCCTTTTTCAGAATTCATTAATTATTATAATAATTATAACCGGGATATTCATTTATACTTAGGAATTATATAACTTTATTAAAAGATGAACCCTATTTATTATTTTATTATTTTAAGATATAATTTTAAATATATTTATTAAAAATTAATCAGAAAAGATCTAAAATAAAATAATTATTAAGTTCTTTACCATTATAAAAGCCTATTTTTTTAATTAAATCTTCCAACTTAATTTATAATAGAATCTTTATTATAAGTACTTTTAAGGGTATAATTTAAGATAAATAATATATAAAAAAGGTTAAAATAATAAAGGTTAAAATATACGTTAAAATTAAGTATTAAAAATAGGATAAAAAGGTAAAATAAAAAAATAAAATAAGAAAATAAAATAATATTAATAAATGAAGCTTATTAGTGGATAATAATATTATTTATTATATTATTAATAAATAAGTAAATACTTATAATTTTAAATTATATATAAATATAAAAAAAATAATAATTAACTGGGTACTATAATAGGCTTTTATAGCACCTGACTTTATAATAATAAATAAAAAAATCATTATATTTATATATTATTGTTATAAAGTATTAATAATATTAATAATAATTTTATTCTATTATATGTTACTTTCGTAATACGTTAAAATACCTTATTTATTAAACGGGCCTAATATAGTTTCTTATAATTAACGGAAAACGATTAATAAGTATTAAAAGTAGAATTTAATTAAAAATTAAAATAAACTTAATACGGATAGTTATTATAATAGTCTCTTCCTTTTATATTTATATTAATAATTTTTATTTAAGGATTATAACTTAAGCTACTTTACCTTAAACGATAATACTTATAAAAAATACTTTTTAAAAGGTATTTAATAAAATATTCTCTTAAAAAATATCCGGTAAAACGTTTATTTAAAAGGCATCCGGTAAGGCGTTTACCTAAAAGGCTTTTAATAAAATGCTTTCCTCGTAACGTATTAATAGTACTTAATTATTATAAAGTCTTAAACTTAAAAACTTAATATTTAAAGCTTATTAATTATAACTATTAATTATTTCTTGAAATAAGTTAAATCCAATTAATTTAAAAAATATTTCAAAAAAACGTAAAAAATATATTAAAAGTAATAAAGAAAAGAACATTGGTAAAAAGAATTCTTCTTTTATATACTTATATAAGTATTAAGTAATTCTTTTATTAATTAATTTTATTTAATCCGTTATTAAAGTACTTTATAAAAAATTAAATTATCTTAAAATAAGGAAGGTTTACGAAAGGCTTCCTTAAACCCTGCCCCTCCTTATAGGTCCCCGTTTACGTCCTAAAACCCTTAAATTATAAAAAAGAAACCCGATATTATTATTAAGTTTATTAATTAAAAGAAATTAAAACAATAAATATAAATTATTCTGAAAAAGGTTCTTATAAAATTTAATAATACGTATAACGGTATTAATGTTAATAGAAACGTTATTAATGGTATTAATAACGTAACTGGTAACCTTATTAATAATATTAATAATATTAATAGTATAACCAGTAAGGTTATTAATAATATTAATAATATTAACGGTATAACTAGTAAGGCTACTAGTAATACTTAGGGTATTAACGGTATAAGCAAGTTTACGAATAATAACGGTATTAATTCTTAGAATAATAATAATATTAATTCTTAGAATAGTACGAATAACAAGTATATCGTTAATAGCCGAAAGAATAAAATTATTTTTCCCTTCCCGGTTAAACGTAATTATTTAAATACTATTTATAAGTCTTAAGCTATATAAGTGAAATTGGATTAAAAGTAAAAGTAAAATATAATTAAAAAAAGTAATACTTTAATAATACGCTTTTCTTAATCGATAAAAATAAAGAATAATAGAGTAAATCGATATCGTTAAATATAATTAATAGTTTTAATAATTTATTAATTATTTTTATTACTTTTATAGTTCTTATTATTTCCGTTATTTAATTTTATATACCTTAATATTAATTTGAAATTTAAAGTAATATTATTATTAAAACTTATATTAAAACTTTAAATAAACTTAACGTTATAATAAGACGCTACTATATAAGTTATTTATTTAATAAAGATTATAATAAATTTATTTAACTTATATTTTTAAATATATAATATATTAAAGTAGAATATAAAGAATTTAAAAAACGAATATAAAGGTTATATAAAAGTTAGAAGGCGGGTATATAAATCCATTTAAAGTTATAATTTAAACAATAAATTTTATTATTATTACGGTAAAAAATAATACGCTTAAGAAATATTATATTTTTTAAAGAAATTTATAAAGAGTTAACCGATAACTTCTATCTTAAATAGTTTGATTACGTTTTTTATTGTATATATTATATAATTAATTTTATAGAAATTAATTTTAAGGGATTAAAGTTCTTTAAATATAAGTAAAACCCTATATAAGGCTTTTATAAAATTACGTATCTTATTAAAGGCTTTTATAAACATATATATTACATTTTTGACGTATTAATATATAATGAATTTTAATAAATTCTACTTTAAAAACCAATAGTTCCTAAAATATATTAAATAATATTTCTTTATAATTTATAATAATCTATACCGCCTTAATAAGTTTAATAATTAATTATATAAAATATACTTAAAATACGATTTCTTCCTCGTAAATTTAAATAGTTACTCGGATATATTTAACCTTAATAAAGACTTAGACTTTAAATTAAGTAATAATAACGATTCTTCTAGACTAAATAATAATAAATAAAGGGTTATAAATATTAATAACTTTAAAGAACGTTTAAAGGGAAATATATAATAGCGATTTAATAACTTGTTCAATAAAAAAGAAACATAAAATGTCGGGAGTAAACTCAAAGAATTACCAGATTTAAGTAATATCCCGGGCATAAGTATAAATACGTATAATCTTAATGCTTAATCCCTAGGGTAACTATATCTTAAGGTGGTTACTGGTTATATCTTTAGGATGGCTATATCTTTGGGGTGGAGGCATCTCGCTCGTTATATCTTTGGGGTAAAGGCATTTTACTTATTATATCTTTGGAGTCGGTATATCTTTAAGGTAAAAGCATCTTTAAGGTGGAAGTATCTTTGGGGTAAAAGTATCTTTAAAATAAAAGCATCTTCTTGCTTATTGCATTTGGGGTGGCTATTAATAATATTTATTATAATAATATATAATACCCTATAGCATAATCTGCTTATGGATATATAGAAATAAATAGTTAACCCCCGTTTTCGCGTCTTTATTGCGATGCCTTTATTGCGATGCCTTTATTGCGATGCCTTTATTGCGATGCTTGTCAAAGCCTTACACAGACTTTAAGGTCCGGTTTGAGACGGGATCGAACCGGGTTCAAGACGGGATCGAACCAGGTTTAAGACGGGATCAAACCGGGTTTAAGACGGGCTCGAACCAGGTATAAGACCGGTTTAAGCTTAAGACGGGCTTAAATCGGGTTTGAGACGGGCTCGAACTGGGTTTGAGACGGACTCGAACTGGATTTAAAACCGGTTTAAGATTAATTCAAACCGGTTCTTAAGCTTAAACCTATTTTGCGACTGTTTTAACCCAGGTTTAATCCAGATTTAACCCCGTTTCAAGCCTAATATATACCGGTTTCAAACCGGATTTTAAGGGTAAACCCGTCTTTTTACGGTATATTAACTGTTATCTGCTGGAAGAAAAAATTCTTATGTGGACCCGTACGTATTAACTTTTAAATTATTTATTAAATAGATTTTATAGGGGATATACGTAAGGACATTTTTATTATCCTTGACTTTAAGGAAATAAATAAGAATTAATATAAATTTTTTAATCTCGTATTAAAACATTTAAAAACCTTGAACTTTTAAAATAACTATTATTATTTAAATAGCGATATCGGGATAATAATCGATAAGAAATTTTTAATCGATTAAACTTATATTATATCCAAGGTTAAAATATATATCGTACGGGTTTTATTCTTTTAATATAAATTTCATTTTTATATAAGTATAGCTCTAGGCTCGGTACGTATAACCTAATCTAAGGCCACGGATATCAGAAGTAGATTTAATAATAGGGATATCAGATTCTATAACTTATACGTCGTTCACTTATACTAAGTATATAAATTCGATATTATTTAGTAATACCTTATATTATTCCGTATAATAGCCAGTATCCCGAAAATACTTATATAATTTTGTCTTAAACGTAAAATTAAAGTAATAGTGCCGATAGATAATTAATATACCTATAAAGCCAGCGAATTATTCATTATTTGGGTAGTCTTTTAGGTATAATTTATTTTTATAATTAACCGGGTTACTATAATATATATCTTTTTTATTCTCATTTTATCTAAAGTAGCTAAAGCCCTTAAAGGCGCTGTCCTAAAACTGTTTATCCTAAGCTCCAGAATTCTCGTTAAACTCGTCTTCTACGGACGCTTAATACGCACGTTACGGTTGCTTAAATCCTGACCGAAATGTACCTCTTCTTTGGCCTCCTTTTTGGTTGTAAAAGTTCCTATTCTGATTCGGTTTCCACGGTTAATTATTATTCGAATTTAATACGTTTACGTTTATATTTAGTAAAGCTATAATCTATAATAATTATTTATTTAAAAGTAATTAAAAGGGGTATTAAGGTTTTTAATCTTATCGAATATCTGGCCGAAATTGATTGTACTGGCCTGATTAGCCGTACTATTACTGGCCGTACTATAGTTAATAAGTATTATACGGTCGATAAAATATATTACTATTATAGCCGGAACCAAAATTGTTCTTATACGTAGGACGATTAGACGGGAAAAAGGAACTCCGATACTTATTACGTTACTATTACTAATATGGTTATCCCTGCGGGCGAAAAGATTAAATAGCGTAGAGATTAAGGTCGTCGAATTTAGTGGATCGACGAAAGCGCGAAATTCTATAGCAATTCCGCTATATATAAATATTAATTAGTTTTCAACTAACTCGATATTTACGGATTTAATATACCGGATGACCGCTTATATATACGCCGCTAGCTTACGTTTTATACGAGTGTTATTTATTATATACTTCTTTTATATTAAATAGGTAAATATAACTATAATATTTTCTTTAAAACTCTATAATAGGGTTTAACATTATTCTTTAATCCTATTAGTATTAGACCGTAATCCAATACGCTTAAGATTTAATAGCTTAATAATATATTATATAAAGGCTAACCCGCAAAGTATAATATTAATATTTATATGTATAAAAGCAGCTCTTTTAATAGCTATTAAGTTACGGATACGTTCAATAAAAAAAATAACGTTTTAATAATAAACGTTTTTGCCGGTAATAATAATCTCCTTTTCGCTATATAATCTATTTAACTATAAATCGAAATAATTAATATTTATGGCGTTTTATTTTATGGAGGCTTATTTAAGTTCTCTTTGCTTATTTTGCTTTCCTGGCGGATTAAACGGTTTTTGCCCGCCGTTATGTTAAAGTTGAGAGGTGTAAGTTGCTTGACTATTACTATGTATAAAGTGAGACTATATACAAGGCCATATACCGCTATCCTACTTGAGTTTAGCACGTCCGCCTTATTTAATCTAATCCGCGTTACGTAATCTCTTAAGTGGCGATCCTATATATTTAACACTCCCCTTTAAACTTTATATATAGCTTATAAATCTTACTTATTGAATAATTCCTTTATAGCTTTAACGTTATATCCTTTTTATATAAGTGGCTCGTTACCGTATTTATTACGTAGCTCCCCTGCATCCTAAGTCCGGTAAGCTCCCCTATATGGCTATTACTTATTATTTGGCTTATTATCGGGTCCGCCGTCGGTAAGCATATAGTCCTTAAACTATTAATATAATAACACCTTAAGGCTTAAAGCTCGTTTAAACTATATAAAAATTTTAATAAATAGGGCCTTTATTAGTTTATCCGTTATTTATTCCGTAATATAAACGTATTCGAGATCGACGATATTAACGGTGAGTTATTCCCGTAGTTAATATAGTTAAATACCTATATACTTCATCCTTACGTAATATACCGGGTTCTTCGTTAGGGTAATGGTTTTTTAGTTATTACCGTAAATCGTAATAATAAGTATATATCCAAATTTATTAAGCTATATTTATCTTAATAGGTCTTTAAGCCATATAGCTTCCTTAATAACCTATATTTATCCCGCGTATTCGGTTTTATAAATAAATAACGCTATAATAAATTGCCGTTTCGAAAATTAATAAATCGATATACTTTTTATATTAAAGAGATAGCTTAAAGTTAACTTACGGGTAGAGTCGGCCGTAAAATCGGAATCGGTATACCTATTAAGAGCTTTAAGCTTACCTTTATATATTAATTAAAAGTATATAATAATCCGTAAATAATAGATAATTTACTTTATATATAGTTAATATTAATAAAACGGATTGACGGAATACCGGTTAATAACCGTTATTATATAGGCTATATTTAATCGCGTATTAAGTATAATATATATTAGTAAGCCTATAATTAATTAATATTATTACTTAAACTCCGGCTTCGTTTAATAGCCCTTAAATAACGGTTCCGGCTTAAAATCGACTTATATAAGTATATATATCGGGTAGGCTTCCTATTAGCCATAATTTCGTATTATTTTCTCGATATAGGCTTTTTAATTAAGATAAATCGTTCGGTTTTATTAATCTTAAATAATAATAATACTTAAATAATAGCTTATTAAACTTAAGTTAAATATACGGAATTCCTTATTAAATATAACCTTTAAGTCCTGAATTCCTTATTTAAACGGGCCGGTTATTAAAACGTTATTTATATAAATAATTACGATCGTACCGATTTTAAGATAAAAGAATACGTAATAATCCGTATAAATAAATTTAAAACCCTATATAGTTATAAACTCTTAGAACCGGTTATATTATAGTTATAATAATTACTTTAATTTATATAAACCCTTTTTAAACTTACAATAAAGCTTCTTATTATTTTCATTAATCTTTTCTTATCCTTTTAATTATTCTATATATACTTTTTCCTTAATAAAACCGTAAAAGAACGCTATCTTAACGTTTATTTACTTTAAATCTTAATTATTAATTACTATAAAAGTAAAAAGAACCTTATAACTTATAAGTTTTACTATTAAGGTAAATATTTTATTATAATCGATACCTTCTTATTATTCGAAACTACGTATTACTTACCGGGCCTTATAACGAATTATATTATTATTAACTTTATATTTAAGGGTATAAATTTACCGTCCTTATAATATTGTTATACCGGCGGGAATCTGGTTTTATATAATTAGAACTTAGGTATCGTTCTTTTTAAGGGAACCATATTTATTACTTTCCGTTAACTCTTAATTTATCCGGGTATACTTATTTATTATAGCTTCTTCGTAAATTTTAAACTTAATAAGTTCCGGGGTTATCTTAAGAAATATTAAGGTTAATAGGTATAACGGTTTATCCTTATTACGGGTTAATAACGCCAAGAAAAAGAATGGATCTAGTAATATATTACGCGGTTTATTAAGAAATATTAAGTTAAAATTATCCTTAATTAGGTTTTCAATTTATTATCTTTATCCTTAACTATAATTAATCTTTAAGTCTTTAATCGTTAGGCTTAAAGGGTCCGGTAACGTTATTTATTAAATAGAGACTTTAGCCGGACGTATAGGTCGATTAATAAAGAGTTAAGTAGGGATTATAGTCGGATATATAAGTCTCTTAATAAAGGTAAAGCCTATACTTATAATATCCGTCTTAATTAAACTATAATTCCTAAAATTCTCCTTTAAATTAAGGTCCTATTAAGGCCTTTTTACCCTCTTAAGCTCCTGAATTTAATTAACGGGCTTATTTTGGTCTAAGTTATTTAATAGTATTACCCGTCTTTCCTCAATATATACGTTATATACGTTTTTTATTATAAGATTAAACCACTTTATTTAAAGGTTAATTACCCTAAAGTATTTATTAATCCCTTTATTGAAACCTATTAGGATATATGGTTTTAACCTATTATCCAGCTTAACCCGATAGTTTACCGTCTTTATATATACGATCGACCTTAAGGTATATATATAGGATATATCCGGTTTCTTATTATATTAAGCTTAGTATAATATTACCTTTTTAAGTTATATATATAATATCTATATAATTATATAGTTTACCGTTTATATTAATTCCGGCTAAAAACCTTTAAGTATACCCTTTATTATTTATATAACCTTAATCTTTTTACCGATTTCCCGGTTAATCCTCTTATTAATTAAATTTTATTTAAGGCTTTTACGTACCGTTATTTTAAAGACAATCCTATATTACTTTAAATAGTTTAAGAAGGCCTCAAACGTATATTTACCCCCGCCGTCGGCCCGAAAACGTTTAATCTTTTAATCTAAAGGCTATTTATATTTAGTTTTAAACTTTTTAAACCGTTAAATTACGTCCGATTTATATATTAAGGGGTAAACCTTTAATATTATAATTTTATTATTACGGAAGGTTATATAATATGTTATTCCGTTATACCCCCGGGGATTTATTGTCTTTAAAAGGTTTATATAAATAAACTTTAATAGGTTTTCTATAAACTTAAGGTATCTTTTATATAATCGAGAGTATAACCGTTTAATAATATAATATATATAATAAGCGTTTTTAACTTTATTATTATTACGTTATTTATACTTAAGATTTATCTTAATAAATACGTCGGTTAATTAAAATAATTTCTAAGCTTTAAAATGGCTTATACGTATATATTAAGTAAGTACGGCCGAAAGTATATTAAACGCCGTTATAATAATAATAAGTTCTTATAGGTTAATTATAAATAAGTTATTTTATTTATTATAAGTAAGCTTTTTTTAACTATGTATTACCGTCTAGACCGTTTATATCGTATTAAGCTAAGTTTTATAATTTAGGAATTATATTTTAAATATAAGATTAATTAAGTTTACCGGGGAGTATACTATATCCATAAATTTTACTTTAACCGGCTTATTATTTACCCTATATATTATATAGGTAATACTTATACCTTTTATATAACTCGTTTTTACTAGCCCGGGTCCTAAAGACGTAGATTAATAAGGTTTTAACTCCCTTTAAAAGAATCTTTTCTTATAAAAAATATATTAACTATAATTATTATTAAGGATTATTAACTTTTATAAGTTTATTCATATAATAAATATTATCGTTATTAATTATTATATATACGTTAATAAGTAAAAGTTTATTATTAAGAGGTTTACCGGCGTAATAATCTCTTTAATAGTTTTAAGCTTCTTAATACGGAACTTTATAAATTTCTTTTTAAGGTAAAAATCTTAATACTTATCCTTAATATGCTTATTATTACGCCCCTTCTAAGTATAATATTAATAAATAAGCCTTTCCCGGGTTTCATTAAAGATCCTTTTATTATTACCTTTTAACGTATCCTTATAAGCTTATATTAAGACGTTTAACTGTTAAATAGCCGCTTAAGCCTTTTTACTACGGGCCTTTTATATAATATCGTAAAATTTAAAGGTACCTAAGCCTTATTATACCGCCGTTTAAATAAGTACCGAATATTACGTCTGCTATAACTCCTTTAATTTATTTAAGAATTGTTGAAATGGTAGGGTATAACTTGCTTAGTTAAGTGCTATGTAAAGGTGTTAAACGATATCTATCTATGAGAAGTGGAAGTACGCTAGTTCCCTTTTGGTAATAACCAAGGTCTCTGCCTTCTGCACTTTTAACATTTCCACTTAATTAATAACTTTATAACATTATAATACCGTATTATTTATTAAACAAGGAGCAAAAGCTCCCACTGAACCGTATTACCGCAGTAACGGGTATATCCATCCCGACTTTAATAGTAAGGGGTATATTTATCTTAAAATTCCAAAGGTATAGTTACTTTAATCTTAAATAATTCCTAAATTTAAGAAAGCTATCCCTTAATAACGGCTTTATAAAACCGTTAACCATTATATCCCCGGTAAAATAATATACGAGCTCTATTTATTTATTAATTATATACTCTTAAAGAAAGTAGTACTTAATATATATATACTTTATCTTTAAGTAATTTATAGGGTTTTTTTTTAGTATAATCGCTCCTTAATTATTATAAAAGATTACCGTAATAAGGGTAAAAGTCTTAATATCGGGTTTAAACTAGGTAAAAAAAGCGTGGTTCTATATAATATCCTTATCCTTAAGGGTTAATAATATCGTTAAATTTAAGGTAATTTTAATAAGTTAAATTAATAATTATTTAAGCCAGATCGCTTCTTTAATAGCGTTATATTATCTTACGTATTCAGCCTTATAAGTAAATAGGGCCATAGTTGGTTAACGTTTTAAGGACCAGTTAATAATTATACTTTTTAGGTTAAAAATATACCCGGAGATAAACCAACGTATTTACGGGTTGCCGGCATAATTTAAATCCGTATAGCCATTAAGGGGCTTTAAAGGGCCTTAAAAGATAAGCTTTAAGGAAATTATACCGTAAAAATAACAGAAGATCTTCTTAACGGTTATTTAATACCTTTTATTAAAATTAAATATATAACGTAATATTACTAATATTATATAGGCTATATTAAGCTTAATACTTATTATAACGTATATAAGTAAACTGATTACGGATTAATATTTAAGCCGGAATTACTTTAAGGCGATATATTCTTTATCTGCTGGCTTAAAATAGGCATTTACGTTTATAAGGATAATTATATTATTACCCTTAAAAAAAGAATTATTATATATATTAAATTAAGTAAGGATTTATTTAACATAACTTTTTTAATTAAGAGTTAAGGTTCAATTTTATCGATTACGGGTAATACTTATACTTAAGTATTAACTATATAGACCCAGATCGGATATCTTGAACTTCTTATTTAATTAAGCTTTTAAGTTAATAATAACTTATTTATTAATTCTTATTATTAAAATATTATTAATATATATAATAATAATAATATTAATATCCGGGTTTAAGAATACGTTATAGTTTTTATTAATATAATAATAATTAAGTTTCTTAAGGAATATAGAAAAATATTAATATTAAATCCGGGGTAATTATTTAAGTTTATAAAGAGTTTTATTCAGTAAATAAATACGTTTTAAGTTATTATTAAAGCTTATTAATTAATAAATATAAATTTTTTTAAGGATATTATTATAAAGGAATATTATTTTAATGTTTATTTACTTAATTTCCAGGTTATATATAACCATTATAGCAAAGAGGGCCTTATAGCTTATAAACTTAATAACCGTTACAAAAGTATTAAAGAAGTCCAAACCTTCCTTTTATTAAAAGTTACGGACGACCCACCGGGCCTTATACCGGGTAATATTACCGTTTAGTCTACGTTTATACTTATAAACTTACTTATTATTCAGCATATTAATACCGGAAGGTAAATTTATTAAAACCTAGGTTTTATTCTTTTTTAAGGATTCGACTTTATTTTTTATAATAAGCTCTTATTTTACTTTACGGTATATATCCTTTATAACTTATATATAAGTTATAGGCTTAATATAGTCCGCGGGAATCGCGGTTATAAAATATATAAACGCTAATTAAAAATTAGCAGCTTAATAATTAAAGTCCCGGTAACGTTAATAACTTAAAGATTATATTTTAACCACATAATAACTTAAAGATTATATTTTAACCACATAAACTTAAATAAATAAGTCTAGAAATTTAATAGGTTTTCTTAAAAACGGGTAATAATATAAGATTAAATTATAAAGATTAAGTAAGTTTAAGTCCGAGTCTATAAAGGTATATATACCCAGAGATTCCTTTATAGTATTACTCTTAAAAGTAAATAAGGATAATATAAATAAATCTTCTTTATTAATATTTTCTTTAATAATTATAAATTTTAAGGTAATATAAGGCTTAAGTTACCTATTAAATATAAGTTTAACTATATTTTTAATAATAATATTATCGGTTTTATCTGTAACGTTTATAATATAAAAGCCTTACATAATAATAATAGCCGGCTTATTATCCATATTTTTATTATTACCGAGACGTATCCGTTTTAACGATAACTAGAAATCTACGGTAACTATCTCCCCCTATTTTAATATTAAATAATAAATCAATAAGGGGTTATCGGCCTTACGTTTAAACTAAACGGCCTTATCTTTTAGTTACTTAACGTGATTATAGCGTTAAACCCGGCTATTTAATATAAGCATTTTATAAACGTAATAACCCTTAAAGTTAATAAGGCGTCCTTTAACGGCTTTAATTTGAAATTTTATTTAGTTTATACCCGGAAGCTTACGTTCTTAATATATACCGCGTTATTTAACCCTTTTAATAAAAGATTAATTAGGTTTTTTAAGGTTTATAGCCTAATTCGGTACATTATAAGTACTTATAAATATTATATTATATATAAAGGCCGCTATAATAATAAGCTCCGTAATAAGAATATACGGCAGGCTACTATTTAATAACATTATATAGGCTTATATAATAAGGGTTTAACTTATTCGTTTAAAAATACCGTTTTATTAAGGGTTATAGGGTACCATAAACTCCCACTGAATCCCTTTAATATACCGTTAATTATTAAATTAAAAACCATTATATATACCATTATCATCGGTATATACGCGGCGGATAAAGCAGTCTAAATAATGGATCCTCTTTATATAGTTTTAAAAGGCTTTAAGGACCGTCTTATAAGAAAAGTCTAATAATAAGGCCATATAAATAACTTTAATAACGTTTTTAGTAAAGGTAATAACCTACTTATAATCGGCTTTTATATTATTAATAGGGTTAATTAAGTCGGAATAAATAAGCTCGTTTTAATAAATACCAAACTTAATATAACTTTTACTCAGCTTAAACTTTATTTATATCTCCGTATAAATAATATACTTATAGTCCCCTAACAGATCTGATAAGTTGGAGAGGTCGATACCGGTTACCGTTTCCGGTAAGAGCTTGATATTTTATTCCTTTATATACCCCGTTACTTTATATTAATATTTTAAGGCTTTTTAATTTACGGTGATAATATATAAGGCTACGGGTATTAAGTTATTAATAATTTTAATATCGACTTTAAGGAAGTAAAAAGCCGTTAATAAGAGTTTTATAAAGATATTGTTACGGTTAATAAATATATTTAAATCCTACGGGTTATTACTCTACTTAAGGGGATAACCGGTTCATTATAGTTATCCGGGGTTAATAAGATTAAAGGTATTATTAAAGATAAAAAAGACGTTATAAACGATTAAATTATAAACGTTTTTATTAAATTAATATAAGATTTTAACGACTTTAATATAGGTAATACTCCTCCCCTTAAAAAAGCCTTTAATAAGAATGAACTTAAAGAGGAGTTCTTTACGGGTGAATATACGGTTATTACCGACGATATAATTTATATAACCGGTATTAAAAATATAAATAATAAAAAACGATATATTTATAATTAAATATATTTAATAGTCCCGATAAATAACGGGTAATAAAGCCAATATAGTAACGGCAACGTATATAAAGGCCAGGTTTATTAAGGCCTTAGCCCCCGAAGGGGCTTTATATTCTTTATCCTTAAACTTATTATTGCCTTTATTATTATTTTTATTACCGCTATTATCGCCGTTATTATAACGCTGGCGTTTTTAATCGTTACCGGTATTTATATTATTATTATTATCGTTATTATAACGCTTATTATCGTTACTATAAATCGATTTATCGTGCCCGTAAGGTAATTAATAGCCGGTAACAATATAAAAACGTTTCTTTTATAGGACCTTAACGTAATAACTTTAACGGATATTAAATTACGGAGGAAGGAACGGAATAAAATTATTAAGGCGGATATTATCCCGGAAGTATAAATCGGTAATAGTAGCCGTAAGGGTTATAATATTAAACGTAAATATCTTATTTAAAGCTTTATATTAAAGAAACCGGTTAATTATATAGGTAAGTATATATTTTAAAACGTTAATATTATTATTAGCCGTTTAAAACAACTTATACTTATCGTTATATTAATTAATATAAACTTTATATTCCGGGTTAAAGCCCTGATAAAATTATTAAATAAATACGTTATTATTATTAATAATTATACCTTAAAAGTTCTATAATTTATTAAAAAGGTCTTAATATTTATTATAATATTTATTTGGATTTAAGTATTAATTAAGGGTAAAGGAAGTAAAACGTTTAAGGGCCAACGTAAGGTAACTTAAGCCTTTAGGCTAATATTAAGTGCGGAGGGTATTTTACGTTACTTTAGTATTCTTAATATTTTTAATAACGTATTAATTAATTTCTTTAATCCTTATATAAATTATAATATAAGTTATAAAGTGCCCTTAATTATAGGTCTCTTAAGCCTTTATAAACTTATTATTTTTAAGAACTTCGATCTTAATAAGGCGTAAGTTAGAATTTATAATTTAATAATTAAGCTGAGTAAGCTTAAGTTTCTTATTTATTTTACGTTCCCATATAATATACCTAAGGTTATCCTTAAGCTTAATAACCTTATTAAAGGTATTAGCAATCTTAAAAGGGTCGGATATAATAATAATAATAACAGTAGTAATAATAATAATAATAATGATAATAATAATGGTAATAATCTAGGCCGAAAGCCAAAGAGATTTATATCCTTAAAAAACGACGGGATTATAATTGATAATATTAAGCTTTTAAATAAGGATAACTCAGATAATAATAATAATAAATAATACTTTAAATCGTTATCCTTAAAGATTATATATAACCTTCCTAAATAAAGTATATGTAAACCGGAACGTCTTATAAAATAAACGGTAATAGGCCCGGAGTTTCTTTTTATTTAATGAGAACCGTAATTTAAAAGTTAATAATAAATAACGGAGCTTTTTAATCTTAATAAATTATTTAAAACGTAAAGCTTATAGAATATATATAATATATTGGGTAAAAGAACGTTATTTAAGGACAAATAGTTTAATTATTAATTAAAATAATAAAACGTATAAATCAGGATAATTAACGTATTCTTAATAATCTTAATAATAATAAAGATCTTAATAAAAAGCCCTTAGGAGTAAAGCTATAATTAATTTAAACCTTAAGAATTTTAATAAAGAGGAAAAAGCTTTAGAAGTAAATATTTTATTTCTCTTTATACTTAAACTTTAATACGGTAATTAAAATAAACTTTAATATAAGGCTAGAATAATAATAACTTAAACTAAGTAATTAACTTAATTAAAAAGCTAAATATACGTAATAATAAACTTTATAAACCGCTTTAATCGCCTTAATAATAAATAAACGTTTCCCCTTATTCTTTAGGGGTATTAACGTATTTACCAGGGATCCGCCGATCCAACGGCCCTATAAGTATTACTGTATTTTTATAACGTACGTATAGATCGGTACATAAGGCTATTATACCTTACGATTCTGCGTATAAATAATAATTTAAACTGGGAACGTCCTAGCCTTCTTATTTTCGTCCCAGCCTCCTTATTTTTCGGGTAACTAGGGTTTAAATCAATAGGACTACTGGGTAACTATAGTAGTTATAATAATAATAAGAATCGTTATAATGCTTATAATAATAAAGCGACGGCTCTTAAGGTATTTAAGCTATATAGTATAGCTGAGGCTTGATAAACGTAGTAATAAGTATATAAGCCGGGCTTATAACCTATTAAAATAATAGGGTATAACTTGCTTAATTAAGTACTATATAAAGGTGCTAAGCGATATCTATCTATGAGAAGTGGAAGTACGCTAGTTCCCTTTTGGTAATAGCCGAGGTCTCTGCCTTCTGCACTTCTGACAAGAATATTGATTGATTTATTGATTGATTTATACTACGGATCTAGCTAAGTTAATTCCGGCGTTCCTTAATACTCGGCCATTTAACCTTCGTTAAGAATAAAAACCAGTGTCCACCCAGCCTTTACTTACGTTTTAAGGGTTAAGAGTATCTGCGGCCGTTTAAAGAATAAGAATTTATTTATACGTTTTTTTTAAGAAAACCTATAATATTACGATTAAATCTACTTAAGGATTATTTTTAAACCTATTACTTTTCCGTTATTTTACGGGTTTATTTAATATTAAAAATTTTAAAATTCCGATTATATTATTAAATATCCTTATTAATATATATATTATTATTATTTTATTTATATAATTCTATTGACCGATATAGTATCGTTTTTTATACCGCTCCGGTATTTATAGTCCCTTTAGCCCCTTATTAAGTACAGTTTATCCGCCGTTACTTTTTGCCCCCGGGTTAGTGGTGAGGTTTCTTAATTAAGTTTTTAACCACTTTATTTATTTCTTTAATTAAGTTAAATTATAATAATAAGCCCGTAATTATTATGAATCTGGCGGCCGTCCTAATACTTTTTTTATTAATAAGTATTTAACGATAATCGTTAATCCTTATTTTTTTAATTAATTTTAATTTATACTCCTTAAATAATAAATAAAAAATTAATATATATATAATATCCTGCTTTTATTATTTATATTTATAGTTAACGTTAATCTGGTTACCGGCGTATATAATAAAAAGGAAATAAATTAAGCCGTTTTTATCCGTTTAAAGTTAAATTATTAACGTATTATTATTTTTCCTTAGAATCTTATAACGTTAAAAATACTTATTAATGATTTCATCGCTATTTAACGTTAAATATTATTACCCTTAAGGGATTGATTCTTTATATTTACGTTAACATTTTATCTACCTTTTTATGGTTTATAAAATAATTACCGTTAACTTCACTTTTACGGCCTTTTTCTTTTCCGCCGTTTTTACTTTAAGTAAAAGTTTATATATTCTTACGTCAGCTTTTTAAACGTAAGTTAAATTAATTTCTTTTTTAGCTTATTTTAATTTGATTTCCGTAAAAAAGGTAAATACCGTTTTTCTACGCTTTTTTATTTAAGGCCTTTTATAATTCTAGTAAATATATTTGTTTTCTGCTAGCGTAATTAAATTTATATTTTTTTAAATTTTACTTAAGTAACTATTTAATTTAAGGTTAACTTTATTAATAATATAAAAACCTCGGATTTTAATACCGGGACGGAAGTCGCTTTATATACTTTATTTATTATTCTTAAATATCGGGTTTAGACTTTTTATAATTACCGGACGGGCTCTTTCTTATATTTAAGCGTACCCTTAAGTATATATTAAATAATTACCGTATACGTTATCGTAGGCTTTATAACCGCTTAATAAACGGTTTTAGCCTTTTATAAGGTAGTTCTTTATATTAATGCCGTAAAATAAATAAGGCCTTTTTTTTTATGAAATTATCTTTTTTAAATTTTTCTTATATAATCTTTTTAATTTAGTTTTTTATTAACCTATAGGTTAAATACCTTAATATTAATTTCCGGTTTTACCGTGATATTACTTAAGTCTATTATAGTTATTATATTATATAACTTCGGACTCCTTATTATATAAATAAGCTTATATTTATACGGGGCGAATTAAGCCTTATATATCTTTATTTATTATAAATAGATTTTATAGGTTTATTTTAACTTTAAATAGTTCGTATAAATAGACATATTATAGGTTAAAAGGTAAATATCGTTAATAAAGCCTTTTATTTAAACTTTTTATTTTAATTTTACCAAGTTTTTAATAAACGGGCCGTTAAAGAATAAGAATAAGATTAAGGAAATAAATAACCTTTAAGTGTTGAATGTGCAGGATCGCCACTTGGGAGATCACGCGACGCGGATCAGATTAAATAAGGCGGACGTGCTAAACCCAAGTGGGATAGCGGTATATAGCCTTATATATAGTCTTACTTTATATATAGTAATAATTAAGTAACTCATACTTCTTAATTTTAACAGGTTATAAGCCCGGACTGCGCGTCCAGGTGCTTAAATAACGTTTTCTCAGTATTTAAATTGGCCTATAAACGGTGGTAAACTTATAGTACAAAATGCACCCGTAAACGACACTTATACACAAACTGTATTACCAAAAAATCGACCTAGTTAGGCGTATAATACCACGGCTATAAACAGAAAAGCCTATTTAATTACCTATATTCCTAAATTAAAAAAGGAGGACGTTTTATTAACGAGAATATATAGACCGTTATTTCCTAGCCCTATTAAGGGCCGTAAACGTTTATACGCCGGAGAAATTAAGCCGGCGCCGAATTAACGGAGCCGAAACGTAGGGCCCTTAAGGTTAATATATATATATAGAGCCTTAACCGGGGTTTAAATAAGAAATTTAAGACGTTAAATAAACATTAAATATATTATAGAATTTTACCGAGTTTAAAGCCTTAAAAACCGTATTAAAATTAAGTTTTTTTAAGATTAATTAAAGATAGATTATTCGGATTTAAGTATATTATAGCTTAAAATTACTTACTTTAATTTAATTTTAAAGAATAAATACGGGACGGAATAAGTGGTTAATAATTAGACTTCTTAAAGTAAAGATTAATCTTTAAGAAAAGGGGGCTAAAAACCAGTTATAGAATTCTTTAATAAATAATTAAACTTAGGATAAGCCTACTTATTACGGATCGTAAAAATTAAAACCCTTAAATTAAAGTAAAATAATTAAAACGAGCTTAAACGCTTCGGTTATAGAGATTAAAGGCCTTTAAGTAAAAAAGAATAATAATCTTAAGGGTATATATATAGTACTATAGTACGTTATAAAGTTTCATTTTAAACTTAACCGGAATAAAGAATACTTTAATTAATAAAACCTTATATTATTTATTACTTTAAATTATATAATAGTCCCGTATAAAGTATAATACTTAAACCTTATTATTCGGTGGTATTATCGTATATAAAGCACCCTTTTTCCCTTTATACTTAAAAACTTAAGGAAGGAAAACCGTCTTAATCCAATTAATAAAAATTAAGTCGAAGATAGGGATTATTTATTACCGTAAACGCTGAAATTATATAATAACTTTAACTTAAAAGCGTCTAAGGAATCCTTAAATAACCTATTAAATATTATTATTTTCAGGCTAAATATAAATATTAAGAATTAAATACCATTATTTAACGTAAGCCACTTATTACCTTTAAATAATAAGTCTTTAACGTATTAAACGTCGTTAGATTTAGATTTAAATATTATTAATAATTATAATATAATTAATATTTTATTAATATTATTTTCTATATACTTTATTAACGATAACGATTAAAAAAAACTCCATTATAAAGGGTTTTCTTTTAAGCTTAATCCCTTTATTAATAAATTAACGGTAATAAATATCGTAAAGTCAGCAAATAAAGGATTGGATAACGATTAATAATCTTTAAAAACCAAAAAAAAGAAATACCTTTAAGGTATATATAACCTTAAAGAACTATTATAGTATTAATATTAAGTATTTAATCGATACTATAAAAAGCCCGGATATAATTTAAGAACGACTTAAGGATTAATATAAGTTATAAAAGTCCGGGCTATATACGGAGCTTATATAGGAGCTTATAAATTTATAAAAAACCCCGGATATAATAATTAATAAGTATAATAGCCGCCATTAAAAAGTCTATACTGAAATTAAAGTAATTAATAGCTCTTTAATTATCCCGGATTATTTCATTATTTAAATATTCTTAAATAAATTAAAAAAGTTATAATAGACATAATACTTAATACTTACTTAAACGGCGGTATAATAAGGCCCGGGTACCCTTAAATTTTACGATATTATATAAAAAGCCCGTAATAAGGAAGCTCGGGCGGTTATTTAATAATTAAACGTCTCGATATAAGCCTATAAGGATACATTAAAGGGTTATAATAAAAAAACCTTTAATAAAACCCGGGAAAAACTTATTTATTAATATTATATTTAAAAAAGGTATAATAATAAATATATTAAAAATAAATATTAAGACTTTTACCTTAAAAAAAGCTTATAGAGTTCTATATTAAAAAGTTTAAAACAATTAAAGAGATTCTTATATTTATAACCCTTTTAATAATAAATTCTTACTTATTAACGTATATATAATAATTAACGATAATAATATTGGTTACTTTAATAAAGCTATAAAAGTTAATAATCCTTAATAATAATTATAATTAATATATTTTTTATAAAAAAAGATTCTTTTAAGGGGAATTAAGACCTTATTAATCCTTATCTTTAAAGCCTAGGTTAATAAAAACGAATTATATAAAAGATATAAATACTACTTATATAATATATAAAGTAGATAATAAGCCCGTTAAGGTAAAATTTACGGATATAATATACTCCCCGGTGAATTTAATTAATTTTATATTTAAGATATAACTTCTAAATTATAAGGCTTAACTTAATATAATACAAACGGTCCGGACGGTAATATATAGTTAAAAAAAGCTAATTTATAATAAATAAAACGGTTTATTTATATTTAACCTATAAGAATTTACCCTTATTATAATAACGTTTAACGTATTTTCAGCTATATTTACTTAATATATACGTATAAGTTACCTCGGAACTTAAAAATTATTTTAATTAATAAATATATTAATTAAAATAAATCTTAAACGTAAACGCCGTAATAATAATAAAACCAAAGATACTTATTATACGTATTATATTATCAGACGGTTATATTCTTAATTATATAAAGGATACCTTAAACCTATAGAAAATTTATTAAAGCTTATTTATATAAACCTTTTAAAGATAATTAATCCCTAAAAGTATAACGGAATAATATATTATATAACCTTCCGGGATAATAAGACTATAATATTAAAGATCTACCCGTTAATATATAAATCGGACGTAATTTAACGGTTTAAAGAGTTTAAAGCCAGGTATAAACGACCCTTAAATTAAAAAATTAAACGTTTTCAGGCCGACAGCGGGGATAAATATACGTTTAAAGCCTTCTTAAATTACTTAAAATAATATAAAATTATCTTTAAAATAATAATACGTAAAAGTCCTAAATAAAATCTAATTAATAAAAAAATTAATTAAGAAATTAATAAGAAAACCAGGGTTATATAAGTAACGGGGAATATATTTAAAAGCTTTTAACCGGAATTGATCCAAATAATAAACTATATAATTATACGGATATTATATATATAGTTTAAAGGGATAATATTATATTAAACTTAATATAATAAAAAACCGGATATATCCTATATATAAACTTTAAGGTCAATCGTATACGTAAAAACTATAAATTATTAAATTAAGTTCAATAACAGGTTAAAACCGTATATCTTAATAGGTTTTAATAAAAAGATTAATAAATACTTTAAGGTGATTAATTTACGGGTAAAACGGTTTAACCTTATAATAAAGAACGTATACAATATATATATCGAAAAAAGACGGGTAATATTATTGGATAACTCGGATCGTAAAAAGCTTATTAATTGAATCCAGGAGCTTAAGAAGGTAAAAAGGCCTTAATAAAACCTTAATTTAAGGGAGAAGTTCGGGAATTACGGTTTAATTAAGACGGATATTATTAATATAGGCTTTATTTTTACCGAGCGACCTATATATCCGGTTATAATCTTTATTTAATAAATAACTTTACCGGATCCTTTAAACTTAATAATTAAAAACCTAGAGATTAATTATAATTAAGGGTAAAGGTAATAAATTGAAAACTTAATTAAAAATAACCCCGGCCTTATATTTCCGGATAAACCGTATAATATATTATTAGATTTACTCTTTTTCTCGGCTTTATTAACCCGTGGTAAAAATAAACCATTATGCCTTTTAACCTTAATATCCCTTAAAACAACCCCGAAACTTATTAAGTTTAAAACCTATAAAGAAGCTATAATAAATAAGTATACCCAGATAAATTAAAAACTAACGGAAGGTAATAAATACGGTTCTTTTAAAGAAAATAATACTTAAGTTTTAATTACGTAAAATTAGATCCCCGCCGGCGTAACGATACTATAAGGACGGTGGGTTTATACCCTTAAATATAGAATTAATAGCAATATAATTCGCTATAAAACCCGGTGGATAATACGTGGTTTTAAATAACGTAAAAGCATCGACTATAATAAGACGTTTACCTTGGTAATAAAACCTATAAGTTATAAAATTCTCTTTATTTTTATAACGGTTAATAATTAAGATTTAAAGCAGATAAACGTTAAAATAACGTTCTTTTACGGTCTTATTAAAGAAGAAATATACATAAAATAATTAAAAGGATAAGAAAAGACCGGTAAGGATAATAAAAAGCTTTATTATAAGCTTAAAAAGAACCTATATAAATTAAAATAATTATTTTAATTATAATATAATTATTTCTAAGAGTTTATAATTATATAAAGTTTCAAATTTATCCATACGGATTACTACGTATTTTTTTACCCTAAAACCGGTACGATTATAACCGTATATATGGATAACGTCTTAATAATTAATCCGTTTAAATAAAGGATTTAGGACTTAAAAGTTATATTTAATTAGGAATTCCGTATATTTAACCTGGGTTTAATAAGTTATTACCTAAGTATTACTATTACGCGGGATTAATAAAATTAAATGATCCGTTTTAATTAAAAAGCTTATATTAAGAAAATAATATAAGATTACGGTTAATAAGAAACCTACCTAACATATATACTTATATAAGTCGATTTTAAACCGGAACCGTTACTTAAGGGTTATTAAGTAAAGCCGGAGTTCAGATAGTAATATTAATCGGCTATAAATTTATTAATATATATTATACTTAATATACGACCGGATATAGCTTATACGGTGGCAGTTATTAACCGGTATTCCGTAAATCCGTTTTATTAATACTAGCTATATATAAAATAAATTATACGCTATTTACGGACTACTATATACTTTTAGTTAATATATAAGGGTAAGCTTAAAGCTCTTAATAAGTATATTAACTTTAATTTTACGGCTAATTTTACCCGTAGGTTAACTTTAAGCTACTTCTTTAACATAAAGAGTATACCGATTTATTAATCCTTAAAAAGGCAACCGATTATAGCGTTATTTACCTATAAAGCCGAATATACGGGATAAACATAGGTTATTAAGGAAGCTATCTGGCTAAAGGACTTATTAAGGTAAATATAACCCGATAAATCTGGATATATACTTATTATTACGATTTATAATAATAATTAAGGGGCTATCGCACTAGCCAAAAACCCGGTATATTATATAAGGATAAAGCATATAAATATTTAATTATACTAACTACGGGAATAACTTAAGGCTGGTATTATTAATCTTGAGTATATTTACATTACGGAGCAGGTAGTTAACGGGTTAATAAAGGCCCTATTTATTAAGATTTTTATGCAGTTTAAACGGGCGTTAAGCCTTAAGGAGCCACTATATTAACAGTTTAAGGACCGTATACTTACTAACGGTAAACCTAATAATAAGCCGGGTGATAAATAATGGGTAGGTGGTAGTTATACAGGGGAGTTAGCCACTTAATAATTAAGGGAGTTAGCCACTTAACAATTAGGGGAGCTACTTAATAAATACGGTAATTGGACTCTTATATAAAAGGATATAACGTTAAGGCTATAAAGGAGCTATTTAATAAGTGAGATTTACGGGCTATATACGAAGTTCAAAGGGGAGTATTAAATGTACAGGATCGCCACTTGGGAGATCACGTAACGCGGATCAGATTAAATAAGGCGGACGTGCTAGACTTAAGTGGGATAGCGGCATATGGCCTTGCATATAGTCTCACTTTGTACATAGTAATAATCAAGCAACTTACACCTCTCAATTTCAACATTAAGGAATCCTTATTATTACGGGCTTTATCGTATTTATCTTTTATCTTAAGCTGATTAATATTACTTAATTATTTAAGAAACTTTCTATTTAATTTATAAGGAAAGATAAAACCTTTTTTTTCCGTAAATTATATAGTAACCTTTAATGGTTTATTTTATTAAACGCCCTTATAATATTTAAGGAAAAAAGATCTATAATATACTTTTTCTTATAACCTTATACCGTATATATGCTATCGATTAAGCCTTTAAAAGCCGTCTTTATTAACCGTTTTTTTTTTACTTTTATTTATTAATTAAGGAGTAACTTATATTCTTTTATATAATTATTTAAGATTTTTATAATTACCGTTTTTAAAGCCTTCCTTAATATATAGAGGAGTATTATAGGTTTATATAATTTTACCTTTAAGTAATCTGATTTAACCGGCTTTTTAAGGATAATCGTTTTAGCCTCCTTAAATTTATAAGGGTAATATCTTATATTAAGGTAAGCTTAAAATAAGTAAATAAAAACCTTTTTAAATGGTAACGTTATTATAGATAGGAACCTATTTAATATACCGTTAGGTCCGGGGGTTTTATCCTTCTTCGGTTTATTAATCGCTTTAATTATTATCTCTTAAATTATTACCTTATTTATTATTATTAATTTAGGATATACCGTGCCGTTAATATTTATTAAGTTAGCTTCCGGTAACGGGGGAAAGAACGCCCCTTTTAAAGCCTTAATTTTACCATTAAAGGTATTTATTATTATACCATCTGGTCTTTTTAAGGGTGAAAATTTAAAAATAAATTTAAGTATTTTATTTTATTCTTTATTATATTTTATTAACTTTTAAATATTACGAAAAGAAACCGTTAAATTATATATTATAACCCGGAAGTATATTTACTTAACCTTCTGGATAATTCTTTTTTTTTCCTTTTAAGCTTTTTTTAGCCGCTAAAGCGTTTCCCGGTTTTTATATTTAATAATTTACTTTATAACCGCTTTTATTTTTATAATCGTTTTTATATACTCTTTATTTTAATAAGTTTTAGCTTTTTAAGATGGCTTTATTATTAAGATTATGGCGTTAATTATTTTATTTAAAGCCTTTATTATTTATTTTATAAAACGGTTAATTTATTCCTTATTATTAAGCCGGAGGAACTCCGTTAATTAAAATATTACCTTTATTATCTTCGTAAATACCTTAGCTTCTTTAATTGTTTTTTACGTTCATCTAAACGGTGAAGGCGGAGTTACGTTAACGGATTAATTTAAGGTTATTTATATCGGGACGTAATCCGAATTATATTTTAGGTTTTTTTAAGGTTTATATATTATAATTAAGTTAATAATACCTTCCGAATTAAATATTAAGTTAATTATAATCTTAAGTTTACGGCTTTCTTATATAATAGTTTTTTTTAGCGTTAATAACGCGAAGTTAAATTATATAATAATTATTAATAGCTTTTTAAATTCGGTATAATTAATTATATAATTATCTTTATTTTATTAAACGTAATAAAGATTAAAGTCCTTTATTAAGAGGTATTTATTAAGTATAATTATAATATTTTTAAGCAATAAGATCGTAAAAGGTCCCTTCCTATTATGTGGTAACGGATTATATATATTATAAATATTTAAATTACCTTTAATATCCCCTTTTTATATAATCCGGAATATATATAGGTTCCCTTTATAATAAGTAACGTTTTAACTATTTATATTTAACTTCTTATTAATAAAGAAATACGTTTACGTTATTTTATTACCCTTAAAAGTTAAATGGAAATTATTTCTTAAATTAATTAAAAAATAAATATACGGATTATATAACGGCTTTTATATCGTTATAATATCGATATCCTTTATTTCCTTAAATTTAAATATTAATATTACGGCTTTAATTACTTCCTTATATACGTTATATTATATTACCTTTAAAAGCGTAAATATATTAAATATTAACGTTTATCGGGCTCTTTTTATTGATTTTTATTTATATAAATAATTTCTTTTTAAGGTTAAGTATTATCTATTTTTATTTTTTTATTATAATAATAATCCCGGTCGGGCGGCCGGCCTTAAAGGTTAATATCGTTATAAGCTTCCTTTTTTTTATATTATCGGTTATTGCGTTTTATCTTTTTTATTTAATAGGTTTTATTTATATTTTAAGATTATCTTTAATTATTTTACCGGTTTAAATTTATATAAATTATAGCGTTAAATTTTAATTATTATCCTAATCTTTTTATATTAAGTTTTTTTCGCTTTTACCGTATACTATAAGTTTTACGCCGAGTAATTACTATTACCGTATATTGCGTATTTCGGCACGTTCTTTATTAAGCCCTTTATTATTAAGTTAATATATTTATATATATTATACCTTTTAATATATACCGTATACTTTATATTATTAAGGTACCTCGTAATAATATATCCGTATCCTTAATATTTAAAGTATTAATAAATATCCGTTACTTAATCTTAAGGTTTTATTAATTTAAGGGACTTACCCTTTATTATTTTTTTATTAAGGATATCGTTATATATCCTTATTAACGTTATACTTAAGATAACTATAAAATATCTTTTTATATAATTAAAAACGTTTAATCTTTTTACTATAAAGGGAAACTATAATTAACGATCTTTAACTTAAGGTGGAAAACCGTATTCTCCTTCTTTATCCGTTTTAAGGTAATTTCCCTTTCTTCCCCCGTAAATTTTATTAAGTATATCCCGTTTATTATAATAATAAAAAATTATTTTAATACCTTTACCGTTTTATACCCCTTTTTTCCGGCTTATCCCTTTAATTTCTTTAACCTTTTTTTCGTTTTTAATAAGGTTATATTAAAGAAGATATCCCCGTTTTATAATTTATATACTATAATAATTTATTTTATTAATAACTTTCTTATAATTTTAAACGTTTTTATTAATTATAACGGGTTTATTTTTACCATTATATTCTTTTCTTTTTTACTTTATAATTATATAATTATTATTTTTGTTTTCTTTAACGTTACCGCTTTTTCTTCCGTTTTTATTTCCTTTACCGTTAATATTAACGCTGCCCTTATAACCTTTATTATTTAACTTATTCCCGCTCCCTTTTTTAAAGTTTCCTTTATTATTTTTTTACTTTATATATATCCTTTTTATCTTTTTTCGCTTCCGTCCGTTAATATTTTTATTATTGCCCCTTAAACCCCGTATAGCCTCTTTAATTCCCTTAAACTTTTCTTTATATTTATATAAAAGTCTTTTATTCTCCGTAGCTTAATTTATAGTATCGGCCAAATCTTTAACGTAATATCCTTTTATATAATTATAAAGAAACTTTTTAGCGCTTTTACTATTTCCTCCTTTTTTGCTTTTCCCCCGTATATTTAATAGTTATTTCTTTTTATAGTTTATTTTTATTTACCTAGTATCTCCCTGTTTTTATTTAGTTTTCTTCCAGTTTATATATACTTAATAAGGCCTTTTATGTTTCCGCTTGCCTTTTATCCGTCCCCGCGTACCGTCTTCGTCCCTTCCGCTTTTTATTTATTATATTTTATAATAATACCTTTACGCGTTATATACGTTCTTTTATACGTATCTTATTAATTATAAACTCTTTATTTAATTTAAGGCTTTTTTATCTCGTATTTATTACGTTATTTATACGACTTATTACCGTTCCTATTAACCTAAGCCGCTTACCCTTCCTCCCCCTTTATTTTTACCATTATTCCGCTTCCGCTTATCGTATTTAAGGTATTGTCCTTATTATTACTTAAGCTATATACGCGTATATCGTTTCTGACCTCTGGGGTCCCGTTGTTCGTCGCTATTCATATCCCATTTAAGAATATTTAAATAATAAAATAGTCTAAGATAATTAAAGAACTATTAATCGCCTTAATCTTAATATAGACTTTTTAATAGCGGTTATTATATTTATTAATTATTATATTTAAGGTCTTTTAAAGGTTTATAAACTTTTAAATAAGCTCCGTATATAGCCCGGACCCTTAAGGCTTATATTAATCCTTAAGTCTTTTTTAGATTATATCCGGGTTTTTTATAATATTAATTAAATACTTAATATTAATACCGTAATAATTTTTTAAGGCTATATATGCCTTAAAGGTATCTCTCTCCTTTAATTTTTAAAGGTTATTAATTATTATTTAATCCTTTATTTATTAACTTTACGATATTTATTACCGTTAATTTATTAATAAAGGGATTAAGCTTAAAAGAAACCCTTTTATAATAGAGTTTTTCTTAGTCGTTATCCTTAATAAAGTATACGGAAGATAATATTGATGAAATATTAATTATATTATGATTACTAATAATTTCTAAGTTTAATGACGTTTAGTATACTAAAGACTTACTATCTGAGGGTAAGGGGTAACTTGCGTTGAGCGTCTATACCTAGCCCGAAGATAACAGTATTTAATAGGTCGATTAGGGATTCCTTAGACGCTTTTAAGCCGAAGCTATCGTATGACTTCGGCGTTTACGGTAGTAAGTAATCCCTATTTTTAACTTAATCTTTATTAGTTAAATTACAATAATCTTCCTTCCTCAGGTTTTTAAGTATAAAGGGAAAAAGGATACTTCGTATACGACAATATTATTAAATAATAGGGTTTAAGTATTATATTTCGTACGGAACTATTATATAATCTAAGGTAATAAATAATATAAAATTTTATTAATTAAAGTATTCTTTATTCCGGTTAAACTTAAAATAAAACTTTATAACGTATTATAGTATTATATATATACCTTTAAGATTGCTACCCCTTTCCACTTAAAGGCCCTTAATCTTTATAATTGAAGTATCTAGGTTTATTTTAATTATTTTACTTTAACTTAAAGGCTTTAATCTCTATAATCCGTAATAAGTAAGCTTATCTTAAATCCAATTGTTTATTAAAGAATTCTATAGCTGGTTCTTAGCCCCCCTTTTTTAAGGATTAATCTTTATTTTAAAAAGTTTAAGCTTTAATTATTTATTCCGTCCCGTATTTACTTTTTAAAATTTAATTAAAGTAAATAATTTTAAGTTATAATATGCTTAAATCTGAGTAATCTGTTTTTAATTAATCTTGAAAAACTTAATTTTAATACGGTCTTTAAGGCTTTAAACTTAATAAAGTTTTATAGTATATTTAATATTTATTTAACGTTTTAAATTTCTTACTTAGATCCCGGTTAAAACTCTATATATATATACTAGCCTTAAAGGCTTTACGTTTCGGCTCCGTTGGCTCGGTACCGGCTTAACTCTCCGGCGTATAGGCGTTTACGGCCCTTAATAGGGTTAAGAAATAACGGTTTATATTTTCTCATTAATAAAATATCCTCTTTTTTTAATTCAGGAATATAAATAATTAAGTAGACTTCTCTATTTATAGCCGTAATATTATAAATATAATTAAGTTAATTTTTAATAATACAATTTACGTATAAGTATTATTTACGGGTATATCTTATATTATAAGTTCTTTACCGTTTATAAGCTAAATTGAACATTAAGAAGACGTTATTTAAGTACCTAGACGCATAGTCTAAGCTTATAACCTATTAAAGTTAAAAGGTATAAGTTACTTAATTATTACTATATATAAAGTAAGACTATATATAAAACTATATACCGTTATCCTACTTAAGTCTAGCACGTCCGCCTTATCTAATCTGATCCGCGTCACGTAATCTCCCAAGTGGCGATCCTGCATATTCAACACGTTAATAGTTTGAAATCCAACGAAAGCACGATTAATTACACGGTCGGACATAGCGTTTATTATTTATTACAATTGCTCTTAAAACAAGGTAATATTGCTTATGTTAACGTTGTCTTTATTGCGTAACTAGGACAGAAGACGGTTATAAATAGCTTCTGAAGCAGATATAATAAAGGTAGAATTACCAGTACTAGATAGTATCTCTGATTATAAATTCAATAATATACTAATGCGAGGAGCTATACCAAAAGGCGTAATAAATAATCCAATAAGCGATAGAGGTGGCGTATTCTTAATAGAAGGTGGATTAAGATGTAGCTTTTCATACCAAACGGTTTTTTAATTAAAATCTCGAAAAGCTTTTTTAAAAAGCGGTTTATCGAATACTTATTTAATAGGGTATATAATGATCCTTAAACGTCCTTAACTGCGTCTAATAAGTTTTATTAATAGGGTAAATACTAATAATATTATAGCGGGACGTAACAAGCGGTAAGCGATATAATTAATTCTATATTTTAAAGTCTGGTTAACGCACTACCTTATAAACATATAGTTTATATTTCCGAAATCGAATAATTGGAATACTAGTATAATAGTGTTAAAATCCAATATTCTCTTTAATATTAATAAGAACTAAAAGATATTAAATATTATTATATAATACTTAATAATTTAACAATAGGATAATCAGTAAAATAAAAAGACGGAAGACCGAATAGGTTCCAAAAAATTCATTAAACCCAGCGGGAGGTATTTACTCCGGCAGGTATTTCTAATTTAATTCGAAGTATTAAAAAATAATAGTTACCAGTGTTATTCATATTGAAAGTACTAATCACATATCACATCAGTTACCCGGCAATCGGGTAGATTAGATATGATTAGATATGCTCCCGAAGCTAGACCCAAAAGGGCTAGCTGGGATACATAAGTACTTAGTCTCACTTCTATACTTAGAGAATAATCAAGCAACTTACACCTTATATTTTAAGAGGTTATGAGCCCGGGCTCGCACGGCGAGACCCTTAGAAGGGCTGTTTTCCTTAGTCAATTTTATGACCTAACTCCTGAGATCTCTGGGTACAAGATACACCCGAAATATAGAGTATTCTCATTAAAGAACCCACCAAGAATCGATCTTTAAGCTATAGGTTAGCCAACAACTCGATAATCGTGAAATTTTACAAGGATAATTGCCCTCTAAAAACCTCCTATTTCCGTAAAGGTATACGTTTTGCTAATAAAAACGCATAATTACTTATTTCCCAGTTATACCAGTTTTAAAACCCTAACCAAAAACCTAATAGGGATCCGGAGAAATTTGCTATAAACTTAAACGTTAACGGTAATACAAAATCTATAGCGGTAAACCGGAAATCTGCAAGGCCCGGTCTAGGCTCAGCCTCGCAAAACGGCGGTTAAGACCCATTAGGAAATTTTAAACCTTAACTCAACGTTATTACTTAATTATTAGGATTAAAAATCCGGAAATTCCACCAATTACCAGGATTATAACCTGGAATTCCATTAAAAAACTCTAAAACGGTACTCGGCTATTCCTTAGATTCATTTTTTACGAGATTTTTAAGGAGCAAATACCGAGCAAATACTAAAAGAAGTTTTTCTTAAAAAAACTAACCGTTTCAACAGAGTCTTAATTAACCGGGAACAGCCAATTTAATATTTAGATTAAAGAAAACCTCCCTTATAGTTTGATTAAAACTCCTAGAATACGGGGCAATTAGTTTAAATTAACGTTTTAAGTTTTAATAAAGATTTTTAAAATCTAAGAACGGGGCTAGGCTCCCAGTTACCGAATTCTTAAATTATTAATTAGCTAAAATATTACTAATTCGGTTTAATTAAAACCTTAAAGGCTAAGGGCTAGTAATCTAAGTAGAGATTGGAACCCTTAAGAACCAGGGGTTAGTAATCGTATAAGAGAAACCTTTTTTATAAGGGGATAGTTTTTACAAGATATAAATATAGCCTGGAAAACTATTGTTTTCCGGTCTGCTTTAAATAGAAATAAATAGACCGTTAATTTAAACTCCGGTTTTACTTTTAACCTATTAGAATATATTAATATACTACTTAATTAATATAGGAATCCCGTAGTTTATTTCTATCGTCGTTTTAGAAATAAGTATTTCCTTTTTTATTTAAAAGACCTTTAAAAAGAAAGCCGTAGGACTCCCGAATAAATCGTAAAAGACGAAGAGAAGGAATATTTACCTTAATTAACTCCAAAGTCTTACGATAGTTACGGGTTAGAGGCCTTTAAAGAACCTTTAGAGCCTCCGCTTAACGTCTTAATTTTTGGTTTTTAAATCGACGTTGAGGAGTAGATACCGTTATTTAACGTTATTAACCCCTTACCCTTAAACAAATTATTTTCGGAATACTAAACTTCCAGCTCCGAATTAGAGATTATTAATATCTCTTCCTTAAATTCTGACTCAAATTTAAACATATCCTATCTTTCAGCCTAAAATAACGTTTAAATCTTCCGTTAGCGTTATTAAAAATTTGTTTATTAAGGCTATTAACCTACTACGAAAATAACGGTAATAGCCCGAATAAAGCCGACAAGTAAAAAACTGGCTCGAGCTTAATTACCTTTAGGAGACTATAACGGAAAAGGATATCTTACGGTCCAAAATTGCCTTTAAAAACCGCTACGGGCCGGTAGCCCGTAACCTTATCGAAAAGTTAGCTATTTAAAAGGATATATAAGCTATATTAGAAAAATATTATAAGCCCTAAGGCTCGGGCATATATATAAAGCTACTAACCAAATAGGACTAATATTAAAAGACCCCTAATATATTAATTAAGGAATATATTCGTAAGTTTTAAACCAATATTTTGGCTTGAAAAAATATTGACGCTAGCCTTAAGTTACCGGAGTTATATAAAATCTATAAGTTCCTAAAAAGCCTAAGAAAAGAATAATAGAATTTTATAATTAACCTCGCGGTAAATTAAAATTTATTTAAAAAAAACGTATTAAACCTAAACGCTATTATTTATAAAGCGATTAATAAAAAGCATTACGTTAATTCCTCGCGGATAACTACCGCGATATAATCGCAAACCGCTTTAAAAATCGGTATTAAGCGGTTTTACGGGGATATTTAAATTAATTTCCCGAAGTATAGCTCGTATACGGCAAAAAGTAAAAACGAAAATAATTGCTAATTTCTTTATTTAAAAAAGCGGCCCAAATAATAATAGTAAGGTAAAAAGTAAAAACGGCCTAAAACCGAAGAAAGCGCGTTATTCAATACGGCCGTCCCCGCGAACTTATTAGTTCCGGCGGTTTATATAATAATAAATATATTTAGAAAAATAATAATATCCTTTTAATTATAGGAATTATAATAGCTAATTATTCTAAATAAGGGATATACTTAGTATATCTTTTATTAAAAGAAATTTTTCGGGGCCGACTTAAAGCTTTATATTATTAATATTATCGGGCCGGGTATAGTCGAGCTTAAGTAATCCGGGAGAATTAATACCGTTTCTATAATATATAACGTAAATAATAAATAAGCTAAAATACGCCTACCGAACGCGATTTACTCCCCTATTAATAAAGTAAATCTCGTTTCGGAGACTTAACTATAAAATAAAAAGGTCAATTTACGGATTACGAGTATTAAAAGGACGATATTTAAGGATAACTCGAAATTCGACTATAACCGCCTAAAAAGATTTTAAAACGTCGATTTATAGGATTTTACGCCGGCGCTAATATCTTTTAATATACCCGCGGATATAATAATTTGGTACGCGCGTCTAAAATATCTCGGCTTTTAAAACCTCGCTAAATTAACTAAAGTATTTAAAAGTATAATTTTTAAACGCAAACGGGAGGATAATAATTAAGACTTAGAAGTTTATTATTATTATTACGTTTCCGGTAAATTTATTTCCCGGCCTTATAAAGGCCATATTAAGCCCGGCGAGTTAAAACTAGAGCTAATTTATTCGGACGTCGTAGGGCTTATTAGCCCCGAAAAGTTTAATAAGACCCGCTATTATGTTTTTTTCTGTTGAAAGTACTCACATTAGTTACCCGGCAGTCGGGTAGATTAAATATGATCCGAAGCCAAACCCGATTGGGATAGCTGGGATATAGAAGTACTTAGTCGCACTTTTATACTTAGGAAATAATCAAGTAATTTATACCTTATATTTTAAGAGGTTATAAACCCGGCCTTGCGATAACGATACCTTATAAAGATACTTTTTCCTTATTCAATTTTATAATTATAATATAAAGATCTTACCGTATAAAATATACTTAAAAGATAGAAGTATTCTGCTTAAGAATATTATTAAATTACGATCTTTAAGCTATAAAGTTAATTAATAACTTAATAATCTAAAATTCTATAAGGATAAGATATTTTAA